>CM035434.1:153681328-153773828 GCA_020310875.1 Ceratopteris richardii
CAGCTGCACAGACAGCACGATGCCGACCACGCATGGTTGGATATTGTCGACCATGACTATATCAGGAGGATATCTCACGCATCAGGACAACCTGCGACCACATGATGGAGCAGAGGCGTACCACCACCCCCTCGGTTGTCTTCCTTCGGGAGGCACTCAGACCACCACCGATGTACCACATACTACACCCACCTCCATCCATCACCAGTAGCTAGGGTATTTTACTCTCTCACATTATGGATCCCCCATGTATTAGGTTTCTATATCTGCAGAGTCAGAGCCACGTCTCCCCATCCTTTTCCAGCCCTATGTAGCTTTGTGTAGCGAGAACTTTTTATTTCATTTCATTTTCTACACACCGATACTACACTTGTACATGGTTTTGTCTCAAAAGCCAAGTTTGGCCTCTAGAAGAAGTTAATATGAATCTCTCTCTCTCTCTCTCTCTCTCTCTCATCTCTCTCTCTCTCTCTCTCTCTCTCTCTCTCTCTCTCTCTCTCTCTCTCTCTCTCTCTCTCTCTCTCTCTCTCTCTCTCTCTCTCTCTCTCTCCCTCCCTCCCTCCCTCCCTCTCTCTCTCTCTCTCTCTCTCTCTCTCTCTCTCTCTCTCTCTCTCTCTCTCTCTCTCTCTCTCTCTCTCTCTCTCTCTCTCTCTCTCTCTCTCTCTCTCTCTCTCTCTCGGCACACCACCGATGCTAGTGGAGGCCCTCTTCCAGTTGGTGACCTTTATTCTAAGAGTCAGAGAGCTCCCCACCAGCAGACTCACCAGGCTTGCATTTGAGAGCTCTAGACATTTGGCAAAGAGAGGGCATGAGAGAGTATGGTATGCACAGACTTACTGATGGTTAGCAGACCATGGCATGAGCATTATGGATCTCCCCCCTTTTCTATATGACCTCTCTTCCCCCCACATTACCCTCTCTCGTTCAGAGAGGAATAGGATCATCCATCAGGACCTACTACAGATACACGTCAGGGAGACATGGATAGCACCACGGGAGCCTCTTCCCACAAATAGGCAACACTACAGAGAGCACTTCCTGACTGTGACAGCGGATGGTTTCATTCAGAGACCACGATACATGGATACATATATGGCACCAGCTGAGAGAGTGGCCATTGGGCAGCTCAGAGTATCATCACACCAGCGCGAGATTGAGGTTGGGCGAGCCACACATACCCCGAGGGATGAGAGATTATGCAGGATATGTAGAGAGGAGGTGGAGGACGAGGAGCACCACACATGTAGATGCCACGCATATGAGGACATCAGAGACCGCTACCCACAGCTCTTCAGGGGGCCGAGAGAGATCAGGGCTTTATTGGGGACAGAGGACCAGCGCCCTCTAGGTCGTTTCCTAGTAGAGCTCCAGCACCGCCGTGCATCACTCCTCCAGCAGCAGATGGAGATACACCTGGCCCCTCCCCCTCAAACTTATATTACAGATTTTTTCAGACCCACAGCCACTCGAGGACCCGGCTCGATGCGGGGTGTCACATTGCACAGAGCAGAGGAGCTTAGACGATAGCGTGGACGACCGAGACCCCCGGTCCGGAGAGCCCGTCCACATCAAAGACAGATTCAGGCGATTCACGCACGCCATGACATGGAGATACGGAGACGTCAGCAGCGCACCCCTATCGATTTGGACGCTCAGAGCATTTTGAGGATTGCCATGATGCCTTGCCACCGATGCATTATATCCTACACCCACTCCAGGCATTTAGTGGGTTGTGATACCATCGCGCCTCCCCTCCCTATGCATATCATATTTGTATCTCACCCATTGAGCATATAGAGTGCATACCCATAGCACCCCACACCCTTGATGCCAGTTACTATCCACTCCTTTTATACCCGTTTGCGGTACTCACACTTTATTTTCCTTTTGGGATCAGAGTGGATTGGATCATACCGATGTATATGTTTTGTCTCATAGGCCGATTTTGGCCTCTAATAGACGTTAAAAAGTCTCTCTCTCTCTCTCTCTCTCTCTCTCTCTCTCTCTCTCTCTCTCTCTCTGCCACTATCTGCTGAGTCAGAGCCACGTCTCCCCAGCCTTTTACCAGCCCTAGATAGCTTTGTGTTTATTTCATTTCATTTTCTACACATGGTTACTACATTTGTACATGGTACATGGCTTTTGTCTCATAGGCCAAGTTTGGCCTCCAGAACATCGGATGCTAGTACTTTCTCTCTCTCTCTCTCTCTCTCTCTCTCTCTCTCTCTCTCTCTCTCTCTCTCTCTCTCTCTCTCTCTCTCTCTCTCTCTCTCTCTCTCTCTCTCTCTCTCTCTCTTTGAATTTTGAAACTCTTATGAGTCATAAGAGTGCTTTGGAAGCCACATCCCCCCCCCTTTTATTTTGATTTTTCCCTTTTATTATAGCCCCTTGAGGGCTTTCCCCCCAAGTGGAATGTAATGTTTTGATGTACCTGATCCGTCCCATAGGTCGATTTCGGCCTCCCGTGGACGTTAATACATCAATCTTTCTTTCTTTCTTTCGCTCTCTCCCCTTTGTATCAGGTGGTCATTATCTGCTGAGCCAGAGCCACTCTCCCCCGAGGCACCATTATTTTATTCCCACTACCTCCTCATTACAGGTACCACCATCCTTTGCTGTTTTCCGCCTACACAGTTTTGTGTAGCGAGTATTTTTTTCCTTTCCATTGCTACACAGAGATTACTACAGTTGTATATGATTTTGTCTCATAGGCCAAGTTTGGCCTTTGGAAGACGTTAATATACCTTTCTTTCTTTCTTTCTCTCTCTCTCTCTCTCTCTCTCTCTCTCTCTCTCTCTCTCTCTCTCTCTCTCTCTCTCTCTCTCTCTCTCTCTCTCTCTCTCCTCCCTCCCTCCCTCCCTCCCTCCCTCCCTCCCTCCCTCCCTCCCTCCCTCCCTCCCTCCCTCCCTCCCTCCCTCCCTCCCTCCCTCCCTCCCTCCCTCCCTCCCTCCCTCCCTCCTCCCCCCCCCCCCCCCCCTCCCTCCCTCCCTCCCTCCCTCCCTCCCTCCCTCCCTCCCTCCCTCCCTCCCTCCCTCCCTCCCTCTCTCTCTCTCTCTCTCTCTCTCTCTCTCTCTCTCTCTCTCTCTCTCTCTCTCTCTCTCTCTCTCTCTCTCTCTCTCTCTCTCTCTCTCTCTCTCTCTGTTTTTCTCTGTTTTAGGGTTTCGCAACCTGTTTTTCTCTGTTTTGAGGTTTTGCAGCCAGTTTTTCTCTGTTTTTAGGGTTTCGCAGCCTGTTTTTCTCTGTTTTTAGGGTTTTGCCAGCCTTGTTCCATCTGATTTTAGGGTTGCGCTCTGATTTTTAGGGTTTCACAGCCTCTATCTCTCTGATTTTAGGGATTCGTAGCCTCTTTTCTCTGATTTTAGGGTTTCGCAGCCTCTCTCTCTGATTTTAGGGTTTCGCTTGCCTCTTTCAATCTGATTTTAAGGGTTTTGCAAATGCGCTGCCCTGATCTTAGGGTTTCGAAGGTAGCACAGCTCTGATTTTTAGGGATTGGAAGAGAAGCAGCTCTGCTTTTTAGGTTCTGAAGAGGGGCAGCTCTGAATATTAGGGTTCTGAATATGCAGAGCTCTGATTTTAGTGTTTTGAAGGAGGCACACCTTGGATTTTAGGGTCTCGAAACTCTGTTTGTAGGGTTATGCACCCTTCCTCTCTCAGAAACGAGTTCGTTTCTCTCTCTGTTTTTAGGTGCAGGACTGATTTTAGGTAAAGCCTTTGATTTTAGTGTTTCGAACCCCTGATTTAGGATTTGGCACTTGTATCCCATTGTATCCCAAAGCTGATTTTCAGGTTTCCTGCCTGCTGTGCAAACATCCACAACCACCTCTCTCTCTCTCTCTCTCTCTCTCTCTCTCTCTCTCTCTCTCTCTCTCTCTCTCTCTCTCTCTCTCTCTCTCTCTCTCTCTCTCTCTCTCTCTCTCTCTCTCTCTCTCTCTATAGCCCCGTTGATTGCACATGTCTTCAACCGGGCTATAGGAGAGGGCTTCCCAGAGGAGTGGACTAGGCACACCATTGTGCCTATCCACAAATCTGGCGACACCCTGGATCCAGGGAACTACAGGACCATCATGATTGGCCACACCATGGCCAAACTATACGGTGCCATACTTGAGGCAGAGCTCAGTTCATATGCAGAGACTGAGGGGCTACGAGCACGAGGCCAAGCAGGTTTTCGACGAGCTTTCTCTACTATTGATCACATCTTCATTCTGCGCTGCCTCATTGATGGGGCAAGGGTGCGGAAGAAGAGGCTATATTGCTGCTTTGTGGACTTCCGCAAAGCTTTTGATACAGTGCCGCGAGAGAGGCTCTTCCAACGCCTCCAGAGCTTGGGAGTACCATCAGGGATGATTTGGGCCATCTATGCACTCTATGAGCAGGTGACTGGGAGGGTACGGTGTCCAGGAGGTATGTTTGAGGCCATTGCTAGCACCATCGGTGTTAAGCAAGGCTGCCCACTCTCTCCCACTCTATTTGGTCTCTACATTGACGAGATTGAGGACTACATTCTCCGAGCTGGAGGAGAGGGTGCAGACCTCGCAGGTACACATGTCCACATTTTATTATATGCCGATGACATTGTCTTGATTTCAGAGTCACCTGAGGGATTACAGCGCCACCTTGAGGCCCTGGATGAGTTTTGTACACAGAGGGGCTTGACAGTAAACCTTGGCAAGACCAAGGTCATGATCTTCCACACCTCCCCCATGGTGAGGAATGGAGCAGGATTCAGAGCTGGTGGTGGACAGATTGAGGTGGTCACTTCCTATGTCTATCTCGGAGTCACATTCACGAGCTTGCCTGGCCCCTTCAGCATGAGACAGGCAGCCACCGATAGACTCACACGCGGATATGCAGCTTTAGCCATGTTAGAGCGGAGATGTCACCAAGCACACTTCCAGGAGCCCCGCACGAAGGGCTGGCTATTTGACACACTGGTCAGACCAGCTATGATGTATGCTGCGACGGTTTGGGCCCCAGGTCTCACAGTCACCCAGTGGAGTGCGATCGAGAGGCCACAGGTACGTATGATCTCGCGATTATTTCGTGGGAAACAGTCGGTGCCACATGACATCATCAGGGCAGAGCTAGCTGCACCACCCATGGCAGAAGAGGCACTATTCCAGACTATCTGCTTTATTCAGAGGATTAGGGACCTCCCTACAGATAGACTCACACACAGAGCTCTTGAGGCATCTATACAGATATCAGAGTTAGGATATGAGAGAGCTTGGTACACTCATGTTAGAGTCTGGTTTGATAGTCATGGACTTGATATGGACAGATTGCCGCCTTTTCAGTATGACCCAGACTCACCTCACATCCACCTCTCTCGTCGTGAGAGGAATGTTGTGCTCAGACAGGATCTCTGGCAGCTCTACATTAGTCAGACATGGCACACACCACACATGGGATCGAGACTATCGCACTATCGAGACCAGTTCATAGACATACTAGCTGACGGTTTCATCCAGCGACCACGCTACATGGATACTCACATGCCTCATAGCTTGAGGGTAGCGATTGGCCAGCTGAGAGTCTCATCACACCGACTCGAGATTGAGACGGGCAGAGCCGCAGACATTCCCAGAGAGGAGCGGATATGCAGAGTATGCAGAGTAGAGATGGAGGATGAGGAGCACTTTGTATGCAGATGTAGCGCATATGATGGCATCAGAGGCAGATACGAGACTCTGTTTGCAGGGCAGCCCACCCTCCGAGAGATCATGGACTCTAGAGACCAGCGACAGCTCGGGCGACTCTTACTAGAGATACAGAGTCACAGAGATTCCCTACTCCAGCCTACTGTAGCACTCCATACAGGAGGGAGACAGAGTCAGCTCACTGACTTCTTTATTCCACGACGTGCTGCAGCCCTCCACCCTCAGCCCACATACCGAGCGGGGTGACTCTTCAGCAGGCTCAGATATCTCGAGCTAGGAGACGACCCCGTGATATAGGATATCGGGCCCCGAGACTTCACCGACACCAGATTGCGGAGATCCAGGCTTGTGACCATCGCGCCATGGAGGAGAGACGATCCCAGATGATGGCCGATCCCGTTGCAGCCATCAGGGTGGCCCTGACTCCACCTCCACCTATGTATCACATATTACATCCCACCCACTAGCACAGGATGGAGCTAGTTAGTCGTCTTAGATGCATTCTCATGGTTGTTGTACTACCCTTTTGCATATAGACTATCATAGATATCGCACTCCATACACCCCCCACCACTTTCATGGGTATCCCCACATGCACACTACGGAGATCTATATCAGCTTAACCAGTTTCTTTTCAGCACTTTTATCTTTTCTGATTGACAGAAGATACACCCATGTACATCGATTTGTCTCATAGGCCGAGTTCGGCCTCCTAATAGACGTAAAAACACTTTCTTTCTTTTCTTTCTTTTCTCTCTCTCTCTCTCTCTCTCTCTCTCTCTCCTCGCTCCCTGTCTACAGCAACAACATGGAAGGCAAGAAAAGCTTTGCCTCTGCCCTCTTGCACCAGCCGCTTTCTATACCAACCACAGTCAACAAACCAACAGCATGGGAGTCTTACTTACTCCGAGAAGTGAAGAAACTCCAAGGAGAAATGGCAGCAATGAAGCAGCAAATTAGTAAGAAAGATGAACAAATAGCCAGATTGCAACAAAAGCTTGATGAAACACAAGGAAATAGCCAGCAAACAGGAGCTGAATCAACAAATAAAGTCGACTTGGCAACACAATTATCCGAGATAAAACTATCCAGCTCTACACATTTTTCAAAAGAAGTAATGTCTGAGGTAAAGGAGCAGGAATTGGTGGACAGCAACAAGAAAGTTATTAGGATTGGAGGCCTCCCCCTAGGATGGGACAGGGAGGACATCGCACCCGAGTTAAAAGATGACTGCATCCTTGAAACAGAAGTACTAGAAGCACAACTAACCAAGGTGGTCCCCTTCATCAATCTAGGGTCTCCGGTCTTCATCACACCCAAAGGAACTCAGGCAAGGGTAAGCTATTTTGACATGTCAGATAAGATAGCTGTCATGAAGCAAGCAAAGTCACTACAAGGTACTACAGTATGGATAGCAGATGAACTCACCCCACTCCAACTTAAAAATCGACCAGCAGAGTTAACTAAAGTCAGAGAAGCCAGGAAGAATGGAAAGTGGGCAGTATACAGAGGCGGTCAAGCTATTATCAGAGATTTCCATACCCATACCACATAGGAAGAAACAGCTATCTCCCTCATTTGTAATATATATTGATGTAATTTTGAAACTCTTATAAGCCATAAGAGTGCTTCGGAAGCCACATCCCTCCCCTTCTATTTTTATTTTGATTTTTCCCTTTTATTATAGCCCCTTGAGGGCTTCCCCCCAAGTGGAATGTAATGTTTTGATGTACCTGATCGGTCCCATAGGTCGATTTCGGCCTCCCGTGGACGTTAATATATCTTTCTTTCTTTCTCTCTCTCTCTCTCTCTCTCTCTCTCTCTCTCTCTCTCTCTCTCTCTCTCTCTCTCCCCCCCGAAACCCTAACCCGCAGGCGACCCCCCCCCCCCCCGAAACCCTAAAACCCCCCCCCCCGAAACCCTAACCTGCAGGCGACCCCCCCCCCCCCCCGAAACCCTAACCCGCAGGCGACCCCCCCCCCCCCCGCAGGCGACCCCCCCCCCCCCGAAACCCTAACCCGCAGGCGACCCCCCCCCCCCCGGACTAATAACTGTTACCTACAGTTATTAGCCACTCCCACCCTTGCTCCATCGCGCATCGGGCGCGCTCCCGTCTTCATCGCAAGTCTTTAGGCTCAGTACTCTGAGCATTTTTTCATCTTCGAATGCAATGAGCACTACGGCTAAGAAGGACGATTTGACAAAAATGGAGGACAAACTGACCATAGCTATCAAAGAAAACAAGAAGATGGTGGACTCCACTATCACGGCCATCATCAGCCGCCTCTCAAAGCTCGAGAAGGAAGTAGAAACATATCATAAGGAGAGGGAAGCATGGCAGAAAGAGAAAGAAGAATGGGCTAAGGAGAGGGCAAACATGAAAGAGGAATTGGAGCTCCTCAAAGCTTCAATGGTCTCTCTTACACCCGAAGAAGGAGAGATTAATATGAACAAGACAGAAACTCTCAAAGAAGAACTCACCAAATCCTTGACCGAGAGCATGGAAAACAAATTAGAAGCTACCAAAGAAGGGTGGATCGACATAGTGAAGAAGAACATCAAAAAAGAAGCCAAAGAGAAAGCACAAAAGGAAGAAGCCCTCATCGTGCACACCACTATTGAGGAAGAAAAGATGAGACATGCCCGCCGTCTCAATGTACGCATCACAGGCATTGAAGAAAAAGAAGGCTCTACCCCCGAGTCCGATGGGAAGACACTATGCAAGATACTCGGCTACAAAGAGGAGTCCCCCCCATTCATCAAGTCTTGGAGAACGGGACGAGACCCCACGAAGAAGAGAGCTCTCATTCTACACTTCCCTTCCGAAGATATAAGATCTACTTTCCTACGCAAGAGGGTGATTTTGAGAGCACTTGATGGCCCCCCCATCTACCTTGACGATGATCTCACACCCATGCAGGTAGCACATCGTCGTGCATGCATGCCGAGAGTACATCAAGCTCGCAAAGAAGGAAAGAAGGCTTCATACAGAGATGGTCGTGTCATCATTGATGGCAAGGCCATCCCATAGGGATTCGCGGCCTGTGAGACACTCGAGGAGATACACCTTGCAGTTTGGAACTGCAATGGAGATCTATGGACACACCCAGAGAGATTGGAAGAGGTGCGCAAAGACAAAGACATCATTATGCTCACAGAGACACATGAGAGCCCGGACCGGGGCCTACCTCGTGTCCACGGTTTTCAGTGGGAGTCCACATACAGAGAGTGTACGCGTCAGCACACCACCCGAGGATCAGGAGGAGTAGCCATACTCTTTAGAGATGGACTTCAGAGCAGGATACAGATAGTCGCACGTGATTCACAGGCCAGATATCTTTGGATTCGACTCCAGCTCTCGCAGGAGAGGATCATCTTCATAGCATTATGCTACTTTGCTCCTTCTAGCTCGCGTTTCGCTATCATAGATCGAGAGGAGGACTCACCATACACTTGCTTGTCAGAAGAGATTACAGAGTACTCTGCATTAGGGGAAGTCTTCCTTATGGGAGACTTCAATGCCAGGACAAGCAATGATCAGTGTGAGATATTTGACCCAGAAGACCCGGAGATACTACATACCATAGAGGATGAGTCTACAGCTCGAGCTTCAGCTGACGCTACACACACTCACTATGGCACTCACCTACTCAGACTAGGCTCTCGACATAATCTCGTTATCTATAACGGGATGACTCAGTGGCCTACCTCAGGAGGATTGACATGCATACCACACTCAGTCACAGATGGCGGGGGAAGTACAGTAGATTACGTCATGGGGTCCAGAGAGGCCATCCACCTACTTACCTCATTCACCATCCCACCCATACCCATTGGGGCTGATCACACATACCTCGCACTCTCCCTGAAGGGAGACACCCCTACACGCATACCCGCAGCACGCATCCCACACACCACCATCCACTTCACACACGAGCTAGCTCACATATATGCGGCTCGAGTCGAGCTCACATATATGCGGCTCGAGTCGAGCAGGGTCTTCTCTTACTTCATCCTGACACTCCACTATCCCTACTCACCTCTCAGATAGCATCAGTTCTTCAGACATCAGCCATCAGCTCCTTCCCACACACCATCCATTCTCGTCACACACCTCCTCCCGGGACTATGCCACAACATCGTTGGTATGATGAGGATTGCAGAGATCTTTACCGCCGACTACGAGCTCAGCGAGCATTGGGAGAGATCACAGAGAGAGAGGCCAAGGGACAGATGAAGACTCTCACACGTCGAAAGAGGCGAGCCTTTGAGGAGGCACAGGAGCTTGAGCTATACCATCTCTTTATGAGTATGGACAGTGCTGCAGCATGGCGCAGCCTACGAGAGCCACGCCCGACCACACCTATTGGAGACCCACACACATGGCATGATTATGCTCAGAGGTTATATGAGGTACCTAGGCAGCCTCCCATTCCCCAGCCACTTGAGCCTCGCCCTACTAGTTCTTCTCTCTTCACAGCAAAGATGGTTGAGAGGGCCATACGACGACTTCGACATGGACGTTCGACAGACCACGCAGGATTGCAGAGCGAGCATCTCATATATGCAGCCTCCACTATAGCCCCGTTGATTGCACATGTCTTCAACCCGGCTATAGGAGAGGGCTTCCCAGAGGAGTGGACTAGGCACACCATTGTGCCTATCCACAAATCTGGCGACACCCTGGATCCAGGGAACTACAGGACCATCATGATTGGCCACACCATGGCCAAACTATACGGTGTCATACTTGAGGCAGAGCTCAGTTCATATGCAGAGACTGAGGGGCTACGAGCACGAGGCCAAGCAGGTTTTCGACGAGCTTTCTCTACTATTGATCACATCTTCATTCTGCGCTGCCTCATTGATGGGGCAAGGGTGCGGAAGAAGAGGCTATATTGCTGCTTTGTGGACTTCCGCAAAGCTTTTGATACAGTGCCGCGAGAGAGGCTCTTCCAACGCCTCCAGAGCTTGGGAGTACCATCAGGGATGATTTGGGCCATCTATGCACTCTATGAGCAGGTGACTGGGAGGGTACGGTGTCCAGGAGGTATGTCTGAGGCCATTGCTAGCACCATCGGTGTTAAGCAAGGCTGCCCACTCTCTCCCACTCTATTTGGTCTCTACATTGACGAGATTGAGGACTACATTCTCCGAGCTGGAGGAGAGGGTGCAGACCTCGCAGGTACACATGTCCACATTTTATTATATGCCGATGACATTGTCTTGATTTCAGAGTCACCCGAGGGATTACAGCGCCACCTTGAGGCCCTGGATGAGTTTTGTACACAGAGGGGCTTGACAGTAAACCTTGGCAAGACCAAGGTCATGATCTTCCACACCTCCCCCATGGTGAGGAATGGAGCAGGATTCAGAGCTGGTGGTGGACAGATTGAGGTGGTCACTTCCTATGTCTATCTCGGAGTCACATTCACGAGCTTGCCTGGCCCCTTCAGCATGAGACAGGCAGCCACCGATAGACTCACACGCGGATATGCAGCTTTAGCCATGTTAGAGCGGAGATGTCACCAAGCACACTTCCAGGAGCCCCGCACGAAGGGCTGGCTATTTGACACACTGGTCAGACCAGCTATGATGTATGCTGCGACGGTTTGGGCCCCAGGTCTCACAGTCACCCAGTGGAGTGCGATCGAGAGGCCACAGGTACGTATGATTTCGCGATTATTTCGTGGGAAACAGTCGGTGCCACATGACATCATCAGGGCAGAGCTAGCTGCACCACCCATGGCAGTAGAGGCACTATTCCAGACTATCTGCTTTATTCAGAGGATTAGGGACCTCCCTACAGATAGACTCACACACAGAGCTCTTGAGGCATCTATACAGATATCAGAGTTAGGATATGAGAGAGCTTGGTACACTCAGGTTAGAGTCTGGTTTGATAGTCATGGACGTGATATGGACAGATTGCCACCTTTTCAGTATGACCCAGCCTCACCTCACATCCACCTCTCTCGTCGTGAGAGGAATGTTGTGCTCAGACAGGATCTCTGGCAGCTCTACATTAGTCAGACATGGCACACACCACACATGGGATCGAGACTATCGCACTATCGAGACCAGTTCATAGACATACTAGCTGACGGTTTCATCCAGCGACCACGCTACATGGATACGCACATGCCTCATAGCTTGAGGGTAGCGATTGGCCAGCTGAGAGTCTCATCACACCGACTCGAGATTGAGACGGGCAGAGCCGCAGACATTCCCAGAGAGGAGCGGATATGCAGAGTATGCAGAGTAGAGATGGAGGATGAGGAGCACTTTGTATGCAGATGTAGCGCATATGATGGCATCAGAGGCAGATACGAGACTCTGTTTGCAGGGCAGCCCACCCTCCGAGAGATCATGGACTCTAGAGACCAGCGACAGCTCGGGCGATTCTTACTAGAGATACAGAGTCACAGAGATTCCCTACTCCAGCCTACTGTAGCACTCCATACAGGAGGGAGACAGAGTCAGCTCACTGACTTCTTTATTCCACGACGTGCTGCAGCCCTCCCCCCCTCAGCCCACATACCGAGCGGGGTGACTCTTCAGCAGGCTCAGATATCTCGAGCTAGGAGACGACCCCGTGATATAGGATATCGGGCCCCGAGACTTCACCGACACCAGATTGCGGAGATCCAGGCTTGTGACCATCGCGCCATGGAGGAGAGACGATCCCAGATGATGGCCGATCCTGCTGCAGCCATCAGGGTGGCCCTGACTCCACCTCCACCTATGTATCACATATTACATCCCACCCACTAGCACAGGATGGAGCTAGTTAGTCGTCTTAGATGCATTCTCATGGTTGTTGTACTACCCTTTTGCATATAGACTATCATAGATATCGCACTCCATACACCCCCCACCACTTTCGTGGGTATCCCCACATGCACACTACGGAGATCTATATCAGCTTAACCAGTTTCTTTTCAGCACTTTTATCTTTTCTGATTGACAGAAGATACACCCATGTACATCGATTTGTCTCATAGGCCGAGTTCGGCCTCCTAATAGACGTAAAAACACTTTCTTTCTTCTTTCTTTCTTTTCTCTCTCTCTCTCTCTCTCTCTCTCTCTCTCTCTCTCTCTCTCTCTCTCTCTCTCTCTCTCTCTCTCTCTCTCTCTCGCATATGAGGACATCAGAGACCGCTACCCACAGCTCTTCAGGGGGGGCAGAGAGATCAGGGCTCTATTGGAGACAGAGGACCAGCGCCCTCTAGGTCGTTTCCTAGTAGAGCTCCAGCACCGTCGTACATCACTCCTCCAGCAGCAGATGGAGATACACCTGGCCCCCCTCCCTCAGACTCATATTACAGATTTTTTCAGACCCACATCCACTCGAGGACCCGGCTCGATGCGGGGTGTCACATTACACAGAGGAGAGGAGCTTAAACGACAGCGTCGACGACCGAGACCCCCACTTCAGAGAGTCCGTCCACACCAGAGAGAGATTCACGCGATTCACGCACGCCATGACATGGAGATACGGAGACGTCAGCAGCGCATCCCTGTCGATCTGGACATTCAGAGCATTTTGAGGATCCCCATGATGCCTTACCCACCGATGCATTATATTCTACACGCACTCAAGGCATTTAGAGGGTTGTGATACCATCGAGCCTCCCATCCCTATGCATATCATATTTGTATCACACCCATTGAGCATATAGAGTGCATACCCATAGCACCCCACACCCTTGAGGCCAGTTATTGTCCACTCCTTTTATAGCCTTCTTTTGTACTCACGCTTTATTTTCCTTTTGGGATCACAGTTGATTGGATCATACTGATGTATATGTTTTGTCTCATAGGCCGATTTTGGCCTCTAATAGACGTTAAAAAGTCTCTCTCTCTCTCTCTCTCTCTCTCTCTCTCTCTCTCTCTCTCTCTCTCTCTCTCTCTCTCTCTCTCTCTCTCTCTCTCTCTCTCTCTCTCTCTCTCTCTCTCTCTCTCTCTCTCTCTCTCTCCCCCTCCCCCTCTCTCCCCCCCTTCTCTTCCCCCCCCCCTCTCTCTCTCTCTCCCCCTCCTCCCCCCCTCTCTCTCTCCCTCCCTCCCCCCTCTTAAGTATGCAAATTCTTAATACAATGAAGGACTTGCAAAGAAGAGATGTATGGGAAAGGAACACGGAAAGCTTCAAGAAGATGAAAACAAGTGTGAAACTGATGATGAAAACCCACCAGAATGGGCATACCTTCATCCAATCGGTAAGAAAATGGACGGTACTAGTCTCTACAATATACATGGGTCAACAATATCCTTGAGCCTTAGAGTGTCAACAACTGTATCCACAAGAAATCTCCATGGATCATGGATGTCACCTTGCTATGTGCCTACATCATAGTTGTCGATGCTCAACAAGGTGGAGGTCAAAAAAATAGGTGGAGGTTGAAGAAATATGTGTTTGGGTTCTCTACGTGCTTGTATGGTTAAGAGAGGTGACTGAACATATGAATACTAGTAGAAGGAAGAAAGCCCCTGATTGGAAAGCAATTGGAAAACAAGACTGCTGATGAGGTGTTGACATTGTAAAGACATCATGACAGCTGCATTATTTGACAGGAAATTTAACATTAAAAAGTAGAACATGGATTAGAACAAGTCTAACTTACAGTTATGAAGAGATTTGCAACTGCAAAGATGCGACCATGTCCAAAATTATCATATAGATATTGTGGCTCATTGACCATACTTATGGAGATGAAAAAGATGACTTATGATACATAAAAAATAGGAAGGATTGCCTCCCAAGTTCAAGTTTACGGGGAGAACCAGATCCATTCAATCCTTCATGTCACTCACCTCCACTAAAATTGAGAAATCAATAAATAAATCTTACTATTCGTAATGAACTTATCTTTGTTCCATTTGTTCCACGTGAACTAGAAAAAACTCACTAAATGATCACGAAAAATTTTAAACAAATCATTTACAGGAAGAATGTTAGCTAGGCTGGATTGATACTTGAGAGGATATCATGACATAGGAGAGGATAAGCAGTCGAAGCAACCTCTAAACTACTCTGAGACATAAGTCCAACGACTCCAAGTTGCATTCTTGACACGGATCACTCCTTGAGAGAGGACACATGAGTAGATAGGACATACACACAGATTGGCAGCTAATTACGTACAACCCCATATGTATGTGTAACCGGACTTTGTCAATTTCATCTTAGGGGCTGCAGCAAAATCAGGGTTCTGTAAGGTTTCAACAGAGTTTGGTAACAGAACAAACATTATTTTTCAAATATCTAAGCTGAAATTCTCACATGTTTGGAAGGACAGAAACATAATTTCCATCTAGAAATACCAAAATTAACTCCTAATACTCTTTCCTTTTATAATAGATTTTTAAGATACAAAATCAGCTTTGCCTGTGCCAGAATCCAAAAGATATTTTTTAGGAATGCAAAATAAAGGTGAGAGGAAGGACCCATTTGCGGAATATAAACAAACGAGAAAGGAATCTTAAACCAGAAGAGCTCCATAAACTATTTTAAAAAAGAGCATAAATATACATGAAAACTTGTTTGGTGGAAAGGAGTAAGAACTCACGATCATAGTTATAATTGCACCTAAAATCTGGTGTGTCTATATAATGCAGTGCGCTGCTCCATCTGTACTTGAAGCGCACTTCATCAGCCCATGAACATAGACTAGCAAGGCTACCCCCAGCATACTCAGGAAGCAACTCTTGCACTGCACCTCTGGTGGCATCAGAGAAAAGCATCTGTAAGAAACAATTTAATGATTAGCAGTGAGTTTAAGCTTTCTCTCTCTCTCTCTCTCTCTCTCTCTCTCTCTCTCTCTCTCTCTCTCTCTCTCTCTCTCTCTCTCTCTCTCTCTCTCTCTCTCTCTCTCTCTCTCTCTCTCTCTCTCTCTCTCTCTCTCTCTCTCTCTCTCTCTCTCTCTCCTATGTATCACATATTACACCCACCCACTAGCACAGGATGGAGCTAGTAGTCGTCTTAGATGCATTCTCATGGTTGTTGTACTACCCTTTTGCATATAGACTATCATAGATATCGCACTCCATACACCCCCCACCATTTTCATGGGTATCCCCACATGCATACTACGGAGATCTATATCAGCTTAACCAGTTTCTTTTCAGCACTTTTATCTTTTCTGATTGACAGAAGATACACCCATGTACATCGATTTGTCTCATAGGCCGAGTTCGGCCTCCTAATAGACGTAAAAACACTTTCTTTCTTTCTTTCTTTTTTTCTCTCTCTCTCTCTCTCTCTCTCTCTCTCTCTCTCTCTCTCTCTCTCTCTCTCTCTCTCTCTCTCTCTCTCTCTCTCTCTCTCTCTCTCTCTCTCTCTCTCTCTCTCTCTCTCTCTCTCTCTCTCTCAAAGCTTTATTGCTGCTTTGTGGACTTCCGCAAAGCTTTTGATACAGTGCCGCGAGAGCGGCTCTTCCAACGCCTCCAGAGCTTGGGAGTACCATCAGGGATGATTTGGGCCATCTATGCACTCTATGAGCAGGTGACTGGGAGGGTACGGTGTCCAGGAGGTATGTCTGAGGCCATTGCTAGCACCATCGGTGTTAAGCAAGGCTGCCCACTCTCTCCCACTCTATTTGGTCTCTACATTGACGAGATTGAGGACTACATTCTCCGAGCTGGAGGAGAGGGTGCAGACCTCGCAGGTACACATGTCCACATTTTATTATATGCCGATGACATTGTCTTGATTTCAGAGTCACCCGAGGGATTACAGCGCCACCTTGAGGCCCTGGATGAGTTTTGTACACAGAGGGGCTTGACAGTAAACCTTGGCAAGACCAAGGTCATGATCTTCCACACCTCCCCCATGGTGAGGAATGGAGCAGGATTCAGAGCTGGTGGTGGACAGATTGAGGTGGTCACTTCCTATGTCTATCTCGGAGTCACATTCACGAGCTTGCCTGGCCCCTTCAGCATGAGACAGGCAGCCACCGATAGACTCACACGCGGATATGCAGCTTTAGCCATGTTAGAGCGGAGATGTCACCAAGCACACTTCCAGGAGCCCCGCACGAAGGGCTGGCTATTTGACACACTGGTCAGACCAGCTATGATGTATGCTGCGACGGTTTGGGCCCCAGGTCTCACAGTCACCCAGTGGAGTGCGATCGAGAGGCCACAGGTGCGTATGATCTCGCGATTATTTCGTGGGAAACAGTCGGTGCCACATGACATCATCACGGCAGAGCTAGCTGCACCACCCATGGCAGTAGAGGCACTATTCCACACTATCTGCTTTATTCAGAGGATTAGGGACCTCCCTACAGATAGACTCACACACAGAGCTCTTGAGGCATCTATACAGATATCAGAGTTAGGATATGAGAGAGCTTGGTACACTCAGGTTAGAGTCTGGTTTGATAGTCATGGACTTGATATGGACAGATTGCCGCCTTTTCAGTATGACCCAGACTCACCTCACATCCACCTCTCTCGTCGTGAGAGGAATGTTGTGCTCAGACAGGATCTCTGGCAGCTCTACATTAGTCAGACATGGCACACACCACACATGGGATCGAGACTATCGCACTATCGAGACCAGTTCCTAGACATACTAGCTGACGGTTTCATCCAGCGACCACGCTACATGGATACTCACATGCCTCATAGCTTGAGGGTAGCGATTGGCGAGCTGAGAGTCTCATCACACCGACTCGAGATTGAGACGGGCAGAGCCGCAGACATTCCCAGAGAGGAGCGGATATGCAGAGTATGCAGAGTAGAGATGGAGGATGAGGAGCACTTTGTATGCAGATGTAGCGCATATGATGGCATCAGAGGCAGATACGAGACTCTGTTTGCAGGGCAGCCCACCCTTCGAGAGATCATGGACTCTAGAGACCAGCGACAGCTCGGGCGACTCTTACTAGAGATACAGAGTCACAGAGATTCCCTACTCCAGCCTACTGTAGCACTCCATACAGGAGGGAGACAGAGTCAGCTCACTGACTTCTTTATTCCACGACGTGCTGCAGCCCTCCCCCCCTCATCCCACATACCGAGCGGGGTGACTCTTCAGCAGGCTCACATATCTCGAGCTAGGAGACGACCCCGTGATATAGGATATCGAGCCCCGAGACTTCACCGACACCAGATTGCGGAGATCCAGGCTTGTGACCATCGCGCCATGGAGGAGAGACGATCCCAGATGATGGCCGATCCCGTTGCAGCCATCAGGGTGGCCCTGACTCCACCTCCACCTATGTATCACATATTACATCCCACCCCCTAGCACAGGATGGAGCTAGTTAGTCGTCTTAGATGCATTCTCATGGTTGTTGTACTACCCTTTTGCATATAGACTATCATAGATATCGCACTCCATACACCCCCCACCACTTTCATGGGTATCCCCACATGCACACTACGGAGATCTATATCAGCTTACCAGTTTCTTTTCAGCACTTTTATCTTTTCTGATTGACAGAAGATACACCCATGTACATCGATTTGTCTCATAGGCCGAGTTCGGCCTCCTAATAGACGTAAAAACACTTTCTTTCGAGGGCCATACGACGACTTCGACATGGACGTTCGACAGACCACGCAGGATTGCAGAGCGAGCATCTCATATATGCAGCCTCCACTATAGCCCCGTTGATTGCACATGTCTTCAACCGGGCTATAGGAGAGGGCTTCCCAGAGGAGTGGACTAGGCACACCATTGTGCCTATCCACAAATCTGGCGACACCCTGGATCCAGGGAACTACAGGACCATCATGATTGGCCACACCATGGCCAAACTATACGGTGCCATACTTGAGGCAGAGCTCAGCTCATATGCAGAGACTGAGGGGCTACGAGCACGAGGCCAAGCAGGTTTTCGACGAGCTTTCTCTACTATTGATCACATCTTCATTCTACGCTCCCTCATTGATGGGGCAAGGGTGCGGAAGAAGAGGCTATATTGTTGCTTTGTGGACTTCCGCAAAGCTTTTGATACAGTGCCGCGAGAGAGGCTCTTCCAACGCCTCCAGAGCTTGGGAGTACCATCAGGGATGATTTGGGCCATCTATGCACTCTATGAGCAGGTGACTGGGAGGGTACGGTGTCCAGGAGGTATGTCTGAGGCCATTGCTAGCACCATCGGTGTTAAGCAAGGCTGCCCACTCTCTCCCACTCTATTTGGTCTCTACATTGACGAGATTGAGGACTACATTCTCCGAGCTGGAGGAGAGGGTGCAGACCTCGCAGGTACACATGTCCACATTTTATTATATGCCGATGACATTGTCTTGATTTCAGAGTCACCCGAGGGATTACAGCGCCACCTTGAGGCCCTGGATGAGTTTTGTACACAGAGGGGCTTGACAGTAAACCTTGGCAAGACCAAGGTCATGATCTTCCACACCTCCCCCATGGTGAGGAATGGAGCAGGATTCCGAGCTGGTGGTGGACAGATTGAGGTGGTCACTTCCTATGTCTATCTCGGAGTCACATTCACGAGCTTGCCTGGCCCCTTCAGCATGAGACAGGCAGCCACCGATAGACTCACACGCGGATATGCAGCTTTAGCCATGTTAGAGCGGAGATGTCACCAAGCACACTTCCAGGAGCCCCGCACGAAGGGCTGGCTATTTGACACACTGGTCAGACCAGCTATGATGTATGCTGCGACGGTTTGGGCCCCAGGTCTCACAGTCACCCAGTGGAGTGCGATCGAGAGGCCACAGGTACGTATGATCTCGCGATTATTTCGTGGGAAACAGTCGGTGCCACATGACATCATCAGGGCAGAGCTAGCTGCACCACCCATGGCAGTAGAGGCACTATTCCAGACTATCTGCTTTATTCAGAGGATTAGGGACCTCCCTACAGATAGACTCACACACAGAGCTCTTGAGGCATCTATACAGATATCAGAGTTAGGATATGAGAGAGCTTGGTACACTCAGGTTAGAGTCTGGTTTGATAGTCATGGACTTGATATGGACAGATTGCCGCCTTTTCAGTATGACCCAGACTCACCTCACATCCACCTCTCTCGTCGTGAGAGGAATGTTGTGCTCAGACAGGATCTCTGGCAGCTCTACATTAGTCAGACATGGCACACACCACACATGGGATCGAGACTATCGCACTATCGAGACCAGTTCCTAGACATACTAGCTGACGGTTTCATCCAGCGACCACGCTACATGGATACTCACATGCCTCATAGCTTGAGGGTAGCGATTGGCCAGCTGAGAGTCTCATCACACCGACTCGAGATTGAGACGGGAAGAGCCGCAGACATTCCCAGAGAGGAGCGGATATGCAGAGTATGCAGAGTAGAGATGGAGGATGAGGAGCACTTTGTATGCAGATGTAGCGCATATGATGGCATCAGAGGCAGATACGAGACTCTGTTTGCAGGGCAGCCCACCCTCCGAGAGATCATGGACTCTAGAGACCAGCGACAGCTCGGGCGACTCTTACTAGAGATACAGAGTCACAGAGATTCCCTACTCCAGCCTACTGTAGCACTCCATACAGGAGGGAGACAGAGTCAGCTCACTGACTTCTTTATTCCACGACGTGCTGCAGCCCTCCCCCCCTCAGCCCACATACCGAGCGGGGTGACTCTTCAGCAGGCTCAGATATCTCGAGCTAGGAGACGACCCCGTGATATAGGATATCGGGCCCCGAGACTTCACCGACACCAGATTGCGGAGATCCAGGCTTGTGACCATCGCGCCATGGAGGAGAGACGATCCCAGATGATGGCCGATCCCGTTGCAGCCATCAGGGTGGCCCTGACTCCACCTCCACCTATGTATCACATATTACATCCCACCGGTTTCATCGCAAGTCTTTAGGCTCAGTACTCTGAGCATTTTTTCATCTTCGAATGCAATGAGCACTACGGCTAAGAAGGACGATTTGACAAAAATGGAGGACAAACTGACCATAGCTATCAAAGAAAACAAGAAGATGGTGGACTCCACTATCACGGCCATCATCAGCCGCCTCTCAAAGCTCGAGAAGGAAGTAGAAACATATCATAAGGAGAGGGAAGCATGGCAGAAAGAGAAAGAAGAATGGGCTAAGGAGAGGGCAAACATGAAAGAGGAATTGGAGCTCCTCAAAGCTTCAATGGTCTCTCTTACACCCGAAGAAGGAGAGATTAATATGAACAAGACAGAAACTCTCAAAGAAGAACTCACCAAATCCTTGACCGAGAGCATGGAAAACAAATTAGAAGCTACCAAAGAAGGGTGGATCGACATAGTGAAGAAGAACATCAAAAAAGAAGCCAAAGAGAAAGCACAAAAGGAAGAAGCCCTCATCGTGCACACCACTATTGAGGAAGAAAAGATGAGACATGCCCGCCGTCTCAATGTACGCATCACAGGCATTGAAGAAAAAGAAGGCTCTACCCCCGAGTCCGATGGGAAGACACTATGCAAGATACTCGGCTACAAAGAGGAGTCCCCCCCATTCATCAAGTCTTGGAGAACGGGACGAGACCCCACGAAGAAGAGAGCTCTCATTCTACACTTCCCTTCCGAAGATATAAGATCTACTTTCCTACGCAAGAGGGTGATTTTGAGAGCACTTGATGGCCCCCCCATCTACCTTGACGATGATCTCACACCCATGCAGGTAGCACATCGTCGTGCATGCATGCCGAGAGTACATCAAGCTCGCAAAGAAGGAAAGAAGGCTTCATACAGAGATGGTCGTGTCATCATTGATGGCAAGGCCATCCCATAGGGATTCGCGGCCTGTGAGACACTCGAGGAGATACACCTTGCAGTTTGGAACTGCAATGGAGATCTATGGACACACCCAGAGAGATTGGAAGAGGTGCGCAAAGACAAAGACATCATTATGCTCACAGAGACACATGAGAGCCCGGACCGGGGCCTACCTCGTGTCCACGGTTTTCAGTGGGAGTCCACATACAGAGAGTGTACGCGTCAGCACACCACCCGAGGATCAGGAGGAGTAGCCATACTCTTTAGAGATGGACTTCAGAGCAGGATACAGATAGTCGCACGTGATTCACAGGCCAGATATCTTTGGATTCGACTCCAGCTCTCGCAGGAGAGGATCATCTTCATAGCATTATGCTACTTTGCTCCTTCTAGCTCGCGTTTCGCTATCATAGATCGAGAGGAGGACTCACCATACACTTGCTTGTCAGAAGAGATTACAGAGTACTCTGCATTAGGGGAAGTCTTCCTTATGGGAGACTTCAATGCCAGGACAAGCAATGATCAGTGTGAGATATTTGACCCAGAAGACCCGGAGATACTACATACCATAGAGGATGAGTCTACAGCTCGAGCTTCAGCTGACGCTACACACACTCACTATGGCACTCACCTACTCAGACTAGGCTCTCGACATAATCTCGTTATCTATAACGGGATGACTCAGTGGCCTACCTCAGGAGGATTGACATGCATACCACACTCAGTCACAGATGGCGGGGGAAGTACAGTAGATTACGTCATGGGGTCCAGAGAGGCCATCCACCTACTTACCTCATTCACCATCCCACCCATACCCATTGGGGCTGATCACACATACCTCGCACTCTCCCTGAAGGGAGACACCCCTACACGCATACCCGCAGCACGCATCCCACACACCACCATCCACTTCACACACGAGCTAGCTCACATATATGCGGCTCGAGTCGAGCTCACATATATGCGGCTCGAGTCGAGCAGGGTCTTCTCTTACTTCATCCTGACACTCCACTATCCCTACTCACCTCTCAGATAGCATCAGTTCTTCAGACATCAGCCATCAGCTCCTTCCCACACACCATCCATTCTCGTCACACACCTCCTCCCGGGACTATGCCACAACATCGTTGGTATGATGAGGATTGCAGAGATCTTTACCGCCGACTACGAGCTCAGCGAGCATTGGGAGAGATCACAGAGAGAGAGGCCAAGGGACAGATGAAGACTCTCACACGTCGAAAGAGGCGAGCCTTTGAGGAGGCACAGGAGCTTGAGCTATACCATCTCTTTATGAGTATGGACAGTGCTGCAGCATGGCGCAGCCTACGAGAGCCACGCCCGACCACACCTATTGGAGACCCACACACATGGCATGATTATGCTCAGAGGTTATATGAGGTACCTAGGCAGCCTCCCATTCCCCAGCCACTTGAGCCTCGCCCTACTAGTTCTTCTCTCTTCACAGCAAAGATGGTTGAGAGGGCCATACGACGACTTCGACATGGACGTTCGACAGACCACGCAGGATTGCAGAGCGAGCATCTCATATATGCAGCCTCCACTATAGCCCCGTTGATTGCACATGTCTTCAACCGGGCTATAGGAGAGGGCTTCCCAGAGGAGTGGACTAGGCACACCATTGTGCCTATCCACAAATCTGGCGACACCCTGGATCCAGGGAACTACAGGACCATCATGATTGGCCACACCATGGCCAAACTATACGGTGTCATACTTGAGGCAGAGCTCAGTTCATATGCAGAGACTGAGGGGCTACGAGCACGAGGCCAAGCAGGTTTTCGACGAGCTTTCTCTACTATTGATCACATCTTCATTCTGCGCTGCCTCATTGATGGGGCAAGGGTGCGGAAGAAGAGGCTATATTGCTGCTTTGTGGACTTCCGCAAAGCTTTTGATACAGTGCCGCGAGAGAGGCTCTTCCAACGCCTCCAGAGCTTGGGAGTACCATCAGGGATGATTTGGGCCATCTATGCACTCTATGAGCAGGTGACTGGGAGGGTACGGTGTCCAGGAGGTATGTCTGAGGCCATTGCTAGCACCATCGGTGTTAAGCAAGGCTGCCCACTCTCTCCCACTCTATTTGGTCTCTACATTGACGAGATTGAGGACTACATTCTCCGAGCTGGAGGAGAGGGTGCAGACCTCGCAGGTACACATGTCCACATTTTATTATATGCCGATGACATTGTCTTGATTTCAGAGTCACCCGAGGGATTACAGCGCCACCTTGAGGCCCTGGATGAGTTTTGTACACAGAGGGGCTTGACAGTAAACCTTGGCAAGACCAAGGTCATGATCTTCCACACCTCCCCCATGGTGAGGAATGGAGCAGGATTCAGAGCTGGTGGTGGACAGATTGAGGTGGTCACTTCCTATGTCTATCTCGGAGTCACATTCACGAGCTTGCCTGGCCCCTTCAGCATGAGACAGGCAGCCACCGATAGACTCACACGCGGATATGCAGCTTTAGCCATGTTAGAGCGGAGATGTCACCAAGCACACTTCCAGGAGCCCCGCACGAAGGGCTGGCTATTTGACACACTGGTCAGACCAGCTATGATGTATGCTGCGACGGTTTGGGCCCCAGGTCTCACAGTCACCCAGTGGAGTGCGATCGAGAGGCCACAGGTACGTATGATTTCGCGATTATTTCGTGGGAAACAGTCGGTGCCACATGACATCATCAGGGCAGAGCTAGCTGCACCACCCATGGCAGTAGAGGCACTATTCCAGACTATCTGCTTTATTCAGAGGATTAGGGACCTCCCTACAGATAGACTCACACACAGAGCTCTTGAGGCATCTATACAGATATCAGAGTTAGGATATGAGAGAGCTTGGTACACTCAGGTTAGAGTCTGGTTTGATAGTCATGGACTTGATATGGACAGATTGCCACCTTTTCAGTATGACCCAGCCTCACCTCACATCCACCTCTCTCGTCGTGAGAGGAATGTTGTGCTCAGACAGGATCTCTGGCAGCTCTACATTAGTCAGACATGGCACACACCACACATGGGATCGAGACTATCGCACTATCGAGACCAGTTCATAGACATACTAGCTGACGGTTTCATCCAGCGACCACGCTACATGGATACGCACATGCCTCATAGCTTGAGGGTAGCGATTGGCCAGCTGAGAGTCTCATCACACCGACTCGAGATTGAGACGGGCAGAGCCGCAGACATTCCCAGAGAGGAGCGGATATGCAGAGTATGCAGAGTAGAGATGGAGGATGAGGAGCACTTTGTATGCAGATGTAGCGCATATGATGGCATCAGAGGCAGATACGAGACTCTGTTTGCAGGGCAGCCCACCCTCCGAGAGATCATGGACTCTAGAGACCAGCGACAGCTCGGGCGATTCTTACTAGAGATACAGAGTCACAGAGATTCCCTACTCCAGCCTACTGTAGCACTCCATACAGGAGGGAGACAGAGTCAGCTCACTGACTTCTTTATTCCACGACGTGCTGCAGCCCTCCCCCCCTCAGCCCACATACCGAACGGGGTGACTCTTCAGCAGGCTCAGATATCTCGAGCTAGGAGACGACCCCGTGATATAGGATATCGGGCCCCGAGACTTCACCGACACCAGATTGCGGAGATCCAGGCTTGTGACCATCGCGCCATGGAGGAGAGACGATCCCAGATGATGGCCGATCCCGCTGCAGCCATCAGGGTGGCCCTGACTCCACCTCCACCTATGTATCACATATTACATCCCACCCACTAGCACAGGATGGAGCTAGTTAGTCGTCTTAGATGCATTCTCATGGTTGTTGTACTACCCTTTTGCATATAGACTATCATAGATATCGCACTCCATACACCCCCCACCACTTTCGTGGGTATCCCCACATGCACACTACGGAGATCTATATCAGCTTAACCAGTTTCTTTTCAGCACTTTTATCTTTTCTGATTGACAGAAGATACACCCATGTACATCGATTTGTCTCATAGGCCGAGTTCGGCCTCCTAATAGACGTAAAAACACTTTCTTTCTTTTCTTTCTTCTCTCTCTCTCTCTCTCTCTCTCTCTCTCTCTCTCTCTCTCTCTCTCTCTCTCTCTCTCTCTCTCTCTCTCTCTCTCTCTCTCTCTCTCTCTCTCTCTCTCTCTCTCTCTCTCTCTCTCTCTCTCTCTCTCTCTCTCTCTCTCTCTCTCGGCCTCGCTCCATCTATAGGGCTCACGCTCCACCAGGCAGCAGCATAGAGAGCACGGCGCCGACCACGCAGGGGCACATATCATCGACCACGACTATATCAGGAGGATATCTAATGCATCAGGACAGCCTACGACCACATGATGGAGCATAGGCGCACCACCACTCCATGGGTTGTCTTCCTTCAGGAGGCACTCAGACCACCCCCGATGTACCACATACTACACCCACCTCCACCCATTCACCGGTAGCGAGGGTGTTTTACTCACACTTTTACTCACATGTCCCCCATGTATTAGGTGGCCACTATCTGCGGAGTCAGAGCCACATCTCCCCATCCTTTTCCAGCTTTATATATATCTTTGTGTCGCGATATACCTTTTATTTCATTTCATCCTCTACACAGGGTTACTACACTTGTACATGGTTTTTGTCTCATGGGCCAAGTTTGGCCTCCAGAAGACGTTAATATGACTTTCTTTCTTTCTTTCTTTCTTTCTCTCTCTCATGGCTCCCAAGCTCGAGGAACAGTTGGCCACCTTAGAGCATGCCCTCCGAGAGTTGATAGGAAAACACAAGAAAGAAGGAGATTCTGCACTGAACGGGGTTACCCGTAGAGTTGTCGCCCTCGAAGCCAAGGTGGCAACCTTGAAGAAGGAAAACGAATCCCTTCGGGAAGAGCTTATCGCTACCCGCAAGTAGCACTCACGGGACCTGGAGGAGTTGCACACTGCGCTTACTGATATGAAAACGAAACTGGACAGCATGCACGAGGAGGGGGAGATCGCTCCACATCTAGAGGACATTCGGGTGACTATCAAGAAGGAGTGTATGGAGGTGGTGCAGAACGAGCTTGAGACTAAGAAAGATGGATGGGTCGAGGTTGTCAAAAAGAACCTTCGACACGAGGCAAAGAAGAACAACCACCATGAGGAGATCCACATAGTGCATACCACCATTGAGGAGGAGCGGATGCGACAGGCCCGCAGGCTCAATGTTCGAGTCTCCGGCCTCACAGAGACAGACGGATCACCAGAGCAGGACGGGCGTCGCTTGTGCACATTACTTCGATACCGCGCGGATGAGCCTCTCCCTTTCACCAGAGTATGGAGAGCAGGACGGGACACCACACGGAGCAGAGCACTTATCCTTCAGTTCTCAGATGAGGCCAGGAGGAGAGATTTTCTCAGACGACGGGAGGTACTACGCACTACACCGGGCACCCCCATCTATTTGGATGACGACCTCACACGGATGCAGGTAGAGCACAGACGCGCATGCATGCCACGTGTCCTCCAGGCCAGACGAGAGGGACATCGTGCCCTCTACAGAGACGGTCAGATCATCATTGATGGACGGCCCATTGACTAGGGATTCGCGGCCTATGAGACAGCACAGCAGGAGGTGCACATTGCAGTCTCGAACTGCAATGGATCTTTATGGACACATCCAGGGCGCCTCGAGGAGGTGATGGAGGGCAGAGACATTATCTTCTTGACAGAGACACACGAGAGCCCGGGGAGGAGCCTACCGAGGATTGAGGGCTATATGTGGGAGTCAACTCACCGCCGCCAGATGAGACAGCACACCACACGAGGATCAGGAGGAGTAGCCGTGCTCTATAGACAGTCGTTACAGCACAGGGTACAGGTGGTAGCCAGAGACCGAGAGGCACGTTTCATGTGGATACGCTTGCAGCTATCAGAGGAGAGAGAGCAACGTACTTCGCCGTATGCTATATTGCACCCATTGGTTCACGCTTCACACATTCCCCTAAGCAGCTATCAGGAGGGGAGGGACCAGACACCACCTCGCCATATGACTGCCTCAGTGACACGATTATGGAGTATACCGGGATGGGTGAAGTCTTCCTTGTAGGAGACTTCAATGCCCGCACTCAGAGCCACCAGTGTGATATCTACGACTTTGACGACCCTGAGATGCTTCGTACCATAGAGGACATGCCTACACTCAGAGCCTCAGCCGACACCGCCACACCCACCTTATATGGCCGACACTTACTCCAGATGGGAGCAGCACACCGTCTCGTTATATATAATGGGATGGGGAGCTGGCCCACCTCGCGCGGTCTCACCTGCATTCCACCCACGACACCACAGGGGGGCAGTGTGGTAGACTATGTTATCGGACCACCGGAGGCAACACATCTGATCACCTCATTCACTATCCCACCCTTACCGATTGGAGCTGATCACTCATATCTTGACCTATCCATTCGCGGCTCACCATGCATACCCCACCCCGTCACCATACAGCCACGAGCCCGTACCACCATTCACTTTAGACATGAGCTAGCACATATCTATAGCTCCCATGTTCGAGAGCGCATCTACTCCCTTGATCCCTCTGCCTCCTTGGACACCCTCACCGCCCACCTCTCCTCGATCCTGCATACATCCGCTACTCTCAGCTTCCCATACACCACCCAGAGCACTGCACATCCGACACGGCTAGGGCATACACCCCTGAATAGATGGTACGATGAGGAGTGTAGGCGACTATACCGACATCTCAGAGCACAGAGTATCTTGGGATCCATCACAGAGAGGGAGGCACGACGACACATGCGAGCCCTCACACGCCTGAAGCGGCGAGCTTTCGAGGAGCGACAGGAGGCAGAGTTGATCGACCTTCTCATGAGTAGGGATTGTGCCACCGCGTGGAGGGCACTACGTGAGCCACGTCCACCTACACCCATAGCAGATCCTTCGACTTGGCACACCTACGCCCAGAGGTTATATGACGTCCCAGGACAGCCACCATTACCGATTCCTTCCACACCGCGTCCGGTGATATCCACCCTCTTCACAGCAGGCATGGTACGACACGCCATCCATAGGCTACAGCATGGCCGTTCAGCAGACCACACGGGGCTACAGGGAGGGCACTTTATATACGCAGCAGATGTAGTTTCCCACTTGATCGCCCATCTCTTCAACCCTGCTTTGGTTGAGGGATTACACGACTCATGGACTATGCATACCATTACGCCTATCCATAAGTCCGGCGATATGATGGACCCAGGGAACTACAGGACTATTATGATAGGCCATATCCTGGCCAAGATCTATGGGGCAGTACTAGAGGCAGAGCTCAGTACACACGCTGAGGCAGCGGGGATCAGAGTACCCGGCCAGGCAGGCTTCCGCCGCACTTTCTCCACCATTGACCACATCTTCGTGCTTCGTTGCTTGATTGAGAGAGCGAAGGCGAGGAAGCAGAGACTATACTGTTGCTTTGTGGATTTCCGCAAAGCCTTCGACATGGTCCCTCGAGAGAGACTACTACGGAGGCTCCAGGAGTTACAGCTTCCATCAGACATGCTATGGGCCATCCACGCTTTGTATGCACGAGTCACAGGCAAGGTACGCTGCCCCGGCGATCTATCAGACAGCCTTGTTAGCACCATTGGTGTGAAACAAGGTTGCCCTAACTCTCTTCGGTCTCTACATCGACGAGATCACGGAGTATATACAGCGAGCAGGAGGGCGAGGAGGAGACCTCGGAGGTACGCAAGTACATATCCTATTATATGCTGATGACATTGTCCTGCTCTCACAGTCACAGGAGGGGTTGAAGTCACATTTACAGGCGCTCGATACCTTTTGCATGGAGAGAGGACTCACAGTGAACCTTGGCAAGACCAAGGTCATGATTTTCCATACCTCCAGGACAGTACGCCATCGCGCCTCTTTCACAGCAGCCGGAGGACAGATAGAGGTGGTGGACTCCTACGTCTACCTAGGTGTCACCTTCTCGGGCAGCACAGGGGTATTCTCCATGGCACAGGCTGCGAGAGATAGATTGACACATTTTCAGGAGCCCCGGACTAAGGGGTGGCTCTTTGACACTCTAGTGACACCCGCATTGATGTACGCAGCAGCAGTATGGGCACCAGGGATCACAAAGGCGATGTGGACGCAGATTGAGAGGCCCCAGATCACCATGATATCACACTTGCTGCGCAGCAAGCCCTCCGTTCCACATGACATTATACGAGCTGAGCTTAGCACACCACCGATGCTAGTGGAGGCCCTCTTCCAGTTGGTGACCTTTATTCTGAGAGTCAGAGAGCTCCCCACTAGCCGACTCACGAGGCTTGCATTTGAGAGCTCTAGACATTTTGCAGAGACAGGGCATGAGAGAGTATGGTATGCAGAGACTTACCCATGGTTAGCAGACCATGGCATGAGCATTACGGATCTCCCCCCTTTTCAGTATGACCTCTCCTCCCCCCACATTACCCTCCCTCGTTCAGAGAGGAATAGGATCATCCGTCAGGACCTACTACAGATACACGTCAGGGAGACATGGATAGCACCACGGGAGCCTCTTCCCACAAAGAGGCAACACTACAGAGAGCACTTCCTGACTGTGACAGCGGATGGTTTCATTCAGAGACCACGATACATGGATACATATATGGCACCAGATGAGAGAGTGGCCATTGGGCCACTCTCTCAGAGTATCATCACACCAGCTCGAGATTGAGATTGGGCGAGCCACACATACCCCCAGGGATGAGCAATTATGCAGGATATGTAGAGAGGAGGTGGAGGACGAGGAGCACTACACATGTAGATGCCAGGCATATGAGGACATCAGAGACCGCTACCCAAAGCTCTTCAGGGGGCCTAGAGAGATTAGGGCTTTATTGGGGACAGAGGACCAGCGCCCTCTAGGTCGTTTCCTAGTAGAGCTCCAGCACCGTCGCGCATCACTCCTCCAACAGCAGATGGAGATACACCTGACCCCCCCCCCCTCAGACTTATATTACAGATTTTTTCAGACCCACATACACTCGAGGGCCCAGCTCGATGCGGGGTGTCACATTACACAGAGCAGAGGAGCTTAGACGACAGCGTCGACGACCGAGACCCCTTGTCCGGAGAGCTCGTCCACATCAGAGAGAGATTCAGGCGATTCACTCACGCCATGACATGGAGATACAGTGACGTCAGCAGCGCACCCCTATCGATTTGGACGCCCAGAGCATTTTGAGGATCGCCATGATGCCTTACCCACCGATGCATTATATCCTACACCCACTCTAGGCATTTAGGGGGTTGTGATACCATCGAGCCTCCCCTCCCTATGCATATCATATTTGTATCTCACCCATTGAGCATATAGAGTGCATACCCATAGCACCCCACACCCTTGATGCGAGCTACTATCCCTCCTTTTATACCCGTTTGCAGTACTCACACTTTATTTTTGTTTTGGATCACAGTGGATTGGATCATACTGATGTATATATTTTGTCTCATAGGCCGATTTTGGCCTCTAATAGACGTTAAAAAGTCTTTCTTTCTTTCTTTCTTTCTCTCTCCATGGCTCCCAAGTTGGAGGAACAGCTGGCCACCTTAGAGCATATCCTCCGAGAGTTAATAGGAAAACAGAAGAAAGAAGGAGATTCTGCACTGAACGGGGTTAGCCGCAAAGTTTCCGCCCTCGAAGCAAAGGTGGCAACCTTGGAGAAGGAAAACGAGTCCTTTCGGGAAGAGCTTCTTGCTACCCGCAAGCAGCACTCACGGGACCAGGAGGAGTTGTACACTAAGCTTACTAAGATGAGAACGAAACTGGACAGCATACGCGAGGAGGGGGAGATCGCCCCTCAGTTAGAGTACATTCGGGTGACTATCAAAAAGGAGTGCATGGAGGTGGTTCAGAGCGAGCTTGAGACTAAGAAGGATGGTTGGGTCGAGGTTGTGAAAAAGAACCTTCGAGAAGAGGCAAAGAAGAACAACCACCATGAGGAGATCCACATAGTACACACCACCATTGAAGAGGAGCGGATGCGACAGGCTCGCAAGCTTAAGGTTCGCGTCTCCGGCCTCTTAGAGACAGACGGATCACCAGAGCAGGACAGGCATCGCTTGTGCACATTACTTGGATACCTCGTGGATGAGCCTCTTCCTTTCACCAGAGCCTGGAGAGCTGGACGGGACACCACACGGAGCAGAGCACTTATCATTCAGTTCTCAGATGAGGCCGGGAGGAGAGACTTCCTTAGACGACGGGCGGTACTACGCATTACACCGGGCACCCCATCTATTTAGATGACGATCTCACACGGATGCAGGTAGAGCACAGACGCGCATGCATGCCGCGTGTCCTCCAGGCCCAACGAGAGGGACATCGTGCCCTATACAGAGACGGTCGTGTCATCATTGATGGACGGCCCATTGACTAGGGATTCGCGGCCTATGAGACAGCACAGCAGGAGGTGCACTTTGCAGTCTGGAATTGCAATGGATCTTTGTGGACACATCCAGGACGCCTTGAGGAGGTGATGGAGAACAGAGACATGATCTTCTTGACAGAGACACACGAGAGCCCGGGGAGGAGCCTACGAGGATTGAGGGCTATATGTGGGAGTCAGCTCACCGCCGGCAGATGAGACAGCAAACCACACGAGGATCAGGAGGAGTAGCCGTGCTCTACAGACAGTCGCTACAGCACAGGGTACAGGTGGTAGCCAGAGACCCAGAGGCACGTTTCATGTGGATACGCCTCCAGCTATCAGAGGAGAGAGCAGTGTATTTCGCCGTATGCTATATTGCACCCACCGGCTCGCGCTTCACACATTCCCCCGAGCAGCCCTTAGGAGGGGAGGGAACAGACACCACATCCCCATATGACTGCCTCAGTGACACCATTATGGAGTATACCGGGATGGGCGAAGTCTTCCTTGTAGGAGACTTCAATGCCCGGACTCAGAGCCACCAGTGTGATATTTATGACTTTGACGACCATGAGATGACTCGTACCATAGAGGATATGTCTACACTCAGAGCCTCAGCCGACACCGCCACACCCACCTCATACGGCAGATACCTACTCGAGATGGGAGCAGCACACCGTCTCATTATATATAATGGGATGGAGACCTGGCCCACCTCCGGTGGCCTCACTTGCATTCCACCCACGACACCACAAGCGGGAAGTGTGGTAGACTATGTTATCGGACCCCGGGAGGCGACGCATCTCATCACCTCATTCACTATCCCACCCATACTGATTGGAGCTGACCACGCATATCTTGCCCTATCCATTCGCGGCTCACCATGCATATCATACCCCGTCACTATACAGCCACATGCCCATACCACCATTCACTTTAGACATGAGCTAGCACATATCTATAGCTCCCATGTTCGAGAGCGCATCTACTCCCTTGATCCCTCTGCCTCATTGGAGGAGTGTATGCCCCAACCATCATTCGACACGGTTGGGGCATACACCCCATAATAGATGGTACGATGAGGAGTGTAGGCGACTATACCGACATCTCAGAGCACAGAGTATCTTGGGATCCATCACAGAGAGGGAGGCATGACGACAGATGCGAGCCCTCACACGCCGGAAGCGACGAGCTTTCGAGGAGAGACAGGAGGCAGAGTTGTTCGACCTTCTCATGAGTAGGGATTGTTCCACCGCGTGGAGGGCACTACGGGAGCCACGCCCACCCACACCCATAGCAGATCCTCAGACTTGGCACACCTACGCCCGGAGGTTATATGACGTCCCAAGACAGCCACCATTGCCGATCCCTCCCACACCGCGTCCTTTGATATCCACCCTCTTCACGGCAGGCATGGTACGACAGGCCATCCATAGGCTACAGCATGGCCGTTCAGCAGACCACACGGGGCTACAGGGTGAGCACTTTATATACGCAACAGATGTAGTTTCCCACTTGATCGCCCATCTCTTCAACCGTGCTTTGGTTGAGGGATTACCTGACTCGTGGACTATGCATACTATTACGCCTATCCATAAGTCCGGCGATATGATGGATCCAGGGAACTACAGGACTATTATGATAGGCCATATCTTGGACAAGATCTATGGGGCAGTACTAGAGGCAGAGCTCAGTACACACGCTGAGGCAGCTGGGATCAGAGCACCCAGCCAGGCAGGCTTTCGCCGCACTTTCTCCACCATCGACCACATCTTCGTGCTTCGTTGCTTGATTGAGAGCGCGAAGGCGAGGAAGCAGAGACTATACTGTTGGTTTATGGATTTCCGCAAAGCCTTCGACATGGTTCCCCGAGAGAGACTACTACGGAGGCTCCAGGAGTTACAGCTACCATCAGACATGCTATGGGCCATCCATGCTCTGTATGCACGAGTCAAAGGCAGGGTACGCTGCCCCGGCGGCCTATCAGACAGCCTTGTTAGCACCATTGGTGTGAAACAAGGTTGCCCTCTCTCACCCACTCTCTTTGGTCTCTACATCGACGAGATCACGGAGTATATATAGCGAGCAGGAGGGCTAGGAGGAGACCTCGGAGGTACGCCACTACACATCCTATTATATGCTGATGGCATTGTCTTGCTTTCAGAGTCACAGGAGGGGTTGCAGTCACATTTACAGGCACTCGATACCTTCTGCATGGAAGAGGACTCATAGTCAACCTTGGCAAGAGCAAGGTCATGATCTTTCATACCTCCAGGACAGTACTCCATCGCGCCTCTTTCACTGCAGCTGGAGGACAGATAGAGGTAGTGGACTCCTACGTCTACCTAGGTGTCACCTTCTCAGGTAGCACAGGGGTATTCTCCATGGCACAGGCAGCGAGAGATAGATTGACGCGAGGCTATGCGGCACTTGCAGGATTGGAGAGACGTTGCTTTCAGACACATTTTCAGGAGCCCCGGACTAAGGGGTGGCTCTTTGACACTCAGGTGACACCCGCATTGATGTATGCAGCAGCAGTTTGGGCACCTAGGATCACGGAGGCGATGTGGACGCAGATTGAGAGGCCCCAGGTCATCATGATCTCACGCTTGCTGCGCAGCAAGCCCTCCGTTCCACATGACATTATACGAGCTGAGCTTGGCACACCACCCATGCTAGTGGAGGCCCTCTTCCAGTTGGTGACCTTTATTCTGAGGGTCAGAGAGCTCCCCACTAGCCGACTCACCAGGCTTGCATTTTAGAGCTCCAGACATTTAGCAGAGACAGGGCATGAAAGAGTATGGTATGCACAGACTTACCGATGGTTAGCAGACCATGGCCTGAGCATTACCGATCTTCCCCCCTTTCAGTATGACCTCTCTTCCCCCCACATTACCCTCTCTCGTTCGGAGAGGAATAGGACCATCCGTCAGGATCTACTAGAGATACACGTCCGGGAGACATGGATAGCACCACAGGAGCCTCTTCCCACAAAGAGGCAACACTACAGAGAGCACTTCCTGACTGTGACAGCGGATGGTTTCATTCAGAGACCACGATACATGGATACATACATGGTACCAGCTGAGAGAGTGGCCATTGGGCAGCTCAGAGTATCATCACACCAGCTCGAGATTGAGGTTGGGCGAGCGACACATACCCCGAGGGACGAGAGATTATGCAGGATATGTAGAGAGGAGGTGGAGGACGAGGAGCACTACACATGTAGATGCAAGGCATATGAGGACATCAGAGACCGCTACCCACAGCTCTTCAGGGGGGGCAGAGAGATCAGGGCTTTATTGGAGACAGAGGACCAGCGCCCTCTAGGTCGTTTCCTAGTAGAGCTCCAGCACCGTCGTACATCACTCCTCCAGCAGCAGATGGAGATACACCTGGCCCCCCTCCCTCAGACTCATATTACAGATTTTTTCAGACCCACATCGACTCGAGGACCGAGCTCGATGCGGGGTGTCACATTACACAGAGAAGAGGAGCTTAGACGACAGCGTCGACGACCGAGACCCTCACTCCGGAGAGTCCGTCCTTACCAGAGAGAGATTCAGGCGATTCACGCACGCCATGACATGGAGATACGGAGACGTCAGCAGCGCACCCGTGTCGATCTAGACATTCAGAGCATTTTGAGGATCGCCATGATGCCTTACCCACCGATGCATTATATTCTACACCCACTCCAGGCATTTAGAGGGTTGTGATACCATCGAGCCTCCCATCCCTATGCATAGTATCACACCCATTGAGCATATAGAGTGCATACCCATAGCACCCCACACCCTTGAGGCCAGTTATTGTCCACTCCTTTTATACCCGTCTTTTGTACTCACGCTTTATTTTCCTTTTGGGATCACAGTGGATTGGATCATACTGATGTAAATGTTTTGTCTCATAGGCCGATTTTGGCCTCTAATAGACGTTAAAAAGTCTTTCTTTCTCTCTCTCTCTCTCTCTCTCTCTCTCTCTCTCTCTCTCTCTCTCTCTCTCTCTCTCTCTCTCTCTCTCTCTCTCTCTCTCTCTCTCTCTCTCTCTCGGAGGACTCACCATACACTTGTTTATCAGAAGAGATTACAGAGTACTCTGCATTAGGGGAAGTCCTCCTTATGGGAGACTTCAATGCCAGGACAGGCAGTGATCAGTGCGAGATATTTGACCCAGAAGACCCACAGATACTGCATCCCATAGAGGATGAGTCTACAGCTCGAGCTTCAGCCGACTCTACACACACTCACTATGGCACTCACCTACTCAGACTAGGCTCTGAGCATAACCTCGTTATCTATACCGGGATGGCTCAGTGGCCTACCTCAGGAGGATTGACATGCATACCACACTCAGTCACAGATGGTCGGGGAAGTACAGTAGATTACGTCATGGGATCCAGAGAGGCCATCCACCTACTTACCTCATTCACCATCCCACCCATACCCATTGGGGCCGATCACACGTACCTCACGCTCTCCCTCAAGGGAGACACCCCTACACCCACACCTGCAGCACGCATCCCACACACCACCATCCATTTCACACACGAGCTAGCTCACATATATGCAGCTCAAGTCGAGAAGGATCTTCTCTTGCTTCATCCTAACACTCCACTATCCCTACTCACCTCACAGATAGCATCAGTCCTTCATACATCAGCCATCAGCTCCTTCCCACACACCATCCATTCTGGTCACACACCTCCTCCTGGGACTATGCCACAACATTGCTGGTATGATGAGGAATGGAGAGACCTTTACTACAGACTACGAGCCCAGCGAGCATTGGGAGAGATCACAGAGAGAGAGGCCAGGAGACGGATGAAGACCCTCACACGTCAGAAGAGGCGAGGCTTTGAGGAGGCACAGGAGCTTTAGCTATACCATCTTTTTATGAGTATGGACAGTGTTGCAGCATGGCGTACCTTACGACAGCCACGCCCGACCACACCTGTTGGGGACCTACACACATGGCATGACTATGCTGAGAGATTATATGAGGTACCTGGGCAGCCTCCCATTACCCAGCCACTTGAGCCTCTCCCTACTAGTTCTTCTCCCTTCACAGCAAAGATGGTTAAGAGGGCCATAGGACGACTACGACATGGACGTTCGACAGACCACACGGGATTGCAGAGCGAGCATCTCATATACGCAGCCTCCACTATAGCCCCGTTGATTGCACATATCTTCAACCGGGCTATAGGGAGAGGAGTGGACTATGCACACCATTGTGCCTATCCACAAATCTGGCGACACCCTCGACCCAGGGAACTACAGGACCATCATGATTGGCCACACCATGGCCACACTATACGGTGCCATACTTAGAGGCAAAGCTCAGCTCATATGCAGAGACCGAGGGGCTACGAGCACGAGGCCAGGCATGTTTTCGCCGAGCTTTCTCTACTATTGATCACATCTTCGTTTTGCGCTGCCTCATTGATGGGGCAAGGGTGCGGAAGAAGAGATTATATTGCTGCTTTGTGGACTTCCGCAAAGCTTTTGATATTGTGCCACGAGAGAGACTCTTCCGACGCCTCCAAAGCTTGGGAGTACCATCAGGGATGATTTGGGCCATCTATGCACTCTATGAGCTGGTGACTGCGAGGGTACAGTGTCCAGGAGGTATGTCTGAGGCCATTGCTAGCAGGATCAGTGTTAAGCAAGGCTGCCCACTCTCCCCCACTCTATTTGGTCTCTACATCGACGAGATTGAGGACTACATTCTCCGAGCTAGAGGAGAGGGTGCAGACCTCGCACGTACACATGTCCACATTTTATTATATGCCGATGACATTGTATTGATTTCAGAGTCACCCGAGGGATTTAAGCGCCACCTAGATGCCATGGACGAGTTTTGTACACAGAGGGGCTTGACAGTAAACCTTGGCAAGACCAAGGTCATGATCTTCCACACCTCCCCCATGGTGAGGAATGGATCAGGATTCAGAGCCAGCAGTGGACAGATTGAGGTGGTCACTTCCTATGTCTATCTCGGAGTCACATTCACGAGCTTGCATGGCCCTTTCAGCATGCGACAGGCAGCAACCGATAGACTCACACGAGGATATGCAGCTTTAGCCATGTTAGAGCGGAGATGTCACCAGGCACACTTCCAGGAGCCCCGCACGAAGTGGTGGCTATTTGACACACTAGTCAGACCAGCTATGATGTATGCTGCAACAGTTTGGGCCCCGGGCCTCACACTCACCCAGTGGAGTGCGATCGAGAGGCCACAGGTACGTATGATCTCGCGACTGTTTCGCGGGAAACGGTCAGTCCCACATGACATCATCAGGGCAGAGCTAGCTGCACCACCCATGGTAGTAGATGCACTATTCCAGACTATCTCCTTTATTCAGAGGATGAGGGAGCTCCCTACAGACAGAGGATATGAGAGAGCTTGGTACACTCAGGTTAGAGTCTGGTTTGATAGTCATGGACTTGATATGGACAGATTGCCGCCTTTTCAGTATGACCCAGACTCACCTCACATCCACCTCTCCCATCGTGAGAGGAATGTTGTGCTCAGACAGGATCTGTGGAAGCTCTACATTAGTCAAACATGGCATACACCACACATGGGATCAAGACTATCACACTACCGAGATCAGTTCTTGGACATACTAGCGGACGGTTTTATCCAGCGACCGCGCTACATGGATACTTACATGCCCCATAGCTCGAGGATAGCGATTGGTAGTTGAGAGTCTCATCCAGAGAGCAGCAGATATGCAGGGTATGCAGAGTAGAGATGGAGGATGAGGAGCATTTTGTATGCAGATGTAGCGCATATGATGACATCAGAGGCAGATACGAGACTCTATTTATGGGGCAGCCCACCCTCAGAGAGATCATGGACTCTAGAGACCAAGGACAGCTCGGGCGATTCTTACTAGAGATACAAACTCACAGAGATTCCCCACTCAAGCCTACTGTAGCAGCCCATTCAGGAGGGAGACACAGACAACTCACTGACTTCTTTATTCCACGACATGCAGCAGCCCTCACCCCCTCAGCTCACACACCGAGAGGGGTGATTCTTCAGCAGGCTGAGACCTCTCGAGCTAGGAGACGACCCCGTGCTGTAGGATATTGGGCCTCGAGACTTCACCGACACCAGATTGTAGAGATCCAAGCCCGTGACCATCGCGCCATGGAGGAGAGACGATCCTGGATGATGGCTAACCCCACTGCAGCCATGAGGGTGGCCCTGACTTCCACTTATGTGTCACATCTTACACCCGCCCACTTGCACAGGATAGAGCTAGTTAGTCATTTCAGATGCATTTTCATGCTTGTTATACTACCCTTCTGCATATAGATTATCATAGATCTCGTAGTCCATACACCCCCCCCACTTCCATGGGTATCTCCACATGCATACTACGGAGATCTATATCAGCTCTACCAGTTTTATTCAGCAATTTTTCTTTTTTGATTGACAGAAGATACACCCATGTACATCGATTTGTCTCATAGGCCGAGTTCGGCCTCCTAATGGACGTAAAAACACTTTCTTTCTTTCTTTCTTCTCTCTCTCTCTCTCTCTCTCTCTCTCTCTCTCTCTCTCTCTCTCTCTCTCTCTCTCTCCCTCCCTCCCTCCCTCCCTCCCTCCCTCCCTCCCTCCCTCCCTCCCTCCCTCCCTCCCTCCCTCCCTCCCTCCCTCCCTCCCTCCCTCCCTCCCTCCCTCCCTCCCTCTCTCTCTCTCTCTCTCTCTCTCTCTCTCTCTCTCTCTCTCTCTCTCTCTCTCTCAGCAGCAGTATGGGCACCAGGGATCAGAGAGGCGATGTGGACGCAGATTGAGAGGCCCCAGATCACCATGATATCACGCTTGCTGCGCAGCAAGCCCTCCGTTCCACATTACATTATACGAGCCGAGCTTGGCACACCACCGATGCTAGTGGAGGCCCTCTTCCAGTTGGTGACCTTTATTCTGAGAGTCAGAGAGCTCCCCACTAGCCGACTCACCAGGTTTGCATTTGAGAGCTCTAGACATTTGGCAGAGACAGGGCATGAGAGAGTATGGTATGCACAGACTTACCGATGGTTAGCAGACCATGGCATGAGCAGACCATGGTTAGCAGAGTATGGTTAGCAGACCATGGCATGAGCATTACGGATCTCCCCCCTTTTGAGTATGACCTCTCTTCCCCCCACATTACCCTCTCTCGTTCGGAGAGGAATAGGATCATCCGTCAGGACCTACTACAGATACACGTCAGGGAGACATGGATAGCACCACGGGAGCCTCTTCCCACAAAGAGGCAACACTACAGAGAGCACTTCCTGACTGTGACAGCGGATGGTTTCATTCAGAGACCACGATACATGGATACATATATGGCACCAGCTGAGAGAGTGGCCATTGGGAAGCTCAGAGTATCATCACACCAGCTCGAGAATTGAGATTGGGCGAGCCACACATACCCCAAGGGATGAGCGATTATGCAGGATATGTAGAGAGGAGGTGGAGGACGAGGAGCACTACACATGTAGATGCCACGCATATGAGGACATCAGAGACCGCTACCCACATCTCTTGAGGGGGCCTAGAGAGATCAGGGCTTTATTGGGGACAGAGGACCAGCGCCCTCTAGGTCGTTTCCTAGTAGAGCTCCAGCACCACCGCGCATCACTCCTCCAGCAGCAGATGGAGATACACCTGGCCCCCCCCCCCCTCAGACTTATATTACAGATTTTTTCAGACCCACATACACTCGAGGGCCCAGCTCGATGCGGGGTGTCACATTACACAGAGCAGATGAGCTTAGACGACAGCGTCGACGACCGAGACCCCTTGTCCGGAGAGCTCGTCCACATCAGAGAGAGATTCAGGCGATTCACGCACACCATGACATGGAGATACAGAGACGTCAGCAGCGCACCCCTATCGATTTGGATGCCCAGAGCATTTTGAGGATCGCCATGATGCCTTACCCACCGATGCATTATATCCTACACCCACTCCAGGCATTTAGGGGGTTGTGATACCATCGAGCCTCCCCTCCCTATGCATATCATATTTGTATCTCACCCATTGAGCATATAGAGTGCATACCCATAGCACCCCACACCCTTGATGCGAGCTACTATCCCTCCTTTTATACCCGTTTGCAGTACTCACACTTTATTTTCGTTTTGGATCATAGTGGTTTGGATCATACTGATGTATATGTTTTGTCTCATAGGCCGATTTTGGCCTCTAATAGACGTTAAAAAGTCTTTCTTTCTCTCTCTCTCTCTCTCTCTCTCTCTCTCTCTCTCTCTCTCTCTCTCTCTCTCTCTCTCTCTCTCTCTCTCTCTCTCTCTCTCTCTCTCTCTCTCTCTCTCTCTCTCTCTCTCTCTCTCTCTCTCTCTCTCTCTCTCTCTCTCTCTCTCTCTCTCTCTCTCTCTCTCGTTCGGAGAGGAATAGGATCATCCGTCAGGATCTACTACAGATACACGTCAGGGAGACATGGATAGCACCACGGGAGCCTCTTCCCACAAAGAGGCAACACTACAGAGAGCACTTCCTGACAGTGACAGCGGATTGTTTCATTCAGAGACCACGATACATGGATACATACATGGCACCACCCGAGAGAGTGGCCACTGGGCAGCTAAGAGTATCACCACACCAGCTCGAGATTGAGGTTGGGCGAGCGACACATACCTCGAGGGACGAGAGATTATGTAGGATATGTAGAGAGGAGGTGGAGGACGAGGAGCACTACACATGTAGATGTCACGCATATGAGGACATCAGAGACCGCTACCCACAGCTCTTCAGGGGGGGCAGAGAGATCAGGGCTTTATTGGGGACAGAGGACCAGCGCCCTCTAGGTCGTTTCCTAGTAGAGCTCCAGCACCGTCGTACATCACTCCTCAAGAAGAAGATGGAGATACACCTGGCCCCCCTCCCTCAGACTCATATTACAGATTTTTTCAGACCCACAGCCACTCGGGGACCCAGCTCCATGCGGGGTGTCACATTACACAGAGCAAAGGAGCTTAGATGACAGCGTCGACGACCGAGACCCCCACTCCGTAGAGTCCGTCCACACCAGAGAGAGATTCAGGCGATTCACGCACGCCATGACATGGAGATACGGAGACGTTAGCAGCGCACCCCTGTCGATCTGGACATTCACAGCATTTTGAGGATCGCCATGATGCCTTACCCACCGATGCATTATATTCTACACCCACTCCAGGCATTTAGAGGGTTGTGATACCATCAAGCCTCCCATCCCTATGCATATCATGTTTGTATCACACCCATTGAGCATATAGAGTGCATACCCATAGCACCCCACACCCTTGATGCCAGTTATTGTCCACTCCTTTTATACCCGTTTTTTGTACTCACACTTTATTTTCCTTTTGGGATCACAGTGGATTGGATCATACTGATGTATATGTTTTGTCTCATAGGCCGATTTTGGCCTCTAATAGACGTTAAAAAGTCTTTCTTCTCTCTCTCTCACCCTTGTACTACCCTTTTGCATATAGGCTATAGATATAGCACTTCATTCACCATCCCCCCCTCCCACTTTCATGGGTATCTCTACATGCATGCTACACAGATCTATATCAGCCTTGCAAGCTTTTTTTTTCAGCACTTTTATCTTTTTCCGATTGACAGAAGAAACACCCATGTACATTGATTTGTCTCAAGACCGAGTTCGGCCTCCTAATAGACGTAAAAACACTTTCTTTCTCTCTCTCTCTCTCTCTCTCTCTCTCTCTCTCTCTCTCTCTCTCTCTCTCTCTCTCTCTCTCTCTCTCTCTCTCTCTCTCTCTCTCTCTCTCTCTCTCTCTCTCTCTCTCTCTCTCTCTCTCTCTCTCTCTCTCTGCGCCAGAGCTACGTCAGACTTCGGCAGAGCCGTCAGACCCGTCAGACCCGTCAGATCTGCTGTGTCAGACCCGTCAGATCTGCTGCGTCAGACCCGTCGGACCGCTGCGTCAGGTCTGCTGCGTCAGACCCATCAGCCTGTTGTGTCAGATCTGCTGCGTCATACCCATCAGCCTACTGCATCAGCTTTGTTTTGTCAGACATGCTGCATCAGAACTGCCGGGCTGTAACCCTAATTTTGCTGCATGAGACCCATCCTCCTTGTAACCCTAACTTTGCTATGTTAACCTCTTAACCTCATAACCCATAACCCTTAACAATGTCTTCCTCCTGCCCTTCCTAACTTCTCAAGTACAAATAGAAGAGGAAAATGGCTCGATTAGAAAGAAAAGAGGTGGAAGAGATGATCTGTAAAGCTATCAGAGAAGTAAAGAAAGAGGCAGACAGAGCACTAAACCAAGAAATGAGAAAGGCCTTCGAAAAGATCAAAGCTTTGGAAGAGCAAATCAAAGACACCAAAGAAGAGCAAGAAATGGAGACACTGAAGGAAAGAGAACTATGGCTAAAGAGGCAGCAAGATTGGGTAGAAGAAAAAAAGATCATGCAAGAACAAATCGAGGCCCTCAAAGCATCAATAGCCTCCATCGGCCCGGAAGAAGGTGAACTTAGAGAACACACAAGAGAAGCACTTAGAATGGAGCTAACTCAAGCCTTGACTGCAAGCATTGACAGCAAACTCGAAGCAACCAAAGAAGGATGGGTTGAAGTAGTGAAAAAAAACATCAAAAAAGAGGCAAAAGAAGAAGCACAAAAAGAAGAAGCTCTCATTGTACACACCACCATTGAGGAGGAGAGGATGCGACGAGCTCGACGTCTGAATGTACGCGTCACAGGTATATTAGAAAACGAAGGCTCCAACCCAAAGATGGATGGGAAGACACTATGTAAGAAACTTGGTTACAAGGAAGAGGAGGCACTCCCATTCATCAAATGTTGGAGAGCAGGAAAAGATCTTTCAAAAAAGAGAGTTCTCATTTTGCAGTTCCCCTCTAAAACAGTGAGATCCACCTTCATTCGCAAAAGAGTGGTTTTGAGGGGGCTTGAAGGCCTGCCTATTTACCTAGATGATGATCTCACACCCATGCAAGTAGCACATCGTCGTGCATGCATGCCAAGAGTACACGAGGCTCGTAGGGAGGGGAGAAAGGCTTCATACAGAGATGGTAGGGTCATCATTGATGGCAAAGCCGTACTATAGGGATTCGCGGCCTGTGAGACAGTTGAGGAGATACATCTTGCAGTGTGGAACTGCAATGGCGATTTATGGACACATCCAGAGAGGCTTGAGGAGGTGAGCAAAGATAGAGATATTATTTTGTTGACAGAGACACATGAGAGCCCCGATAGGAGCCTACCTCGGGTGCATGGCTTCGAGTGGGAGTCTATACACAGAGATTGTACACGCCACCACACTACCAGAGGATCAGGGGGAGTAGCGATACTCTTCAGAGATGGACTTCAGAGCAGGATACACATCGTCGCACGAGACTCACAGGCAAGATACCTTTGGATCCGATTACACCTCTCACAGGAGAGGACCATCTATATTGCACTATGCTATTTTGCACCCTCTGGCTCCCGATTCTCTGTCATGGATCAGGAGGAGGGCTCACCTTATACTTGTCTATCAGAGGAGATCACTGAGTACTCTACTCTAGGAGAAGTCTTCCTCATGGGGGACTTCAATGCCAGGACGGGAGCGATCAGTGCGAGGCTTTTGACCTAGGGGATCCAGTCATACTACCCACTCTAGAGGAGGGATCTATGGCGCGAGTTTCAGCTGATCCTACACGCACACTCTACGGTACCCACCTACTCAGACTCGGGTCAGGCATCGCCTCGTTATTTATAACGGGATGAGACAGTGGCCTATGTCAAGGAGATTGACATGCATACCGCACTCAGTTACAGATGGAGGAGGGAGTATCGTAGATTATATCATGGGACCCAAGGAGGCCACCCACCTATTCAGTTCCTTCACCATCCCACCTATACCCATTGGAGCAGATCACGCATATCTTGCACTATCCCTCAAGAGGGACATTCACACACACACACACCCGTGACACATCCCCCACACACTACCATCCACTTCACACACGAGCTTGCTCACATATACTCAGCCCGAGTTGAGGAAAGCCTTCTTTTGCTTCATCCTGATACCCCACTACCTATACTTACCTCACATATAGCATCCATCCTTCAAACATCAGCCATCGGTTCATTCCCACACACCACCCATTCTAGTCACACACCTCCCCCAGGGACCATGCCGCAGAATCCTTGGTATGATGATGAGTGCAGGAGTCTCCACCGTCGACTACGAGCTCAGAGAGCATTGGGAGAGATCACAGAGATTGATGCTAGAAGACATATGAAGACCCTCACACGCCGAAAGAGACGGGCCTTCGAGGAGGCACAGGAGCTTGAGCTATACCATTTACTTATGAGCAGGGATTGTACTGCTGCATGGCGCACACTACGAGAGCCACGACCAACCACACCTATTGGAGATCCACAGATTTGGCACGAGTATGCTGAGAGACTATATGAGATACCTGGACAGCCTCCCATCCCCCAACCACCTGGACCACGCCCTACTCATTCCTCTTTCTTCACAGCAAAGATGATCCAGAGGGCCATTGAGCGGCTACAGCATGGGCGTTCGACTGACCACACGGGACTGCAGAGTGAGCACCTCATATATACCGGCCCCACTATAGCTCCATTGATTGCACATGTCTTCAATCGGGCTATAGGGGAGGGCTTCCCAGAGGACTGGACGAAGAACATCATTGTACCCATTCACAAATATGGGGATACCTTGGACCCAGGGAACTACAGGACTATCATGATTGGTCACACCATGGCCAAGCTTTATGGGACGGTTCTCGAGATAGAGCTCAGCTCTTATGCAGAGATGGAAGGGCTACGAGCACGTGGTCAGGCAGGGTTCCGACGGGCTTTCTCCACTATTGATCACATCTTCATTCTGCGTTGCCTCATTGATGGGGCAAAGATACGGAAGATAGAGATTATATTGCTGCTTTGTGGATTTCCGCAAAGCCTTCGATACTGTGCCATGGGAGAAGCTTTTTCGGAGACTCCATAGCTTGGGGATACCATCAGAGATGATTTGGGCCATCTACACACTCTATGAGCGGGTGATTGGGAGGGTTCGATGCCCAAGGGGACTATCAGAGGCCATTGCTAGCACAGTGGGTGTTAAGCAAGGCTGCCCACTCTCTCCCACTCTCTTCGGGCTCTACATCGACGAGATTGAGGACTACATTCTCCGAGCTGGAGGGAAGGGTGCAGACCTTGGAGGTACACAAGTCCACATTTTATTATATGCAGATGATATTGTATTGATTTCAGAGTCACCCGAGGGATTACAGCACCACCTAGATGCCCTCCATGAGTTTTGCACACAGAGAGGCCTGACAGTAAACCTTGGCAAGACCAAGGTCATGATCTTCCACACCTCCCCCATGGTGAGGAATGGAGAAGCATTCACAGTTGGCAGTGGACAGATTGAGGTGGTCACTTCCTATGTCTACCTCGGAGTCACATTCACGAGCTTGCCTGGCCCCTTCAGCATGAGACAGGAAGCCACCGATAGACTCACACAAGGATATGCAGCCTTAGCCATGTTAGAGCGGAGATGTCACCAGGCACACTTCCAGGAGCCCCGCACAAAGGGGTGGCTATTTGACACACTAGTGAGACCAGCTATTATGTATGCTTCGACAGTTTGGGCACCAGGCCTCACAGTTACCGAGTGGAGTGCGATCGAGAGGCCACAAGTACGTATGATCTCGCGACTATTTCGTGGGAAACAGTCAGTGCCACATGACATTATCAGGGCAGAGCTAGCTGCACCACCCATGGTAGTAGATGCACTATTCCAGACTATCTCCTTTATTCAGAGGGTGAGGGAGCTCCCTACAGAAAGACTCACACATAGAGCTTTTGAGGCATCTATACAGATATCACAGTCGGGATATGAGAGAGCTTGGTACACTCAGGTTAGAGCATGGTTTGATAGTCATGGACTTGATATGGATAGATTGCCGCCTTTTCAGTATGATCCAGACTCACCTCACATCCACCTCTCGCGTCAGGAGAGGAATCTTGTGCTCAGACAGGACCTTTGGCAGCTCTACATTAGTCAGACATGGCACACACCACACATGGGATCGACACTATCGCACTATCGAGACCAGTTATTGGACATACTAGTGGATGGTTTCATCCAGCGACCACGCTACATGGATACCTACATGCCTCATAGCTCGAGGGTGGCTATTGGCCAGTTGAGGGTCTCATCACACCGACTAGAGATTGAGATAGGCAGAGCCACAGACATTCCCCGAGAGGAGCGGCTATGCATTTGTATATGTTTTGTCTCATAGGCCGATTTTGGCCTCTAATAGACGTTAAAAAGTCTCTCTCTCTCTCTCTCTCTCTCTCTCTCTCTCTCTCTCTCTCTCTCTCTCTCTCTCTCTCTCTCTCTCTCTCTCTCTCTCTCTCTCTCTCTCTCTCTCTCTCTCTCTCTCTCTCTCTCTCTCTCTCTCTCTCTCTCTCTCTCTCTCTCTCTCTCTCTCTCTCTCTCTCTCTCTCTCTCTCTCTCTCTCTCTCTCTCTCTCTCTCTCTCTCTCTCTCTCTCTCTCTCTCTCTCTCTCTCTATATATATATATATATATATATATATATATATATATATATATATATATATATATATATATATATATATATATATATATATATATATATATATATATATATATATATATATATATATATATATATATATATATATATATATATATATATATATATATATATATATATATATATATATATATCAGCCTTGCAAGCTTTTTTTTTCAGCACTTTTATCTTTTTCCGATTGACAGAAGAAACACCCATGTACATTGATTTGTCTCATAGGCCGAGTTCGACCTCCTAATAGACGTAAAAACACTTTCTTTCTTTCTTTGTTTACTTGGGAGTGACATTTACAGCAGCATCAGGGGTCTTCTCTATGGCTCAGGCAGCCCGTGACTGCATCACACGTGGGTATGCAGCACTAGCTTTGATGGAGAGACAGTGCCACCAGGCATATTTTCAGGAGCCCCGCACAAAGGGGTGGCTCTTTGACACTTTGGTTACGCCAGCGCTCATGTATGGGGCAGCCATATGGGGACCAGGATTAGCCATATGGGGACCAGGATTAGCTACATCAGTATGGACAGCATTAGAGAGGCCACAGATCCTCATGATTGCCAGACTTATCCGCAGCAAGCCTTCAGTACCACATGATATCATTAGAGCAGAGCTCGCTGCACCACCGATGCTAGTTGAGGCACTATTCCAGACAGTATGCCTATTACACAGACTTCGGAGCATGGATACAGAGCGCATTGCTTATCGTGCTTTCGAGGCATCACGTGAGATGGCATTAGCAGGAGACACCTCCTCATGGTATGCACAGACACGAGACTGGCTTGCCCACCATGGCTTTGACATAGACAGGCTACCACCACTACAGTACCACTCTCATGCACCCACCTACTCGCTCTCTCATCAAGAGAGGAATAGGATCATTCGTCAGGAGATATGGCATACATACATACAGAGGACATGGGTGAGCCCTAGGGGTACATTGCCACCGAAAATGCTCTACTACCGCGAGCATTTTCTACATATATCGGGCACGAGCTTCATCGAGATCCCGAGATACATGCAGACCTACCTTCCCCACCACCTACGAGTCGTCATTGGGCAGCTCCGGGTTTCATCACATCAGCTCGAGATTGAGAGGGGTCGGTCCAGGGGAGTCCCCCGTGAGGAGAGGTGGTGCCCAGTATGCAAGACAGACGTAGAGAGTGAGGAGCATTTTGTTATCAGATGTCCAGCATACTTAGACCTACGAGCACAGTTCCAGATCGAGGAGTCATTCCAGCTGTGCATGACTATGGGAGACCAGAGACGCTTGGGACGCTTTCTCACAGCAGCATACGAGAGGCGAGAGCGGTCACTACAGCCCATACATCAGCCACGGGTGAGTACCCAGCAGACCATTACGCAGTTCTTTCAGCGAGTTGAGCTACATCAGAGAGGTCCATCTATAGGGCTCACGCTACACCAGGCAGCAGCACATAGAGCACGGCGCCGACCAGGCATGGGCGGATATCGTCGACCACGACTATATCAGGAGGATATCTCACGCATCAGGATTGCCTACGACCACATGATGGAGCATAGGCGTACCACCACCCCCTGGGTTGTCTTCCTTCAAGAGGCACTCAGACCACCACCGATGTACCACATACTACACCCACCTCCACCCATCACCAGTAGCTAGGGCGTTTTACTCACATTTTGGATCCCCCCATGTATTAGGTGGCCACTATCTGCAGAGTCAGAGCCACGTCTCCCCAGCCTTTTCCAGCCCTATATAGCTTTGTGTAGCGATATACTTTTTATTTCATTTTATCTTCTACACAGGGTTACTACACTTGTACATGGTTTTTGTCTCATAGGCCAAGTTTGGCCTCCAGAAGACGTTAATATGACTTTCTTTCTTTCTCTCTCTCTCTCTCTCTCTCTCTCTCTCTCTCTCTCTCTATAGGGCTCACGCTCCACCAGGCAGCAGCACAAAGAGCACGGCGCCGACCACGCATGGGCGGATATCGTCGACCACGACTTTATCAGGAGGATATCTCACGCATAAAGATTGCCTACGACCACATGATGGAGCATAGGCGTACCACCACCCCCTGGGTTGTCTTCCTTCAGGAGGCACTCAGACCACCACCGATGTACCACATACTACACCACCTCCACCCATCACCAGTAGCTAGGGCGTTTTACTCACATTTTGGGATCCCCCATGTATTAGGTGGCCACTTTCTGCAGAGTCAGAGCCACGTCTCCCCAGTCTTTTCCAGCCCTATATAGCTTTGTGTAGCGATATACTTTTTTATTTCACTTTATCTTTTACACAGGGTTACTACACTTGTACATGGTTTTTGTCTCATAGGCCAAGTTTGGCCTCCAGAAGACGTTAATATGACTTTCTTTCTTCTTTCTTTCTTTCTCTCTCTCTCTCTCTCTCTCTCTCTCTCTCTCTCTCTCTCTCTCTCTCTCTCTCTCTCTCTCTCTCTCTCTCTCTCTCTCTCTCTCTCTCTCTCTCTCTCTCTCTCTCTCTCTCTCTCTCTCTCTCTCTCTCTCTCTCTCTCACCCACTCTCTTTGGTCTCTACATCGACGAGATCACTGAGTATATACAGCGAGCAGGAGGGCTAGGAGGAGACCTCGGAGATACGCGAGTACACATCCTATTATATGCTGATGACATTGTCTAGCTCTCAGAGTCACAGGAGGGGTTGCACTCACATCTACAGGCACTCGATATCTTCTGCATGGAGAGAGGACTCACAGTGAACCTTGGCAACACCAAGGTCATGATTTTCCATACCTCCAGGATAGTACGCCATGGCGCCTCTTTCACTGCAGCTGGAGGACAGATAGAGGTAGTGGACTCCTACGTCTACCTAGGTGTCACCTTCTCGAGCAGCACAGGGGTATTCTCCATGGGACAGGCAGCGAGAGATAGATTGACGCGAGGCTATGCGGCACTTGCAGGATTGGAGAGACGTTGCTTTCAGACACATTTTCAGGAGCCCCGGACTAAGGGGTGGCTCTTTGACACTCTAGTGACACCCGCATTGATGTATGCAGCAGCAGTTTGAGCGGCAGTTTGGGCACCTTGGATCACGGAGGTGATGTGGACGCAGATTGAGAGGCCCCAGGTCATCATGATCTCACGCTTGCTGCGGAGCAAGCCCTCCGTTCCACATGACATTATTCGAGCTGAGCTTGGCACACGACCAATGCTAGTGGAGGCCCTCTTCGAGTTGGTGACCTTTATTCTGAGGATCAGAGAGCTCCCCACCAGGCAACTCACCAGGCTTGCATTTGAGCTCCAGACTTTTAGCAGAGACAGGGCATGAGAGAGTATGGTATGCACAGACTTACCGATGGTTAGCAGACCATGGCATAAGCATTACCGATCTCCCCCCCTTTCAGTATGACCTCTCTTCCCCCCACATTACCCTCTCTCGTTCGGAGAGGAATAGGATCATCCGTCAGGATCTACTACATATACACGTCAGGGAGACATGGATAGCACCACAGGAGCCTCTTCCCACAAAGAGGCAACACTACAGAGAGCACTTCCTGACTGTGACAGCGAATGGTTTCATTCAAAGACCACGATACATGGATACATACATGGCACCAGCTCAGAGAGTGGCCATTGGGCAGCTCAGAGTATCATCACACCACCTTGAGATTGAGGTTGGGCGAGCAACACATACCCCGAGGGATGAGAGGTTATGCAGGATATGTAGAGAGGAGGTGGAGGACGAGGAGCACTACACATGTAGATGCCACGCATATGAGGACATCAGAGACCGCTACCCGCATATCATATTTGTATCACATCCATTGAGCATATAGAGTGCATACCCATAGCACCCCACACCCTTGATGCCAGTTATTGTCCACTCCTTTTATACCCGTTTTTTGTACTCACATTTTATTTTCCTTTGGGACCTCAGTGGATTGGATCATACTGATGTATATGTTTTGTCTCATAGGCCGATTTTGGCCTCTAATCGACGTTAAAAAGTCTTTCTTTCTTTCTTTCTTTCTCTCTCTCTCTTTCTCTCTCTCTCTCTCTCTCTCTCTCTCTCTCTCTCTCTCTCTCTCTCTCTCTCTCTCTCTCTCTCTCTCTCTCTCTCTCTCTCTCTCTCTCTCTCTCTCTCTCTCCATGGCTCCCAAGTTGGAGGAACAGCTGGCCACCTTAGAGCATATTCTTCGAGAGTTAATAGGAAAACAAAAGAAAGAAGGCGATTCTGCACTGAACGGGGTTACCCGCAAAGTTGCCGCCCTCGAAGCCAAGGTGGCAACCTTGGAGAAGGAAAACGAGTCCCTTCGGGAAGAGCTTCTTGCTACCCGCAAGCAGCACTCACGGGACCAGGAGGAGTTGAGCTTACTAAGATGAGAACGAAACTGGACAGCATACGCGAGGAGGGGGAGATCGCCCCTCAGCTAGAGGACATTCGGGTGACTATCAAAAAAGAGTGCATGGAGGTGGTTCAGAGCGAGCTTGAGACTAACACCAGCCACATGCCCATACCACCATTCACTTTAGACATGAGCTAGCACATATCTATAGCTCCCATGTTCGAGAGCGCATCTACTCCCTTGATCCCTCTTCCTCATTGGACACCCTCACCGCCCACTTCTCCTCGATCCCCCACACATCCACTACTCTCACCTTCCCATACACCACCCACAGCACCGCACATTCGACACAGCTGGGGCATACACCCCAGAATAGATGGTACAATGACTGCAGGCGACTATACCGACATCTGAGAGCACAGAGTATCTTGGGATCCATCCCACAGAGGGAGGCACGACGACAGATGCGAGCCCTCACACGCCGGAAGCGGTGAGCTTTCGAGGAGCGACAGGAGGCACAGTTATTCGACCTTCTCATGAGTAGGGATTGTGCCACCGCATGGAGGGCCCTACATGAGCCACGCCCACCTACACCCATAGCAGATCCTCAAACTTGGCACACCTACGCCCAGAGGTTATAAGACATTCCAGGACAGCCACCATTGCCGATTCCTCCCCGCGTCCTGTGATATCCACCCTATTCACGGAAGGCATGGCACGACAGGCCATCCATAGGCTACAGCATGGCCGTTCAGCAGACCACACGGGGCTACAGGGCGAGCACTTTATATATGCAGCAGATATAGTTTCCCACCTGATCGCCCATCTTTTCAACCGTGCTTTGGTTGAGGGATTACCTGACTCGTGGACTATGCATACCATTACGCCTATCCATAAGTCCGGAGATATGATGGACCCAAGGAACTACATGACTATTATGATAGGCCATATCCTGGCCAAGATCTATGGGGCACTACTAGAGGCAGAGCTCAGTACACACGCTAGTACACACGCTAGTACACACGCTAGTACACACGCTGAGGCAGATGGGATCAGAGCACCCGGCCAGGCAGGCTTCCGCCGCACTTTCTCCACCATCGACCACATCTTCGTGCTTCGTTGCTTGATTGAGACCGCGAAGGCGAGGGAGCATAGACTATACTGTTGCTTTGTGGATTTCCGCAAAGCCTTCGACATGGTCCCTCGAGAGAGACTACTAGGGAGGCTCCAGGAGTTACAGCGACCATCAAACATGTTATGGGCCATCTATGCGCTGTATGACTGAGACACAGGCAGGGTACGCTGCCCCGGCGGCCTATCAGACAGCCTTGTTAGCACCATTGGTGTGAAACAAGGTTTCCCTCTCTCACCCACTCTCTTCGATCTCTACATTGACGAGATCACGGAGTATATACAACGAGCAGGAGGGCTAGGAGGAGACCTCGGAGGTACACCAGTACACATCCTATTATATGCTGACATTGTCTTGCTTTCAGAGTCACAGGAGGGGTTGCAGTCACATTTACAGGCGCTTGATACCTTCTCCATGGAGAGAGGACTCACACTGAACCTTGGCAAGACCAAGGTCATGATCTTCCATACCTCAAGGACAGTACACCATCACGCCTCTTTCACTGAAGCTCCAGGACAGATAGAGGTAGTGGACTCCTACGTCTACCTAGGTGTCACCTTCTCAAGCAGCACAAGGGTATTCTCCATGGCACAGGCAGTGAGAGATAGATTGACACGAGGCTATGCGGCACTTGCAGGATTGGAGAGACGCTGCTTTCAGACACATTTTCAGGAGCCCCGGACTAAGGGGTGGCTCTTTGACACTCAAGTGACACCCGCATTCATGTACACAGCAGCAGTATGGGCACCAGGGATCACCGAGGCGATGTGGATGTGGATTGAGAGGCCCGAGGTCACCATGATCGCACTCTTGCTGCAGAGCAAGCCCTCCGTCCCACATGACATTATACGAGCTGAGCTTGGCACACCACCGATGCTAGTGGAGGCACTCTTCTAGTTGGTGACCTTTATTCTGAGAGTCAGAGAGCTCCCCACGAGCCGACTCACCAGGCTTGCATTTGAGAGCTCTAGACATTTGGCAGAGACACTGCATGAGAGAGTATGGTATGCACAGACCTACCGATGGTTAGCAGACCATGGAATGAGCATTACGGATCTCCCCCCTTTTCAGTATGACCTCTCTTCCCCCCACGCAGAAGCTGAGAGAGTGGCCATTGCGCAGCTTAGAGTATCATCACACAAACTCGAGATTGAGGTTGGGCGAGCGACACATACCTCGAGGGACGAGAGATTATGCATGATATGCAAAGAGGAGGTGGAGGACGAGGAGCACTACACATGTAGATGCCAGGCATATGAGGACATTAGAGACCGCTACCCACAGCTCTTCAAGGGGACGAGAAAGATCACGGCTTTATTGGGGACAAAGGACCAGCGCCCTGTAGGTCGTTTCCTAGTAGAGCTCCAGCACCACCGCGCATCACTCCTCCAGCAGTAGATGGAGATACACCTGGCCCCCCCCCCTCACACTTATATTACAGATTTTTTCAGACCCACAGCCACTCGAGGACCCAGCTCGATGTGGGTGTCACAGTACACGGAGCAGAGGCCGAGACCCCCACTCCGGAGAGCCCGTCCACACAAGAGAGAGATTCAGGCGATTCACACACCCCATGACATGGAGATACGGAGACGTCAGCAGCACACCCGTGTCGATTTGGACGCTCAGAGCATTTTGAGGATCGCCATGATGCCTTACCCACCGATGCATTATATCCTACACCCACTCCAGGCATTTAGAGGGTTGTGATACCATCGAGCCTCCCCTCCCTATGCATAACATAATCGTATCTCACCCATTGAGCATATAGAGTGCATACCCATAGCACCCCACACCCTTGATGCCAGCTTTTATCCACTCCTTTTATACCCGTTTTGGAGCAGTGTGGAATTGCAACGGGTCACACTGGACGCGACCAGAGTCGAGGAGATGCTCGCATCACATGACTTTGCATGCATCACAGAGACACACGAGAGCCCAGAGAGAGGTCTACCACGCATTGCAGGTTTTCATTGGGAATCTGCATTCAGGACAACGACGAGACAGAGTACAGCACGAGGATCGGGAGGAGTGGCCATCGTATTTTGACAGGAGATACAGAGCCGGATCCATATTATAGGTAGAGATGAGGAGGCACGATACATGTGGGTTCGCATGGAGATAGCACAGGGCAGCTCGATTTACATTGCTATATGCTACTTCCCACCAGGAGGCTCTCGATACGCAGGACACGATCTTGGGGGACCGATCCGAGATAGAGACTCACCATACATAGCGCTTTCAGATGAGATACTACATTACAGCACACTAGGTGAAGTCTTCCTTATGGGGGACTTCAATGGCGGCACTCACTCGCGTCAGTGCGAGGCATACGACATGGATAACCCACATCTCATGAGGGCCAGAGACCCGGTTGAGATTAGCAACAGCAGAGTATCGGCAGATACGAGTCAGAACACCACCGGCTATGGCAGACATCTACTCGAGCTAGGCAGCCGACATCATCCCGTTATATATAACGGGATGAATCGTTGGTCAGGTTCAGGCGGACTTACTTGCTTCCCTCACGGGGGAGGTGAGAGCACAGTCGACTACATTTTGGGTACTACCTCTGGAGCTTCACTCATCCCTTCACTTAGTATTGGACGACGCCCACTCGGTGCTGACCAAACATTTATCACATTCACACTCTCATCTCCGATTCCATTAGACCATCCCTCACCCACTGAGATACATACCACGATACACTTCACACACGAGCTCTCACACGTTTGTGCACACCATTTACACACCCGCCTACTCTCCCTCGATCCATTCTCACCTTTGGACACACTTACATCACATATCACCTCCAACCTACAGGACTCAGCTCTCCGAAGCTTCCCACTCCGCACACATATGCACCCTCCACGCACAGGATCCATGCCCTAGAACCGTTGGTATGATGCAGATTGTCGTGAGCTGCGTAAACACCTACGGATTTTAGAGCATAGAGGAGATATTACACACACACAGGCACAGCGTCGCATGCAGAGCCTTACTCGCCGCAAACGGCGAGATTGGGAGGAGAGACGGTATTGGGATATTTACCATTTGCTCATGAGTCGAGACAGTGTAGTGGCATGGGGACATTTGAGAGAGAGGAGACAGCAGACACCTATCCGAGACCAGAGCACTTGGCATAGCTATGCACGGAGCCTATACGAGATCCCATACTAGCCTCCCATTCCCAGACCGCAGAGCTCACGTCCTACTACCTCTGACTTCTTCACACCCACTATGGTGGGACGCGCTATTGTCCGGCTGCAGCATGGCAGGGCCCATGATCATTTCGGTTTACAGGTAGAGCACCTCATCTATGGAGGCACGACTCTCGCACCGCTCATTGCCCATCTCTTCAACCGTGCATTGGTTGAAGGGTTCCCAGACTCATGGACTGAGCACACCATAGTGCCCATTCATAAGTCAGGTGATACTATGGATCCAGCTACATACCGGACGATCATGATTGGCCCTATATTGGCCAAGTTATATGGGGCGGTACTAGAGACAGAGTTGAGTACTCTCGCTGAGAGGAAGGGCATCAGGGCTCCAGGACAGGCAGGTTTCAGACGAGATTACTCTACCATTGACCACATCTTCACTTTGAGATGCCTGATCGACCAGGCAAGGGTGAGGAAGAGGGGATTATATTGTTGCTTTGTGGACTTCCGCAAAGCATTTGACACTATTCCCAGGGATCGACTCTTCAGACGACTAGTTGACATCGGAGCTCCGGAGGAGATGATATGGGGGATCTACGCCTTATACGAGAGAGTATCTGGTAGAGTCAGATGTCCAAGGGGCTTATCTGATCCACTTGCTAGCACTATCGGGGTGAAGCAAGGTTTCCCTCTCTCACCCACCCTCTTTGGTCTTTACATTGATGAGATAGTGGACTTCATACAGCAGCAGGGGGGAGATGGCATTGAGGTACACGGGACCACTGTCCATATTCTTTTATACGCTGATGATATTGTATTGGTTTCAGAGTCTGCAAAAGGTCTACAGCATCATCTACACGGCTTAGATGACTTTTGCAGACACAGAGGGTTATCTGTGAACCTTGGTAAAGCCAAGGTCTTGATCTTTCATACATCAGCGCAGGTACGCAGACATAGTTTGTTCACAGTAGCAGGTGGACCGATCGAGGTGGTCGGATCATATGTTTACTTGGGGGTGACATTTACAGCAGCATCAGGGGTCTTCTCTATGGCTCAGGCAGCCCGTGACTGCATCACACGTGGGTACGCAGCACTAGCTTTGATGGAGAGACAGTGCCACCAGGCATATTTTCAGGAGCCCCGCACAAAGGGGTGGCTCTTTGACACTTTGGTTACGCCAGCACTCATCTATGGGGCAGCCATATGGGGACCAGGATTAGCTACATCAGTATGGACAGCATTAGAGAGGCCACAGATCCTCATGATTGCCAGACTCATCCGCAGCAAACCTTCAGTACCACATGATATCATTAGAGCAGAGCTCGCTGCACCACCGATGCTAGTTGAGGCACTATTCCAGACAGTATGCCTATTACACAGACTTCCGAGCATGGCTACAGAGCGCATTGCTTATCGTGCTTTCGAGGCATCACGTGATATGGCATTAGCAGGCGACACCTCCTCATGGTATGCACAGACACGAGACTGGCTTGCCCACCATGGCTTTGACATAGACAGGCTACCACCACTACAGTACGACTCTCATGCACCCACCTACTCGCTCTGTCATCAATAGAGGAATAGGATCATTCTTCAGGAGATATGGCATACATACATACAGAGGACATGGGTGAGCCCTAGGGGTACATTGCCACCAAAAATGCTCTACTACCGCGAGCATTTTCTACATATATCGGGCACGGGCTTCATCGAGATTCCGAGATACATGCAGATCTACCTTCCCCACCACCTACGACTCGTCATTGGGCAGCTCCCGGTTTCATCACATCAGCTCGAGATTGAGAGGGGTCTGTCCAGGGGAGTCCCCCGTGAGGAGAGGTGGTGCCAAGTATGCTAGACAGAGGTAGAGAGTGAGGAGCATTTTGTTATCAGATGTCCAACATACTTAGACCTACGAGCACAGTCCATCTATAGGGCTCACGCTCCACCAGGCAGCATCACCGAGAGCACGGCGCCAACCACGCATGGGCGGATATCGTCGACCACGACTATATCAAGAGGATATCTCACGCATCAGGATTGCCTACGACCACATGATGGAGCATAGGTGTACCACCACCCCCTGGGTTGTCTTCCTTCAGGAGGCACTCAGACCACCACCGATGTACCACATACTACACCCACCTCCACCCATCACTAGTAGCTAGGGTGTTTTACTCACATTTTGGGATCCCCCATGTATTAAGTGGCCACTATCTGCAGAGGCAGAGCCACGTCTCCCCAGCCTTTTCCAGCCCTATATAGCTTTGTGTAGCGATATACTTTTTTATTTCATTTTATCTTCTACACAGGGTTACTACACTTGTACATGGTTTTTGTCTCATAGGCCAAGTGTGGCCTCCAGAAGACGTTAATATGACTTTCTTTCTCTCTCTCTCTCTCTCTCTCTCTCTCTCTCTCTCTCTCTCTCTCTCTCTCTCTCTCTCTCTCTCTCTCTCTCTCTCTCTCTCTCTCTCTCTCTCTCTCTCTCTCTCTCTCTCTCTCTCTCTCTCTCTCTCTCTCTCTCTCTCTCTCTTGTTGTAATACCCCTTTGCATATAGACTATCATAGATATCGCACTCCATACACCCCCCCACTTTCATGGGTATCTCCACACGCATACCACGGAGATATGTATCAATTTTACTAGTTTATTTTTCAGCACTTCTATCTTCTCTGATAGACAGAAGATACACCCATGTACATCGATTTGTCTCATAGGCCGACTTCGGCCTCCTAATAGACGTAAAAACACTTTCTTCTCTCTCTCTGTGTCCAAACCCTAGCGCAGCTGTGTCCAAACCCTAGCGAAGCTCTGTCCCGAACCTAGCGCAGCTTTGTCCCGAACCCTAGCTCACATCTCGCGCCACCTGTTGCGGCCCCACAGCTCGCCATCTCCCAGCTCGCCATCTCCCGCCACCTGCTCCGCTGCAGTTCTCCATTTTCCACCATCTGCCTCGCTATTGCTCGACTCATGTTGTGCCCCCGCCACCCCCCCTTTTTTCCCGCCTCGCTGCACTGATGCACAAAGACAATGTTAGCGGCGCCTCATCCAGCATGGACCACAGAATGGATCGTAAAGGAGAAGACAAGGAGGGTGGAGACATAAACGTGTTTTTTTGGCAATCTCTCTCTCCCTTTGAACTGAAACCCTAACCCTAACCCAAAGTGTCCCTTCCCCGGACCAATAACTGCTGAAACCCTAACCCTAACCCAAAGGGTCCCTTCCCCGGACCAATAACTGCTGAAACCCTAACCCTAACCCACCCGGACCAATAACTGTTGCCTACAGTTATTAGCCACTCCCACCCTTACTCCATCGTGCATCGGGCACTCCCGTCTTCATCCCAAGTCTTTAAGCTGAGCACACTGAGCATTTTTTCACCTTCGAATGCAATGAGCGCTACGGCTAAGAAAGACGATTTGACGAAAATGGAGGACAAACTGACCATAGCTATCAACGAAAACAAGAAGATGGTGGACTCCACTATCACGGCCATCATTAGCTGCCTCTCAACGCTCGAGAAGGAAGTAGAAACATATCATAAGGAGAGGGAAGCATGGCAGAAAGAGAAAGAAGAGCATGAGAGGGAGAGAAACAAAGAAAAAGAAGAATGGGCTAAGGAAAGGACAAACATGAAAGAGGAATTGGAGCTCCTCAAAGCTTCAATGGTCTCTCTCACACCCGAAGAGGGAGAGATTAATATCAACAAGACAGAAGCTCTAAAAGAACTCACCAAAGCTTTGACCGCGAGCATGGAAAACAAATTAGAAACTACCAAAGAAGGATGGATCGACATAGTGAAAAAGAACATCAAAAAAGAAGCCAAAGAGGAAGCACAAAAGGAAGAAGCACTCATCGTGCACACCACCATTGAAGAAGAAAAGATGAGACATGACCGTCGTCTCAATGTACGCATCACGGGCATTGTAGAAAAAGAAGGCTCTACACCCGAGTCCGACGGGAAGACACTATGTAGGATGCTCGGCTACAAAAAGGACTCCCCTCCATTTATCAAGTCTTGGAGAACGGGACGAGACCCCACGAAGAAGAGAGCTCTCATTCTACACTTCCCTTCAGAAGATGTAAGATCTACTTTCCTACGCAAGAGGGTGATTCTGAGAGCACTTGATGGCCCCCCCATCTACCTTGATGATGATCTCACACCCATGCAAGTAGCACACCGCCGGGCATGCATGCCGAGAGTACACCAAGCTCGCAAAGAAGGAAAGAAAGCTTCATACAGAGATGGTCGTGTCATCATTGATGGCAAGGCCATCCCATAGGGATTCGCGGCATGTGAGACACTCGAGGAGATACACCTTGCAGTTTGGAACTGCAATGGAGATCTATGGACACACCCAGAGAGGTTCGAAGAGGTGCGCAAAGGCAAAGACATCATTATGCTCACAGAGACACATGAGAGCCCGGACCGGGGCCTACCTCGAGTCCACGGTTTCCAGTGGGAGTCCACGTACAGAGAGTGTACACGTCAGCACACCACCAGAGGATCAGGAGTAGTACCCATACTCTTCAGAGATGGACTTCAGAGCAGGATACAGATAGTCACACGTGACTCACAGGCCAGATATCTTTGGATTCGACTCCAGCTCTCACCGGAGCGGATCATCTTCATAGCTTTATGCTACTTTGCTCCTTCTAGCTCGCGATTCGCTATCATAGACCGAGAGGAGGACTCACCGTACACTTGCTTGTCAGAAGAGATTACAGAGTACTCTACATTAGGGGAAGTCTTCCTTATGGGAGACTTCAATGCCAGGACAGGCAATGATCAGTGTGAGATATTTGACCGAGAAGACCCACAGATACTACGTACCATAGAGGATTCGTCTACAGCTCGAGCTTCAGCTGACTCTACACACACTCATTATGGCACTCACTTACTGAGATTAGGCTCTCGACATAATCTCGTTATCTATAACGGGATGGCTCAGTGGCCTACCTCAGGAGGATTGACATGCATACCACACTCAGTCACAGATGGAAGGGGAAGTTAAGTAGATTACGTCATGGGATCTAGAGAGGCCATTCACCTACTTACCTCATTCACCATCCCACCCATACCCATTGGGGCCCATCACGCATACCTCGCTCTCTCCCTCAAGGGAGACACCCCTACACCCACACCCGCAACACGCATCCCACACACCACCATCCACTTCACACTCGAGCTAGCTCACATATATGCGGCCCAAGTCGAGAAGGGTCTTCTCTTGCTTCACCCTGACACTCCACTATCCCTACTCACCTCACAGATAGCATCAGTTCTTCAGACATCCGCCATAAGCTCCTTCCCACACACCATCCATTCTGGTCACACACCTTCTCCCGGGACTATGCCACAACATCGTTGGTATGATGAGGAATGCAGAGATACTTACCGCCGACTACGAGCTCAGCGAGCATTGGGAGAGATCACAGAGAGACAGGCCACGAGACAGATGAAGACTCTAACACGTCGAAAGAGGCGAGCCTTTGAGAAGGCACAGGTGCTTGAGCTATACCATCTCTTTATGAGTATGGACAGTGCCGCAGCATGGCGTACCCTACGAGAGCCACGCCAGACCACACCTATTGGGGACCTACACACATGGCATGATTATGCTCAGAGATTATATGAGGTGCCTGGGCAGCCTCCCATTCCCCATCCACTTGAGCCTCGCCCTACTAGTTCTTCTCTTTTCATAGCAAAGATGGTTGAGAGGGCCATAGGACGACTTCCACATGGCCGTTCGACAGACCATACAGGATTGCAGAGCGAGCATCTCAAATATGCAGCCTCCAGTATAGCCCCGTTGATTGCACATGCCTTCAACCGCGCTATAGGGGAGGGCTTCCCAGAGGAGTGGACTAGGCACACCATTGTGCCTATCCACAAATTTGGCGACACCCTGGATCCAGGGAATTACAGGACCATCATGATTGGCCACACCATGGCCAAACTATATGGTGCCATACTTGAGGCAGAGCTCAGCTCATATGCAGAGACTGAGGGGCTACGAGCAAATCCGGCGGCCATGTTACATGGACACTTACATGCCTCATAGCTCGAGGGTAGCGATTGGAGTTGAGAGTCTCATCACATAGACTAGAGATTGAGACGGGCAGAGCCGAAGACATTCCCAGAGAGGAGCGGATATGCAGGGTATGCAGAGTAGAGATGGAGGATTAGGAGCACTTTGTATGCAGATGTAGCACATATGATGGCATCAGAGGTAGATACGGGACTCTATTTACAGGGCAGCCCACCCTCCGAGAGATCATGGACTCTAGAGACCAGCGACAGTTCGGGCGATTCCTACTAGAGATACAGAGTCACAGAGATTCCCTACTTCAGCCTACTATAGCAGCCCATACAGGAGGGAGACAAAGTCAGCTCACTGAGTTCTTTATTCCACGACGTGCTTCAGCCCTCCCCCCCTAAGCCCACACATCGAGCGGGGTGACTCTTCAGCAGGCTCAGACTGCTCGAGCTAGGAGACGACCCCATGCTAGAGGATATCGGGCCCCGAGACATCACCGACATCAGATTGCAGAGATCCAGGCTCGTCACCATCGCGCCATGGAGGAGAGACGATTCCAGATGATGGCTGATCCCGCTGCACCTATCACGATGGCCCTGACTCCACCTCCACCTATGTATCACATCTTACACCCGCCCACTAGCACAGGATGGAGCTAGTTAGTCGTTTCAGATGCATTCCCATGCTTGTTAAACTACCCCTTTGCATATAGACTATCATAGATATCACACTCCATACACCCCCCCCCCACTTTCATGGGTATCTCCACACGCATATCACGGAGATATGTATCAGCTTTACCAGTTTCTTTTTCAGCACTTTTATCTTCTCTGATAGACAGAAGATACACCCCATGTACATCGATTTGTCTCATAGGCCGAGTTCGGCCTCCTAATAGACGTAAAAACACTTTCTTTCTTTCTCTCTCTCTCTCTCTCTCTCTCTCTCTCTCTCTCTCTCTCTCTCTCTCTCTCTCTCTCTCTCTCTCTCTCTCTCTCTCTCTCTCTCTCTCTCTCTCTCTCTCTCTCTCTCTCTCTCTCTCTCTTTTTGCACTGAACGGGGTTACCCGTAGAGTTGTCGCCCTCGAAGCCAAGGTGGCAACCTTGGAGAAGGAAAACGAATCCCTTCGGGAAGAGCTTCTCGCTACCCGCAAACAGCACTCACGGGACCTGGAGGAGTTGCACACTGCGCTTACTGATATGAAAACGAAACTGGACAGCATGCACGAGGAAGGGGAGATCGCTCCACATCTAGAGGACATTCGGGTGACTATCAAGAAGGAGTGTATGGAGGTGGTGCAGAACGAGCTTGAGACTAAGAAAGATGGATGGGTCGAGGTTGTCAAAAAGAACCTTCGACAAGAGGCAAAGAAGAACAACCACCATGAGGAGATCCACATAGTGCATACCACCATTGAGGAGGAGCGAATGCGACAGGCCCGCAGGCTCAATGTTCGCGTCTCCGGCCTCACAGAGACAGACGGATCACCAGAGCAGGACGGGCGTCGCTTGTGCACATTACTTGGATACTGCGCGGATGAGCCTCTCCCTTTCACCAGAGTATGGAGAGCAGGACGGGACACCACACGGAGCAGAGCACTTATCCTTCAGTTCTCAGATGAGGCCAGGAGGAGAGACTTTCTCAGACGACGGGCGGTACTACGCACTACACCGGGCACCCCCATCTATTTGGATGACGACCTCACACGGATGCAGGTAGAGCACAGACGGGCATGCATGCCACGTGTCCTCCAGGCCAGACGAGAGGGACATCGTGCCCTCTACAGAGACGGTCGGATCATCATTGATGGACGGCCCATTGACTAGGGATTCGCGGCCTATGAGACAGCACACCAGGAGGTGCACATTGCAGTCTGGAACTGCAATGGATCTTTATGGACACATCCAGGGCGCCTCGAGGAGGTGATGGAGGGCAGAGACATTATCTTCTTGATAGAGACACACGAGAGCCCGGGGAGGAGCCTACCGAGGATTGAGGGCTATATGTGGGAGTCAGTTCACCGCCGCCAGATGAGACAGCACACCACACGGGGATCAGGAGGAGTAGCCGTGCTCTATAGACAGTCGTTACAGCACAGGGTACAGGTGGTAGCCAGAGACCCAGAGGCACGTTTCATGTGGATACGCTTGCAGCTACAGAGGAGAGAGCAGCGTACTTCGCCGTATGCTATATTGCACCCATTGGTTCACGCTTCACACATTCCCCTGAGCAGCTACCAGGAGGGGAGGGACCAGACACCACATCGCCATATGACTGCCTCAGTGACACGATTATGGAGTATACCGGGATGGGTGAAGTCTTCCTTGTAGGAGACTTCAATGCCCGCACTCAGAGCCACCAGTGTGATATCTACGACTTTGACGACCCTGAGATGCTTCGTACCATAGAGGACATGCCTACACTCAGAGCCTCAGCCGACACCGCCACACCCACCTTATATGGCCGACACTTACTCCAGATGGGAGCAGCACACCGTCTCGTTATATATAATGGGATGGAGAGCTGGCCCACCTCGCGCGGTCTCACCTGCATTCCACCCACGACACCACAGGGGGGCAGTGTGGTAGACTATGTTATCGGACCTCCGGAGGCGACACATCTGATCACCTCATTCACTATCCCACCCTTACCGATTGGAGCCGATCACGCATATCTTGCCCTATCCATTCGCGGCTCACCATGCATACCCCACCCCGTCACCCTACAGCAACGAGCCCGTACCACCATTCACTTTAGACATGAGCTAGCACATATCTATAGCTCCCATGTTCGAGAGCGCATCTACTCCCTTGATCCCTCTGCCTCCTTGGACACCCTCACCGCCCACTTCTCCTCGATCCTCCATACATCCGCTACTCTCAGCTTCCCATACACCACCCACAGCACTGCACATCCGACACGGGTGGGGCATACACCCCAGAATAGATGGTACGATGAGGAGTGTTCGACCTTCTCATGAGTAGGGATTGTGCCACCGCGTGGAGGGCACTACGTGAGCCACGTCCACCTACACCCATAGCAGATCCTTCGACTTGGCACACCTACGCCCAGAGGTTATATGACGTCCCAGGACAGCCACCATTACCAATTCCTTCCACACCGAGTCCGGTGATATCCACCCTCTTCACAGCAGGCATGGTACGACAGGCCATCCATAGGCTACAGCATGGCCGTTCTGCAGACCACACGGGGCTACAGGGAGAGCACTTTATATACGCAGCAGATGTAGTTTCCCACTTGATCGCCCATCTCTTCAACCGTGCTTTGGTTGAGGGATTACCCGACTCATGGACTATGCATACCATTACGCCTATCCATAAGTCCGGCGATATGATGGACCCACGGAACTACAGGACTATTATGATAGGCCATATCCTGGCCAAGATCTATGGGGCAGTACTAGAGGCAGAGCTCAGTACACACACTGAGGCAGCGGGGATCAGAGCACCCGGCCAGGCAGGCTTCCGCCGCACTTTCTCCACCATCGACCACATCTTCGTGCTTCGTTGCTTGATTGAGAGCGCGAAGGCGAGGAAGCAGAGACTATACTGTTGCTTTGTGGATTTCCGCAAAGCCTTCGATATGGTCCCTCGAGAGAGACTACTACGGAGGCTCCAAGAGTTACAGCTTCCATCAGACATGCTATGGGCCATCCACGCTTTGTATGCACGAGTCACAGGCAGGGTACGCTGCCCCGGCGGTCTATCAGACAGCCTTGTTAGCACCATTGGTGTGAAACAAGGTTGCCCTCTCTCAGCCACTCTCTTCGGTCTCTACATCGACGAGATCACGGAGTATATACAGCGAGCAGGAGGGCGAGGAGGAGACCTCGGAGGTACGCCAGTACATATCCTATTATATGCTGATGACATTGTCCTGCTCTCAGAGTCACAGGAGGGGTTGCAGTCACATTTACAGGCGCTCGATACCTTTTGCATGGAGAGAGGACTCACAGTGAACCTTGGCAAGACCAAGGTCATGATCTTCCATACCTCCAGGACAGTACGCCATCGCGCCTCTTTCACAGCAGCTGGAGGACAGATAGAGGTAGTGGACTCCTACGTCTACCTAGGTATCACCTTCTCGGGCAGCACAGGGGTATTCTCCATGGCACAGGCTGCGAGAGATAGATTGACACAAGGTTATGCGGCACTTGCAGGATTGGAGAGACGCTGCTTTCAGACACATTTTCAGGAGCCCCGGACTAAGGGGTGGCTCTTTGACACTCTAGTGACACCCGCATTGATGTACGCAGCAGCAGTATGGGCACCAGGGATCACAGAGGCGATGTGGACGCAGATTGAGAGGCCCCAGATCACCATGATATCACGCTTGCTGCGCAGCAAGCCCTCCGTTCCACATGACATTATACGAGCTGAGCTTAGCGCACCACCGATGCTAGTGGAGGCCCTCTTCCAGTTGGTGACCTTTATTCTGAGAGTCAGAGAGCTCCCCACTAGCCGACTCACCAAGCTTGCATTTGAGAGCTCTAGACATTTGGCAGAGACAGGGCATGAGAGAGTATGGTATGCACAGACTTACCGATGGTTAGCAGACCATGGCATGAGCATTACGGATCTCCCCCCTTTTCAGTACCACCTCTCTTCCCCCCACATTACCCTCTCTCGTTCGGAGAGGAATAGGATCATCCGTCAGGACCTACTACAGATACACGTCAGGGAAACATGGATAGCACCACAGGGGCCTCTTCCCACAAAGAGGCAACACTACAGAGAGCACTTCCTGACTGTGACAGCGGATGGTTTCATTCAGAGACCACGATACATGGATACATATATGGCACCAGCTGAGAGAGTGGCCATTGGGCAGCTCAGAGTATCATCACACCAGCTTGAGATTGAGATTGGGCGAGCCACACGTACCCCCAGGGATGAGCGATTATGCAGGATATGTAGAGAGGAGGTGGAGGACGAGGAGCACTACACATGTAGATGCCAGGCATATGAGGACATCAGAGACCGCTACCCACAGCTCTTCAGGGGGCCTAGAGAGATCCGGGCTTTATTGGGGACAGAGGACCAACGCCCTCTAGGTCGTTTCCTAGTGGAGCTCCAGCACCGTCGCGCATCACTCCTCCAGCAGCAGATGGAGATACACCTGACCCCCTCCCCTCAGACTTATATTACAGATTTTTTCAGACCCACATACACTCGAGGGCCCAGCTCGATGCGGGGTGTCACATTACACAGAGCATAGGAGCTTAGACGACAGCGCCGACGACCGAGACCCCTTGTCCGGAGAGCTCGTCCACATCAGAGAGAGATTCAGGCGATTCACGCACGCCATGACATGGAGATACAGAGACGTCAGCAGCGCACCCCTATCGATTTGGACGCCCAGAGCATTTTGAGGATCGCCATGATGCCTTACCCACCGATGCATTTTATCCTACACCCACTCCAAGCATTTAGGGGGTTGTGATACCATCGAGCCTCCCCTCCCTATGCATCTCATATTTGTATCTCACCCATTGAGCATATAGAGTGCATACCCATAGCACCCCACACCCCTTGATACCAGCTACTATCTCTCCTTTTATACCCGTTTGCAGTACTCACACTTTATTTTTGTTTTGGATCACAGTGGATTGGATCATACTGATGTATATGTTTTGTCTCATAGGCCGATTTTGGCCTCTAATAGACGTTAAAAAGTCTTTCTTTCTTTCTTTCTTTCTCTCTCTCTCAGCTCCTGCAGCTCCCGCGTCGACCTGCCCGCAGCTCCCGCGTCGATCTGCCGCCCGTCGACCTGCCCGCAGCTCCCGCGTCGGCTCTCTGCCCGCTCTGTGGCGCTAGGGTTTCCCCTGTCCTTCGGTCTGCAGCCTTCCGCGCTTGTCGGTTCGTCTGCAGCGGCGCCCGTCGGCCTCTTTCTGCAACTACCTCGCGCGCCCGTCCGTCCCCCTTAGTGGCACCCTTCGGCACTCCTCCACAGCAGCCCCCCATGCCCGTCACCGTCGCCTCCCATGGAAACCCTAACCTCCTCGAAACCCTAACCCTCAATCTCCATGTTTAACATTAAGCGAAACCCTAACTTAACCAAACCCTAACCTAAACCTCCACATACCCATGCAATCTCCTAAAAACCTAACCCTAACCCCAACCCTAACCCTAACCCTAACCCTAACCCTAACCCGAACTCCAAAACCCAACCCTAAAACTAGCCCTAATCCCAAACCCTAAGAAACCCCCCCACATCTCTCTCTCTCTCTCTCTCTCTCTCTCTCTCTCTCTCTCTCTCTCTCTCTCTCTCTCTCTCTCTCTCTCTCTCTCTCTCTCTCTCTCTCTCTCTCTCTCTCTCTCTCTCTCTCTCTCTCTCTCTCTCTCTCTCTCTCTCTCTCTCTCTCTCTATATATATATATATATATATCAGCTTAACCAGTTTCTTTTCAGCACTTTTATCTTTTCTGATTGAGAGAAGATACACCCATGTACATCGATTTGTCTCATAGGCCGAGTTCGGCCTCCTAATAGACGTAAAAACACTTTCTTTCTCTCTCTCTCTCTCTCTCTCTCTCTCTCTCTCTCTCTCTCTCTCTCTCTCTCTCTCTCTCTCTCTCTCTCTCTCTCTCTCTCTCTCTCTCTCTCTCTCTCTCTCTCTCTCTCTCTCTCTCTCTCTCTCTCTCTCTCTCTCTCTCTCTCTCTCTCTCTCTCTCTCTCTCTCTCTCTCTCGGGTAGCGATTGGCCAGCTGAGAGTCTCATCACACCGACTCGAGATTGAGACGGGCAGAGCCGCAGACATTCCCAGAGAGGAGCGGATATGCAGAGTATGCAGAGTAGAGATGGAGGATGAGGAGCACTTTGTATGCAGATGTAGCGCATATGATGGCATCAGAGGCAGATACGAGACTCTGTTTGCAGGGCAGCCCACCCTCCGAGAGATCATGGACTCTAGAGACCAGCGACAGCTCGGGCGATTCTTACTAGAGATACAGAGTCACAGAGATTCCCTACTCCAGCCTACTGTAGCACTCCATACAGGAGGGAGACAGAGTCAGCTCACTGACTTCTTTATTCCACGACGTGCTGCAGCCCTCCCCCCCTCAGCCCACACACCGAGCGGGGTGACTCTTCAGCAGGCTCAGATATCTCGAGCTAGGAGACGACCCCGTGCTATAGGATATCGGGCCCCGCGACTTCACCGACACCAGATTGCGGAGATCCAGGCTTGTGACCATCGCGCCATGGAGGAGAGACGATCCCAGATGATGGCCGATCCCGTTGCAGCCATCAGGGTGGCCCTGACTCCACCTCCACCTATGTATCACATATTACACCCACCCACTAGCACAGGATGGAGCTAGTAGTCGTCTTAGATGCATTCTCATGGTTGTTGTACTACCCTTTTGCATATAGACTATCATAGATATCGCACTCCATACACCCCCCACCATTTTCATGGGTATCCCCACATGCATACTACGGAGATCTATATCAGCTTAACCAGTTTCTTTTCAGCACTTTTATCTTTTCTGATTGACAGAAGATACACCCATGTACATCGATTTGTCGCATAGGCCGAGTTCGGCCTCCTAATAGACGTAAAAACACTTTCTTTCTTTCTTTCTTTCTCTCTCTCTCTCTCTCTCTCTCTCTCTCTCTCTCTCTCTCTCTCTCTCTCTCTCTCTCTCTCTCTCTCTCTCTCTCTCTCTCTCTCTCTCTCTCTCTCTCTCTCTCTCTCTCTCTCTCTCTCTCTCTCTCTCTCTCTCTCTCTCTCTCTCTCTCTCTCATGGCTCCCAAGCTCGAGGAACAGTTGGCCACCTTAGAGCATGCCCTCCGAGAGTTGATAGGAAAACACAAGAAAGAAGGAGATTTTGCACTGAACGGGGTTACCCGTAGAGTTGTCGCCCTCGAAGCCAAGGTGGCAACCTTGGAGAAGGAAAACGAATCCCTTCGGGAAGAGCTTCTCGCTACCCGCAAACAGCACTCACGGGACCTGGAGGAGTTGCACACTGCGCTTACTGATAGGAAAACGAAACTGGACAGCATGCACGAGGAGGGGGAGATCGCTCCACATCTAGAGGACATTCGGGTGACTATCAAGAAGGAGTGTATGGAGGTGGTGCAGAACGAGCTTGAGACTAAGAAAGATGGATGGGTCGAGGTTGTCAAAAAGAACCTTCGACAGGAGGCAAAGAAGAACAACCACCATGAGGAGATCCACATAGTGCGTACCACCATTGAGGAGGAGCGGATGCGACAGGCCCGCAGGCTCAATGTTCGCGTCTCCGGCCTCACAGAGACAGACGGATCACCAGAGCAGGACGGGCGTCGCTTGTGCACATTACTTGGATACTGCGCGGATGAGCCTCTCCCTTTCACCAGAGTATGGAGAGAAGGACGGGACACCACACGGAGCAGAGCACTTATCCTTCAGTTCTCAGATGAGGCCAGGAGGAGAGACTTTCTCAGACGACGGGCGGTACTACGCACTACACCGGGCACCCCCATCTATTTGGATGACGACCTCACACGGATGCAGGTAGAGCACAGACGGGCATGCATGCCACGTGTCCTCCAGGCCAGACGAGAGGGACATCGTGCCCTCTACAGAGACGGTCGGATCATCATTGATGGACGGCCCATTGACTAGGGATTCGCGGCCTATGAGACAGCACACCAGGAGGTGCACATTGCAGTCTCGAACTGCAATGGATCATTATGGACACATCCAAGGCGCCTCGAGGAGGTGATGGAGGGCACAGACATTATCTTCTTGACAGAGACACACGAGAGCCCGGGGAGGAGCCTACTGAGGATTGAGGGCTATATGTGGGAGTCAGCTCACCGCCGCCAGATGAGACAGCACACCACACGGGGATCAGGAGTAGCCGTGCTCTATAGACAGTCGTTACAGCACAAGGTACAGGTGGTAGCCAGAGACCCAGAGGCACATTTCATGTGGATACGCTTGCAGCTATCAGAGGAGAGAGCAGCGTACTTCGCCGTATGCTATAATGCACCCATTGGTTCACGCTTCACACATTCCCCTGAGCAGCTATCAGGAGGGGAGGGACCAGACACCACATCGCCATATGACTGCCTCAGTGACACGATTATGGAGTATACCGGGATGGGTGAAGTCTTCCTTGTAGGAGACTTCAATGCCCGCACTCAGAGCCACCAGTGTGATATCTACGACTTTGACGACCCTGAGATGCTTCGTACCATAGAGGACATGCCTACACTCAGAGCCTCAGCCGACACCGCCACACCCACCTTATATGGCCGACACTTACTCCAGATGGGAGCAGCACACCGTCTCGTTATATATAATGGGATGGAGAGCTTGCCCACCTTGCGCGGTCTCACCTGCATTCCACCCACGACACCACAGGGGGGCAGTGTGGTAGACTATGTTATCAGAACTTCGGAGGCGACACATCTGATCACCTCATTCACTATCCCACCCTTACCGATTGGAGCTGATCATGCATATCTTTCCCTATCCATTCGCGGCTCACCATGCATACCCCACCCCGTCACCATACAGCCACGAGCCCGTACCACCATTCACTTTAGACATGAGCTAGCACATATCTATAGCTCCCATGTTCGAGAGCGCATCTACTCCCTTGATCCCTCTGCCTCCTTCGACACCCTCACCGCCCACTTCTCCTCGATCCTCCATACATCCGCTACTCTCAGCTTCCCATACACCACCCACAGCACTGCACATCCGACACGGCTGGGGCATACACCCCAGAATAGATGGTACGATGAGGAGTGTAGGCGACTATACCGACATCTCAGAGCACAGAGTATCTTGGGATCCATCACAGAGAGGGAGGCACGACGACAGATACGAGCCCTCACACGCCGGAAGCGGCGAGCTTTCGAGGAGCGACAGGAGGCAGAGTTGATCGACCTTCTCATGAGTAGGGATTGTGCCACCGCGTGGAGGGCACTACGTGAGCCACGTCCACCTACACCCATAGCAGATCCTTCGACTTGGCACACCTACGCCCAGAGGTTATATGACGTCCCAGGACAGCCACCATTACCGATTCCTTCCACACCGCGTCCGGTGATATCCACCCTCTTCACAGCAGGCATGGTATGACAGACCATCCATAGGCTACAGCATGGCCGTTCTGCAGACCACACGGGGCTAAAGGGAGAGCACTTTATATACGCAGCAGATGTAGTTTCCCACTTGATCGCCCATCTCTTCAACCGTGCTTTGGTTGAGGGATTACCCGACTCATGGACTATGCATACCATTACGCCTATCCATAAGTCCGGCGATATGATGGACCTAGGGAACTACAGGACTATTATGATAGGCCATATCCTGGCCAAGATCTACGGGGCAGTACTAGAGGCAGAGCTCAGTACACACACTGAGGCAGCGGGGATCAGAGCACCCGGCCAGGCAGGCTTCCGCCGCACTTTCTCCACCATCGACCACATCTTCGTGCTTCGTTGCTTGATTGAGAGCGCGAAGGCGAGGAAGCACAGACTATACTGTTGCTTTGTCGATTTCGGCAAAGCCTTCGAGATGGTCCCTCGAGAGAGACTACTACGGAGGCTCAAGGAGTTACAGCTTCCATCAGACATGCTATGGGCCATCCACGCTTTGTATGCACGAGACACAGGCAGGGTACGCTGCCCCGGCGGTCTATCAGACAGCCTTGTTAGCACCATTGGTGTGAAACAAGGTTTCCCTCTCTCACCCACTCTCTTCGGTCTCTACATCGACGAGATCACGGAGTATATACAACTAGAAGGAGGGCGAGGAGGAGACCTCGGAGGTACGCAAGTACATATCCTATTATATGCTGATGACATTGTCCTGTTCTCAGAGTCACAGGAGGGGTTGCAGTCACATTTACAGGCGCTCGATACCTTTTTGCATGGAGAGAGGACTCACAGTGAACCTTGGCAAGACCAAGGTCATGATCTTCCATACCTCCAGGACAGTACGCCATCGCGCCTCTTTCACAGCAGATGGAGGACAGATAGAGGTAGTGGACTCCTACGTCTACCTAGGTATCACCTTCTCGGGCAGCACAGGGGTATTCTCCATGGCACAGGCTGCGAGAGATAGATTGACGCGAGGTTATGCGGCACTTGCAGGATTGGAGAGTCGCTGCTTTCAGACACATTTTCAGGAGCCCCGGACTAAGGGGTGGCTCTTTGACACTCTAATGACACCCACTAGCACAGGATGGAGCTAGTTAGTCGTCTTAGATGCATTCTCATGGTTGTTGTACTACCCTTTTGCATATAGACTATCATAGATATCGCACTCCATACACCCCCCACCACTTTCATGGGTATCCCCACATGCACACTACGGAGATCTATATCAGCCTAACCAGTTTCTTTTCAGCACTTTTATCTTTTCTGATTGACAGAAGATACACCCATGTACATCGATTTGTCTCATAGGCCGAGTTCGGCCTCCTAATAGACGTAAAAACACTTTCTTTCTTTCTTTCTTTTCTCTCTCTCTCTCTCTCTCTCTCTCTCTCTCTCTCTCTCTCTCTCTCTCTCTCTCTCTCTCTCTCTCTCTCTCTCTCTCTCTCTCTCTCTCTCTCTCTCTCTCTGTTTGTGTGTGTGTGTGTGCTCGCGCGCACCTTTGAGACACTCGAGGAGATATAGCTTGCAGTTTGGAACTACAATGGAGACCTATGGACACACCCAGAGAGATTGGAAGAGGTGCGCAGAGGAAGAGACATCATATACTGACAGAGGCACATGAGAGCCAAGACCGGAGCCTACCTCGAGTCCAGGTTTTCTAGTGGGAGTCCACATACAGAGAGTGTACATGCCAGCACACAACCGGGAGATTGGGAGGAGTAGCCATACTTTTCTGACATGGACTTCAAAGCAGGATACAAATAGTCACACATGATACATAGGCCAGATATCTTTGGATCCACCTCGAGCTCTCACAAGAGCAGGTTATCTACATAGCATTATGCTACTTTGCTCCTAGCTCACGGTTCACTATGATAGATCGAGAGGACTCACCATACACCTGCTTGTCAAAAGAGATTATAGAGTACTCTGCACTAGGGGAAGTCTCCCTTATGGGAGGCTTCATTGCCAGGACAGGCAATGATCAGTGTGAGATATTTGACCCAGAAGATCCATAGATACTACCTACCATACAGGATGAGTCTACAGCTCGTGCTTCAACAGACTCTACACACACTCACTATGGCACTCATCTACTCAGACTAAGCTCTCGACATAATCTCGTTATTTATAACGGGATGGCTCTGCAGCCTACCTCAGCACGACTGAAATACATACCACACTCAGTCACAGATGGTGGGGAAGTAGAGTAGATTACGTCATGAGATCCAAGGAGGCCATCCACCTACTTACCTCATTCACCATCCCACCCATACCCATTGGGGCCGATCACACATACCTTGCGCTCTCCCTCATGGGAGACACCCCCACACTCACACCCACAACAGGCATCCCACACACCACCATCCACTTCACACACGAACTAACTAACAAATATGCAACTCAAGTCGAGAAGGATCTTCTCTTTCTTCATCCTGACACTCCACTACCCCTACTCACCTCACAGATAACACCAGTCCTTCATACATAAGCCATCGGCTCCTTCCCAACACCATCCACTCTGGTCACACACATCCTCCCGATACTATGCCACAACATCGCTAGAATGATGAAGAATGCAAAGATCTCTACCGCCAACTACGAGCTCAACGAGCATTGGGAGAGATTAGAGAGAAATGCCAAGAGACACATGAAGACCCTCACGCATCGAAAGACCAAAGCCTTTGAGGCACAGGAGCTTCAGCTATACCACCTCTTTATGAGTATGGACAGTGCTACAGCATGGCATACCCTACAAGAGCCACGCCCGACCACACCTGTTGGGGACCCACATACATGGCATGATTGTGCTGAAAGATTATGAGGTACCTCGACAATCCCCCCCCATTACCCAGCCACATGAGCCTCACCCTACTAGTTCTTCTTTCTTCGCAGCAAAGATGGTTGAGAGGGCCATAGAACGACTACGACATGGACGTTCGACGGACCACACGGGATTGAAGAGCGAGCATCTCATATATGCAGCCTCCACGTTGATTGCACATGTCTTGAATCTGGCTATAGGAGAGGACTTCCCAGAAGAGTGGACTAGGCACACCATTGTGCCTATCTACAAATCTGGCAACACCCTAGACCGAAGGGACTACAGGACCATCATGATTGGCCACACCATGGCCAAACTAAACAGGGCCATACTTGAGGTAGAGCTCAGCTCATATGCAGAAATTGAGGGGCTACGAGCACGAGGCCAGGCAGGTTTTTGACGGGCTTTCTCCACTATTGATCACATCTTCATTTTGCGCTACCTCATTGATAGGACAAACGTGCAGAAGAGATTATATTGCTGCTTTCTAGACTTCCGCATAGCTTTTGTTACAGTGCCATGAGAGAAGCTCTTCCGATGCCTCCAGAGCTTGGGAGTATCATCAGAGATTATTAGGGCTATCCATGCACTCTATGAGGAAGTGATTGGGAGGGTACAATGCGCAGGAGGATTGTCTTAGGCCATTGCTAGCACCCTTGGTGTTAAGCAAGGCTTCCCACTCTTCCCCACTCTATTTAGTCTCTACATCGACGAGATTGAGGACTACATTCTCCGAGATAGAGGAGAGGGTGCATATCTCAAAGGTACACATGTCCGCATTTTATTATATGCCAATGACATTGTATTGATTTCGGAGTCCCCTAAGGGGTTACAACGCCACCAGGATTATGTCCCGGGATACAATCAGTATCACATGACATCATAAGGCCAGAGCTAGCTACACCACCTATGGTAGTAGATGCACTATTCGAGACTCTGCTTTATTCAGAGTATGAGGGAGCTCCCTACACAGAGACTCACACATAGCATTTGAAGCATCTATACAAATATCAGAGCCAGGATATGAGAGAGCTCGACTCATGTTAGGATATCTATACACATACCAAAGCCAAGATATCAGAGCCAGTACACTCAGGTTAGAGCCTGGTTTGATAGTTATGTTCTTGATATGGACAGATTGCCGCCTTTTCAGTATGACCCCTACTCACCTCACATCCACCTCTCTCGTAGTGAGAGTAACGTTGTGCTCAGACAGGACCTCTAGAAGCTCTATATTAGTCAGACATGGCTCAAACTGTCAGGGGAGCACTAGATTGTGCTCTCTGACTACAGTAGACAAGATTTCCAAAATAAACTTATGATTACAAGAACACCCACGTAGGGAAAATGATGCAAGAATATGTGACTGATACAAGATGTCCCACAACCCGGGACCAATAGGTATGGAAAACAGGACTAGAGATGATACAGGAGATCCCACAACCCGGGATCGTAAGTATGAGACAAGATATCTGGATTACAAGAACTCCCTTCTGGGAGATGAACTGAATACAAGAAGGAACTTGACAAGATCTCATACTACGAGATTACAACTGGACAAGATAGGATGTCCAAGAACTAGACTAGAACAAGGAACAAGACAAGAACTAGAACTGGAACTTGAAGGGTACTTACTTGGCGGTCACAACTCCTTGAGCTCCCAAGACTGGTATTGGCAAGACTGATTATGAATGTGGCCAACCGCTCCTTATATAGGTTTTCCAAGGGCGGTTCTAGGGCGGTTACGAATTGATGATGTCATCGATGATGTCATCAATTCGAAGCATGGTCTCTGGATGTCAGAATCAAGCAAGAAGACAGTCGATCTTAGGGTTTTGGCACGTTCCGGACGCAATGGAAGCATTAGTTTCCCCAAATTCTGAACCAATCATGAGATATAGGATTGACATGGAATATGAGATTCAGGATGGTTTCCTTTGTCCATGACATTACCTCCCCCTCAAGCGACGAGTTCCACGAGGAGCGGTCACGTTCTCTGGTCTCGGCTTCATTGGATTTCTCTTATGGAATTCTCGAACCTTGATTGGTGCTCTTTGAAGGTTTTCTGCAAGTTCCCAAGTACGATCACTGATGTCATACCCTTTCCAATGAATAAGGTACTCTAATCTTCCTCGGGATATTCTCGAATCTAGGACATGCTCGACTTCAAATTCTTCATGATCATCGATCTCGATAGGTGGTGAAGGACTAGGTCTCTCCCCCCTCAATGGTGAAATCTGATATGGTTCCAACATGGATACATGGAAAAACTGGATGTATTCTCATGGTACTTGGTAGCTGGAGCTTGAAGGTGACTGGATTAATCTTGGCCAAGATGGTAAATGGACCAAATCTTTGATGGTCTAACTTTGCACAAGGCCTTGAAGTTTGCAAATTGTTTCTGAGTAACCATACTTTATCCCCAATTTGATACGATGGATTCTCGACACGATGTTGATCTGCATAGTACTTATATTGTTGTTGAACTTTATGGATCTCTTCCTTGAGTTCTTTGTGAATGTCCATCAGGTACTGGGCCTTGTCTCTGGCAGCTAGGTTCTTGACATGATTTGACAGTTGTATATCCATCCTTGGATATCATTTTGGTGATAGTTGCTAGTGCAACGGAGATATTGCTCTAGGACTTGATTCACCCGTTCTGTTTGTCCATTAGTATGTGGATGATTTGTTGTAGATAGTTTAACTTGAACACCAAGGAGCTTGCAAAGACTGTTCCAAAAGCTAGATATGAACTGTGGACCTCGATCACTGACAATATCATGAGGCAATCCATGAAGCCTAAAGATGTATCTAAGAAAAATTCTAGCAGTGGCTGCACTTGTGATCGCCTTTGTGGTTGGAATGAAGTGTGCCATCTTTGTGAACCTATCCACAATAACAAGAATGGCATCATACTTATCTTACTTTGGTAGATCTGTGATGAAATCCATAGACAATGAAGCCCATGGCCTTTCTGGAATAGGTAAAGGTTGCAAGAGGCCATGAGGCTTATGTCGCGGTACCTTAGATCTATTGCAAGTGTCACAAGTTCGGATATATTCTTTGACTTCCTTCCACATTTGAGGCCACCAAAAATCCCTGGATATGAGTTCTAATGCTTTATTTACTCCAAAATGTCATGCTGCAAGGTTGTCATGACGTTGTTGAAGTACTTGGATCCTCGGATTTCCTAGAGGAACATACAATAGGTTCTTATAAAATAGTAATCCGTCCTTTTCCTAGAATTCATTTACTTCTTGGACTTTTCCTTCTTGAGTTTTCTGCACATTGCAAAATAATTCATCTTGTGGTAGTTTCTCACGAATCAGATGATTCAAGGCTGAATCTTCAGGATGGGTTGAACAGATGGCTGCTAATTGGAGATGCTCAGGCTTGAGTAATACACTCTCTTGTTGATCGAAGGCCTCTTCACCCTTCTTTGGTGCAAGGTAAGATCTTCTAGACAAGGCATCTGACTGACATTGTTGACGTATTGGACGGTAGGTGATGACAAACTCGAACCTGGATAGAAAGTTACTCCATAGAGATTGCCTTCTATTGAGAATGCAGGTGGTCATAAAATACTCTAGGTTCTTGTGAACTGTATACACAATAACTTTATGAGCTTCTCCTTCTAGATGATGACGCCAAGTCTCAAACGTGTCCACTATGAAGTTCTTTATCATGAATTTCATAATTAATTTCTGGAGGAGAAAATTTCCTTGAATTATATGCAACTGGATGTAGATGTCCATCATCTCCATATTGTGAGAGAATGGCCCCTAGGGCAAAGTCTGATGCATCTGTCTCTAGGAAGAAGGGCTTACTAGAATCAGGATGAACTAGAATTGGAGCAGTAGTGAATGCTGATTTCAAGGTCTGAAATGTTTTTTCTGCTTCTTCGATCCATGAGAATTTGGAGTTCCCTATAAGCTTGGTAAGAGATGTCACTATCTTGGAGTAATCTTTGATGAATATCCTATAGAAGTTGGCAAACCCTAGAAAACATTGTACATCCCGAACACATGAAGGTGGTTGCCAATCAAGGATTGCCTGAATCTTCTTAGGATCCATATAAATTCCTTTATCCGATACGATGTACCCTAAAAATTCCACTTCTGTCTTATGGAAAGAGCACTTCTCCAATTTCGCATATAGGCATTCCAAGAGCTCTGACATGAGTGGTAGAGGGTATCTGTTTTTTATAGTGACTTTGTTCAATCCACGATAGTCCACACACATCCGGAGAGTCCCATCCTTCTTCTTTACAAATAGAATAGGAGCTCCTGCTGGAGACTTTGAGTGTTTGATAAACCCCTTTGCTAGATTCTCATCAATGTTCTTGCGTAGTTCTGTAAGTTCCTCTAGGGATAGTCTGTAGATTGGTCCAAAGGGTGGCTGTGCTCCCTCTTGAAGATCTATGGGGCAATCGTAAGGTCTATGCTCTAGGAGAATATCTTCATTCTTCTTTTCAAAAACATCTTCAAAGCCTTTGTACTGATTGGGTAGCTGTATTGGATCATCTTTCTTGGACTCTTGAGCTGGTATGGCATAGATCATATATGTAGGTTCCTTCCTTACTGCATGTATGAAGGCTTTGGCTCCAACATATGTTGGGTTCTTTTGGATATCTCGACGGGTGATTTTATTCTTTTCCCAATTAATGTCTGGATTATGCTTTTTAACCAGGGCATTCCAATGATAACTAGATGTACAGGGCTCGATATTACATTGAAACATATGTGGGATTCATGGTCACCAAGGTGTACTCTTAATGGTGTGGTTTCCATGGTTATATTCCCAGATGCTAAAGGTCGTCCATCTACTACTTCAGCTACTACTGGTTTGTTCTTGCGATGTACAGGAATTCCATGTTTCTTAACCAATCCTTCATCGATGAAACATGAGGAGGCTCCTGAATCTACTAGGGCTGTAAGGGAAAGGGTCTTCTTGGGCATGATTAATTTGACAGGTGCAAGACATGTTTCTATGGGTGTAGCTGGAATTATGAGACCCTTTCTTATATCATGGTCCCGCTGCAGGGTCTCTTTTACAACTGGACTTCCTCGTTTCCCTGCTCTACAAGGGTGGCTGCAACTCTGGAGTTTCTCCTCTTGTTCGGACAATTAATTGCAATATGTACAGGGTTTCCACAGTAGAGACATAACTTATTAACTCTCCTTCTCTGTTTCTCTTCTAGTGTTAGAGGCTGAAACCTAGTTACATCTATTTGCATAGGTTCAGGCATGGACTCATCTTTAGTAGTGGGTTGGAAAGGTTTCCACTGGCGAGGTCTTCCTTCTACTTGTTTTTCTTGTTTCCTTTCAAAAATTCGGTTATCACATTGAATAGCTTGCATGATATATTCATTCAATGTTTTAACCTCTGGCATCATGAGCAAAAGGTCCTTCACATCATCTCTTAAGCCCCATCTAAATTGGCTTATGAAATAATCTTCATGCCAAGTGAGATCACATATCAACTGCCTAAATTCAGATTCATAGGTAGAGGCAAGGCGGTTACCTTGACGTAACTTCCGAAGTTTTGTTTCTGCTACTCAACTTGTATCTGCATCTCCAAATGTGGCAGAGAGTTCTCGAAGAAACCCCTCATAGTCCTAAAGTACTGCCATGTTCTTCTCCAAGATTGGGGCAAACCATGATAATGCTTGGCCACAGAGCAAGGTTCCAATAAACCCGACCTTGGATGCCTTGTCAGGGTATCTATCAGGTTGCATACAGATGTACAATTTAACTTGCTGGAGAAATCCACGAAACTTTGTGCGATCCCCATCGAACTTTTCTGGCATGCAAATCTTGGGTTCCTTCATAAATGATGTACTAGGCCGTTGATTCACTTGAATACTCCCTTGATTTTCTTGAAGACTCCCGATTCGTTCTTGTAATTCTTGGAGAAGTGCACCTACATGCATTGGATGTGCCATCTCGACTTGTGTCTGTCAATGACGTAAGTCTTCGACTTGTTGTTGGAGACTCTGAAGTGATGCTACGATCTGTTCATAAGCATTCTCCATGATGCCTGGTCTTGGATAGAAGATAGTCTTGCCAAAATGTCAGGGGAGCACTAGATTGTGACCTGACTACAGTAGACAAGATTTCCGAAATACACTTATGATTACAAGAACACCCACGTAGGAAAAATGATACAAGAATATGTGACTGATACAAGATGTCCCACAACCCGGGACCAATAGGTATGGAAAACTGGACTAGAGATGATACAGGAGATCCCACAACCCGGGATCGTAAGTATGAGACAAGATATCTGGATTACAAGAACTCCCTTCTGGGAGATGAACTGAATACAAGAAGGAACTTGACAAGATCTCGTACTATGAGATTACAACTGGACAAGATAGGATGTCCAAAAACTAGACTAGAACAAGGAACAAGACAAGAACTAGAACTGGAACTTGAAGAGTACTTACTTGGCGGTCACGACTCCTTGAGCTCCCAAGACTGGTATTGGCAAGACTGATTATGAATGTGGCCAATCCCTCCTTATATAGGTTTTCCAAGGGCGGTTCTAGGGCGGTTACGAATTGATGATGTCATCGATGATGTCATCAATTCGAAGCATGGTCTCTGGATGTCAGAATCAAGCAAGAAGACAGTCGATCTTAGGGTTTTGGCACGTTCCGGACGCAATGGAAGCATTAGTTTCCCCAAATTCTGAACCAAGCATGAGATATAGGATTGACATGGAATCTGAGATTCAAGATGGTTTCCTTTGTCCATGACACAAACCACACATGGGATCGAGACTATCAAACTACCAAGACTAGTTCTTAGTCATACTAGCGTACGGTTTCATCCAGTGCCCACGCTACATGGATACTTACATGCCTCAGAGCTCAAGGATAGTGATTTTGCCAGTTCAGGGTCTTATCATACCGACTAGAGATTGAGACGGGCAAAGCCAAAGACATTCCTAGAGAGGAGCGGATATGCATGATAAGCAGAGTAGAGATGGAGGATAAGGAGCACTTTTTATGCAGATGTAGCGCATATGATGACATCTGAGGTAGATCCGAGACTCACCCACCCTCCAAGAGATCATGGACTCTTGAGATCAGCGACAGCTCAGGCAATTCTTATTAGAGATACAAAGTCACAGAGATTCCCTACTCCAGCGCATTGTAGGAGCTCGGGAAGGAGGGAAGCAAATTCTGCTCACTAACTTCTTTGTTCTACGACGTGCGACCTACCTTCCCCCCTCGGCTCACACATCAAGAGGGGTGACTCTCCAGCAGGCTCAAACCTCTCGAGCTAGGAGATGAAAGCTCGCACAGGAGGGAGACATAAGCTTACTGACCTCTTTGTTCTACGATGTGCAACGGCCCTCCCCACTCCGCTCACACATCAAGAGGGGTGACTCTTCAGCAGGCTCAAACCTTCTCGAGCTAGGCCCTGTGCCATAGGATATCAGGCCTCAAGACTTCACCGCATTGCAGAGATTTAGGCTCGTGACCATCGTGCCGTGGAGAAGAGACGATCCCAAATGATGGTTGATCCCGCTAGAGTCACCAAGGCAGCCTTGACTCCACCTCCACCTATGTACCTCATCTTATACCCACCCACTAGTCAGGATGGAGCTAGTTAGTTGTTAAAATGCAAAGGCAAGCACGGCGTTTAGTGAGAAGGGGGTTCGCCAGACTGTCTGTCTGTCTGGGCGACCGCGCTGGAGTTGTTGTATCCTCCCCCTCCCCCTCCCCCTCCCCCTCCCCCTCCCCCTCCCCCTCCCCCTCCCCCTCCCTCTCCCTCCCCCCCCCTCCCTCCCTCCCTCCCTCCCTCCCTCCCTCCCTCCCTCCCTCCCTCCCTCCCTCCCTCCCTCCCTCCCTCCCTCCCTCCCTCCCTCCCTCCCTCCCTCCCTCCCTCCCTCCCTCCCTCCCTCCCTCCCTCTCTCTCTCTCTCTCTCTCTCTCTCTCTCTCTCTCTCTCTCTCTCTCTCTCTCTCTCTCTCTCTCTCTCTCTCTCTCTCTCTCTCTCTCTCTCTCTCTCTCTCTCTCTCTCTCTCTCTCTCTCTCTCTCTCTCTCTCTCTCTCTTTGGAAATCAATGTCACATCAGTCCAAAATCCTAGTAGGGCAGAAACCCTAATTTTGGTACTTAGTCATTTTTGGCACAAAATATAGGTAAAATTTTTATGATCCTATCTTGAAGAGCTTGATGAGAGCTTTCTAATGGTATAGGACATTCAGTCATAAGAGATCACATGTGGGGCAAACCCTAATTGAAGTTGAGCAAAATTATAAGTTAAAAGCTCATGAAAAGCTAATTTTAACGATAGTTTTTAAAAAAAGAACAACGATCGGTCTAGTTTTTAGCGATCAAAGTTCTAAGAATATCTTTTGGGCAGCAATCGAGCCTTTTTTCTCAATGTTGAGCTTTATTCAAGAGATTTTTTCGCAAGAGGATTTAATGGCTATATAAGAAAGGGTTATGGTCACTTTTATGTTATCCTCTACCATCATTTGGCTGGTTTTTGGAGGTGGTTGTGCTGGTGCAGATATGGGCAGCTATGAAGCAGCTTTTGAAGCACATTGGGAGCAGCCATGGAGTTCTGCCTGGAGAAGAGTGTGCTCACACTCTTGCTTATGGAGAAGACTTACCTATCAATAGATTGGTGGTGTGGATCATCCATCTACATGATGTATTTGGAGATTGTCTTCTACATGAAGATTATGGAGTACTTCAAAGACATTGGATGGAGCTTAACATAAGATTGCATCTTATGTTAACTATTCAGGTACATATTCTCTTTATGCATACAAGTACTACTTGGAGCTTATGGAGGCGGTGTTGGAATCTGGGTTGTAGATCCTGGAAACCTGTGAAATTTGTTATGGGCCTACCTAATTTCCAACATTTGGTATCAGAGCTCCCAAGCTCCTAAGTTCCAAGACTACCAACATATGATTTCAGAGCATCTTCTAACATTTGACATATGACATACACACTTAATCTAGATGAGTAGAGATTTGAGAATTAGACAATTCAGTCACATGTTTATTTATCAGTGTGGAGTATGAAGCTGATGATTTGTTAGCAGCCAAATACTTTTGGAAGAGTAAAGATACTTTACAAAAGTATTGCATGAAGACCAAGACTTGATGAAGAGAAGGCTACTTCAAATTCAAAAAAAAACAATGGTTTGGAGAAGATGAAGGAACCAGATCAACATCAAATTACAGGTATTATTTTCTACTATCAGATTGTCATTTGCAAGTTATATCTTAGAAGAGCAGTTATGAAGAGATTTGAAGGATTCAAGAAGTGCTTTTAAACACTTTCATTGCTTTGAAAGTAAGTTAAAGCATTAGCTACACCAAATCAGGTATCTAGAGGTTGTTCTACACCAAATCAGGTATCTAGAGGTTGTTCTTGACAGTTTTGATAGAAGATCTCTTTCATGGAAAGAAAGCTTATCTAAGAAGACAAATTTGGAAATTAGATCAGTTTTGTTTTCGGTCAACACAAGGTTAGAAGTATTTTTTATCGGATTTTGTCCAGCCAACTCAAGGAAAAGGTTGGTGAATTCCGTTATATTAGTCAAATTTGAAGCAGAGTGTTGATTCAGCATATGAGGAGATGGTAGAAGCATGTTTTATCTTCTATGTTCACTTCCATTTATATACCATGTTTGTTTTTACTCTTAGCACTAGAGGAAGAAAAAAATTCATTTGAAGAAGTTAAGAGTGCTTGCTACTTCGAGATGAAGAGAACAAAAGGTATGGAAGAGAAGTTTGAAGATGTTGACATCATCGGGTGGGAGAAAGATGCAGAAGAAGAAGGTCCAACAATTCTAAAGGGAAAGTAAGACTTCTGTTTTTCTCTTATATTTTCCATATACTTTTCCTACTTTTATCCTCTACATCCAAAGACAAGTCTACGAGAACATCTTGTATGAAGAAGACAGTTTAAAGAAGAAGCAGTTTCTTGTTTTGCATTATACTTGGTCATCTTTTAGTAGGTTTGGACAAAGAATTGCATTGAGAGAAAGAAAAGCAATAGATATCTAAGACAGCTTATATGTTTTGACTCATATGTGTATGAGATATGTATAAGTTGAAGATTTTGAGCAGACAGCTTATATGTTCCCTCAAAGAATTCTTCGAGTATCAATTCAGAGCTACTTGGTATATGACAAGTTGCAGAGAAGTATTTTTCTTCTTTACCTAACTTTTGAGGTAAAAGAGTATTTGTAGCAGATGTTGGAGACTTGGAGTGAGGTTTTTTGTTTGGAAAAGTTACCTCATATTCAGTATACTCAGAAAATTCAGAGTTTTTTAGGAGGAAAATTCAGAAAATTCAATATTTTCAGAAAAATTCAAAAAATTGAGTATTCTCAAAAAATTCAAAAACTTCAGAAAATTCTATATACCAGTCAGATGGAGAATCTACTTTCAATGTTTGTCTTGATTTTTGGATACATGCTTGTATTCAAAAAGGTGTTCCATCAGATTCCATCACTTGATTGAGAAGTGGAGTTAGCCAAAAGAAAGTCAAGCAGATACTATCACATTTCACCCGGGAAGAATATGAAGATATGAAGTATCAACTTGCAGCTTTTGGAGTTCTCAAGGTGAGAGTTTGTCCACTTGTGCTCAAGTAGAAGTTGCAAATTCATGGAAAGGATTTTGTTGAAGAAAAGTTTTACAACTTTATGTAAGAAGCATGGACACTTAGAGTCATTCAGGTAGCAAATCAAACATTCAGTCATGAAGGTTTCCCTATGATATCATTCGAGCAGAGCTTGCTACACGACCAATGCTAGTAGAGGCACTCTTCAAGACAGTATGCTTATTACAAAGGATCTAGGGCATGGATAGACTGCACATCACCTACAAAGCTTTCCAGGCATCACGCGACATGGCCCTGGCAGGAGACACCTCCCGATGGTATGCACAGACATAAGATTGGTTGGCCCACCATGGACTTGACATAGATAGACTACCACCAGTACGGTATGACTCCCACGCCCCCACCTACTTGCTCTCCCACAAGGAGAGGAATAGGATCATCCATCAGGAGATATGGCATACATACATATAGAGGACATGGGTTAGTCCGAGAGATCCATTGCCACCGAAAATGCTCTACTACCATGAGCATTTCCTACAGTTCTCAGATCAGGGCTTCATTGACACCCCGTGCTACATGCAGGCATACCTACCATACCTACCACACCACCTCCGTGTCGTCATTAAGCAACTTCGAGTTTCATCACATCGGCTCCAGATCGAGAGGCACATCAGACACACCTTCCTTCCAGAGGCATAGGGCTCACGTTCGAGTAGGCAACGGCACAGAGACTTCGATGCAGACCACGTATGGTGGGGTATCGACGACCACGACTTCATCACGAGGATATCTCATGCATCAAGATAGCACACGACCGCATAATGGAGCAGAGGTGCACCACCACCACTTGGGCCGCCCTCTTGGTGGATGTTCTGAGTTGACCGCCGATGTACCACATACTCTACCCTCCACCCATTTATAGGAGTTAGGGTATACACATTCATCCCCACATAGGTCCCCATGTGTTAGGTGGTTTGCAGAGTAAGAGCCGCGCTCCCTCCCACGCAGCACTACTTTATCCCCACTTCTCCACCATTACGGAGCACACCCGCATTTTGCTTTGCTTTCTCTAGCCTACACAGTTTCTTTTTTGTAGTGAGTATTCTTCTTTTCATTACTACACAATGATGACCAAAATTGTACATGATTTTGTCTCATAGGTCAAGTTTAGCCTTTTGGAAGACATTAATATGACTCTCTCTCTCTCTCAGTAGCTAGGGTGTTTTACTCACATTTTGGACCCCCCCATGTATTAGGTGGCCACTATCTGCAGAGTCAGAGCCACATCTCCCCAGCCTTTTCCAGCCCTATATAGCTTTGTGTAGCGATATACTTTTTATTTCATTTTATCTTCTACACAGGGTTACTACACTTGTACATGGTTTTTGTCTCATAGGCCACGTTTGGCCTCCAGAAGACGTTAATATGACTTCTTTCTTCTTTCTCTCTCTCTCTCTCTCTCTCTCTCTCTCTCTCTCTCTCTCTCTCTCTCTCTCTCTCTCTCTCTCTCTCTCTCTCTCTCTCTCTCTCTCTCTCTCTCTCTCTCTCTCTCTCTCTCTCTCTCTCTCTCTCTCTCTCTCTCTCTCTCTCTCTCTCTCTCTCTCTCTCTCTCTCTCTCTCTCTCTCTCTCTCTCTCTCTCTCTCTCTCTCTCTCTCTCTCTCTCTCTCTCTCTCTCTCTCTCTCTCTCTCTCTCTCTCTCTCTCTCTCTCTCTCTCTCTCTCTTCGGGAGGCACTCAGACCACCACCGATGTACCACATACTACACCCACCTCCACCCATCACTTGTCGCTAGGGCGTTTACTCACATTTTGGATCCCCCATTGTACATGGTTTTTGTCTCATAGGCCAAGTTTGGCCTCCAGAAGACGTTAATATGACCCCCCCCCCCCCCCCGAAACCCTAACCGCCCCCCCCCCCCCCCCCCGCGTGCAGAAACCCCCCCCCCCCCCGAAACCCTAACCGCCCCCCCCCCCCCCCGCGTGCAGAACCCCCCCCCCCGAAACCCTAACCGCCCCCCCCCCCCCCCCGCGTGCAGAACCCCCCCCCCCGAAACCCTAACCGCCCACTTGTACATGGTTTTTGTCTCATAGGCCAAGTTTGGCCTCCAGAAGACGTTAATATGACCCCCCCCCCCCCGAAACCCTAACCGCCCCCCCCCCCCCCGCGTGCAGAACCCCCCCCCCCCCCGAAACCCTAACCGCCCCCCCCCCCCCCGCGTGCAGAACCCCCCCCCCCGAAACCCTAACCGCCCCCCCCCCCCCCGCGTGCAGAACCCCCCCCCCCGAAACCCTAACCGCCCCCCCCCCCCCCCCCGAAACCCTAACCGCCCACTTGTACATGGTTTTTGTCTCATAGGCCAAGTTTGGCCTCCAGAAGACGTTAATATGACCCCCCCCCCCCCGAAACCCTAACCGCCCCCCCCCCCCGCGTGCAGAACCCCCCCCCCCCCGAAACCCTAACCGCCCCCCCCCCCGAAACCCTAACCGCCCCCCCCCCCCCCCGCGTGCAGACCCCCCCCCCCCGAAACCCTAACCGCCCCCCCCCCCCGGACTAATAACTGTTTCCTACAGTTATTAGCCACTCCCACCCTTGCTCCATCGCGCATCGGGCGCGCTCCCGTATTCATCGCAAGTCTTTAGGCTCAGTACTCTGAGCATTTTTTCATCTTCGAATGCAATGAGCGCTACGGCTAAGAAGGACGATTTGACAAAAATGGAGGACAAACTGACCATAGCTATCAAAGAAAACAAGAAGATGGTGGACTCCACTATCACGGCCATCATCAGCCGCCTCTCAAAGCTCGAGAAGGAAGTAGAAACATATCATAAGGAGAGGGAAGCATGGCAGAAAGAGAAAGAAGAATGGGCTAAGGAGAGGGCAAACATGAAAGAGGAATTGGAGCTCCTCAAAGCTTCAATGGTCTCTCTTACACCCGAAGAAGGAGAGATTAATATGAACAAGACAGAAGCTCTCAAAGAAGAACTCACCAAATCCTTGACCGAGAGCATGGAAAACAAATTAGAAGCTACCAAAGAAGGGTGGATCGACATAGTGAAGAAGAACATCAAAAAAGAAGCCAAAGAGAAAGCACAAAAGGAAGAAGCCCTCATCGTGCACACCACTATTGAGGAAGAAAAGATGAGACATGCCCGCCGTCTCAATGTACGCATCACGGGCATTGAAGAAAAAGAAGGCTCTACCCCCGAATCCGATGGGAAGACACTATGCAAGATACTCGGCTACAAAGAGGAGTCCCCCCCATTCATCAAGTCTTGGAGAACGGGACGAGACCCCACGAAGAAGAGAGCTCTCATTCTACACTTCCCTTCCGAAGATATAAGATCTACTTTCCTACGCAAGAGGGTGATTTTGAGAGCACTTGATGGCCCCCCCATCTACCTTGACGATGATCTCACACCCATGCAGGTAGCACACCGTCGTGCATGCATGCCGAGAGTACATCAAGCTCGCAAAGAAGGAAAGAAGGCTTCATACAGAGATGGTCGTGTCATCATTGATGGCAAGGCCATCCCATAGGGATTCGCGGCCTGTGAGACACTCGAGGAGATACACCTTGCAGTTTGGAACTGCAATGGAGATCTATGGACACACCCAGAGAGACTGGAAGAGGTGCGCAAAGGCAAAGACATCATTATGCTCACAGAGACACATGAGAGCCCAGACCGGGGCCTACCTCGTGTCCACGGTTTTCAGTGGGAGTCCACATACAGAGAGTGTACACGTCAGCACACCACCCGAGGATCAGGAGGAGTAGCCATACTCTTTAGAGATGGACTTCAGAGCAGGATACAGATAGTCGCACGTGATTCACAGGCCAGATATCTTTGGATTCGACTCCAGCTCTCGCAGGAGAGGATCATCTTCATAGCATTATGCTACTTTGCTCCTTCTAGCTCGCGTTTCGCTATCATAGATCGAGAGGAGGACTCACCATACACTTGCTTGTCAGAAGAGATTACAGAGTACTCTGCATTAGGGGAAGTCTTCCTTATGGGAGACTTCAATGCAAGGACAGGCAATGATCAGTGTGAGATATTTGACCCAGAAGACCCGGAGATACTACATACCATAGAGGATGAGTCTACAGCTCGAGCTTCAGCTGACGCTACACACACTCACTATGGCACTCACCTACTCAGACTAGGCTCTCGACATAATCTCGTTATCTATAACGGGATGACTCAGTGGCCTACCTCAGGAGGATTGACATGCATACCACACTCAGTCACAGATGGCGGGGGAAGTACAGTAGATTACGTCATGGGGTCCAGAGAGGCCATCCACCTACTTACCTCATTCACCATCCCACCCATACCCATTGGGGCTGATCACACATACCTCGCACTCTCCCTGAAGGGAGACACCCCTACACGCATACCCGCAGCATGCATCCCACACACCACCATCCACTTCACACACGAGCTAGCTCACATATATGCGGCTCGAGTCGAGCAGGGTCTTCTCTTACTTCATCCTGACACTCCACTATCCCTACTCACCTCTCAGATAGCATCAGTTCTTCAGACATCAGCCATCAGCTCCTTCCCACACACCATCCATTCTCGTCACACACCTCCTCCCGGGACTATGCCACAACATCGTTGGTATGATGAGGATTGCAGAGATCTTTACCGCCGACTACGAGCTCAGCGAGCATTGGGAGAGATCACAGAGAGAGAGGCCAAGGGACAGATGAAGACTCTCACACGTCGAAAGAGGCGAGCCTTTGAGGAGGCACAGGAGCTTGAGCTATACCATCTCTTTATGAGTATGGACAGTGCTGCAGCATGGCGCAGCCTACGAGAGCCACGCCCGACCACACCTATTGGAGACCCACACACATGGCATGATTATGCTCAGAGGTTATATGAGGTACCTAGGCAGCCTCCCATTCCCCAGCCACTTGAGCCTCGCCCTACTAGTTCTTCTCTCTTCACAGCAAAGATGGTTGAGAGGGCCATACGACGACTTCGACATGGACGTTCGACAGACCACGCAGGATTGCAGAGCGAGCATCTCATACATGCAGCCTCCACTATAGCCCCGTTGATTGCACATGTCTTCAACCGGGCTATAGGAGAGGGCTTCCCAGAGGAGTGGACTAGGCACACCATTGTGCCTATCCACAAATCTGGCGACACCCTGGATCCAGGGAACTACAGGACCATCATGATTGGCCACACCATGGCCAAACTATACGGTGCCATACTTGAGGCAGAGCTCAGTTCATATGCAGAGACTGAGGGGCTACGAGCACGAGGCCAAGCAGGTTTTCGACGAGCTTTCTCTACTATTGATCACATCTTCATTCTGCGCTGCCTCATTGATGGGGCAAGGGTGCGGAAGAAGAGGCTATATTGCTGCTTTGTGGACTTCCGCAAAGCTTTTGATACAGTGCCGCGAGAGAGGCTCTTCCAACGCCCCCAGAGCTTGGGAGTACCATCAGGGATGATTTGGGCCATCTATGCACTCTATGAGCAGGTGACTGGGAGGGTACGGTGTCCAGGAGGTATGTCTGAGGCCATTGCTAGCACCATCGGTGTTAAGCAAGGCTGCCCACTCTCTCCCACTCTATTTGGTCTCTACATTGACGAGATTGAGGACTACATTCTCCGAGCTGGAGGAGAGGGTGCAGACCTCGCAGGTACACATGTCCACATTTTACTATATGCCGATGACATTGTCTTGATTTCAGAGTCACCCGAGGGATTACAGCGCCACCTTGAGGCCCTGGATGAGTTTTGTACACAGAGGGGCTTGACAGTAAACCTTGGCAAGACCAAGGTCATGATCTTCCACACCTCCCCCATGGTGAGGAATGGAGCAGGATTCAGAGCTGGTGGTGGACAGATTGAGGTGGTCACTTCCTATGTCTATCTCGGAGTCACATTCACGAGCTTGCCTGGCCCCTTCAGCATGAGACAGGCAGCCACCGATAGACTCACACGCGCATATGCAGCTTTAGCCATGTTAGAGCGGAGATGTCACCAAGCACACTTCCAGGAGCCCCGCACGAAGGGCTGGCTATTTGACACACTGGTCAGACCAGCTATGATGTATGCTGCGACGGTTTGGGCCCCAGGTCTCACAGTCACCCAGTGGAGTGCGATCGAGAGGCCACAGGTACGTATGATCTCACGATTATTTCGTGGGAAACAGTCGGTGCCACATGACATCATCAGGGCAGAGCTAGCTGCACCACCCATGGCAGTAGAGGCACTATTCCAGACTATCTGCTTTATTCAGAGGATTAGGGACCTCCCTACAGATAGACTCACACACAGAGCTCTTGAGGCATCCATACAGATATCAGAGTTAGGATATGAGAGAGCTTGGTACACTCAGGTTAGAGTCTGGTTTGATAGTCATGGACTTGATATGGACAGATTGCCGCCTTTTCAGTATGACCCAGACTCACCTCACATCCACCTCTCTCGTCGTGAGAGGAATGTTGTGCTCAGACAGGATCTCTGGCAGCTCTACATTAGTCAGACATGGCACACACCACACATGGGATCGAGACTATCGCACTATCGAGACCAGTTCCTAGACATACTAGCTGACGGTTTCATCCAGCGACCACGCTACATGGATACTCACATGCCTCATAGCTTGAGGGTAGCGATTGGCCAGCTGAGAGTCTCGTCACACCGACTCGAGATTGAGACGGGCAGAGCCGCAAACATTCCCAGAGAGGAGCGGATATGCAGAGTATGCAGAGTAGAGATGGAGGATGAGGAGCACTTTGTATGCAGATGTAGCGCATATGATGGCATCAGAGGCAGATACGAGACCCTGTTTGCAGGGCAGCCCACCCTCCGAGAGATCATGGACTCTAGAGACCAGCGAGAGCTCGGGCGATTCTTACTAGAGATACAGAGTCACAGAGA
>CM035434.1:153776328-154191328 GCA_020310875.1 Ceratopteris richardii
CTCTCTCTCTCTCTCTCTCTCTCTCTCTCCCTCCCTCCCTCCCTCCCTCCCTCCCTCCCTCCCTCCCTCCCTCCCTCCCTCCCTCCCTCCCTCCCTCCCTCCCTCCCTCCCTCCCTCCCTCCCTCCCTCCCTCCCTCCCTCCCTCCCTCCCTCCCTCTCTCTCTCTCTCTCTCTCTCTCTCTCTCTCTCTCTCTCTCTCTCTCTCTCTCTCACCCTGACACTCCACTATCCCTACTCACCTCACAAATAGCATCAGTTCTTCAGACATCCGCCATCAGCTCCTTCCCACACACCATCCATTATGGTCACACACCTCCTCCCGGGACTATGCCACAACATCGTTGGTATGATGAGGAATGCAGAGATACTTACCGCCGACTACGAGCTCAGCGAGCATTGGGAGAGATCACAGAGAGACAGGCCACGCGACAAATGAAGACTCTCACACGTCGGAAGAGGCGAGCCTTTGAGGAGGCACAGGTGCTTGAGCTATACCATCTCTTTATGAGTATGGACAGTGCCGCAGCATGGCGTACCCTACGAGAGCCACGCCCGACCACACCTATTGGGGACCTACACACATGGCATGATTATGCTCAGAGATTATATGAGGTGCCTGGGAAGCCTCCCATTCCCAAGCCACTTGAGCCTCGCCCTACTAGTTCTTCTCTTTTCACAGCAAAGATGGTTGAGAGGGCCATAGGACAACTGCGACATGGACGTTCGATAGACTATACGGGATTGCAAAGCGAGCATCTCATATATGCAGCCTCCACTATAGCCCCGTTGATTGCACATGCCTTCAACCGGGCTATAGGGGAGGGCTTCCCAGAGGAGTGGACTAGGCACACCATTGTGCCTATCCACAAATCTGGCGACACCCTGGATCCAGGGAATTATAGGACCATCATGATTGGCCACACCATGACCAAACTATACGGTGCCATACTTGAGGCAGAGCTCAGCTCATATGCAGAGACTGAGGGGCTACGAGCACGAGGCCAGGCAGGTTTCCGGCGAGCTTTCTCTACTATTGATCACATCTTCATTTTGCGCTGCCTCATTGACGGGGCAAGGGTGCGGAAGAAGAGACTATATTGCTGCTTTGTGGACTTCCGCAAAGCTTTCGATACAGTGCCACGAGAGAGGCTCTTCCAACGCCTTCAGAGCTTGGGAGTACCATCAGGGATGATTTGGGCCATCTATGCACTCTATGAGCAGGTGACTCGGAGAGTACAATGTCTAAGAGGTATGTCTGAGGCCATTGCTAGCACCATCGGTGTTAAGCAAGGCTGCCCACTCTCTCCCACTCTATTTGGTCTCTACATCGATGAGATTGAGGACTACATTCTCCGAGCTGGAGGAGAGGGTGCAGACCTCGCAGGTACACCTGTCCACATTCTATTATATGTCGATGACATTGTCTTGATTTCAGAGTCACCCGATGGATTACAGCGCCACTTGGATGCCCTCGATGAGTTTTGTACACAGAAGGGCTTGACAGTAAACCTTGGCAAGACCAAGGTCATGATCTTCCACACCTCCCCCTTGGTGAGGAATGGAGCAGGATTCACAGCCTTCGGTGGACAGATTGAGGTGGTCACTTCCTATGTCTACCTCGGAGTCACATTCACGAGTTTACCTGGCCCCTTCAGCATGAGACAGGCAGCCACCAATAGACTCACACGAGGGTATGCAGCTTTAGCCATGTTAGAGCGGAGATGTCACCAGGCACACTTCCAGGAGCCCCGCACGAAGGGGTGGCTATTTGACACACTAGTCCGACCAGCTATGATGTATGTTGCGACAGTTTGGGCCCCAGGCCTCACAGTCACCCAATGGAGTGCGATCGAGAGGCCCCAGGTACGTATGATCTCGCAACTATTTCGCGGGAAACAGTCGGTACCACATGACATCATCAAGGCATAGCTAGCTGCACCACCCATGGTAGTAGATGCACTATTCCAGACTATCTGCTTTATTAAGAGGATTAGGGAGCTCCCTACAGACAGACTCACACGCAGAGCTTTTGAGGCATCTATACAGATATCAGAGTCAGGATATGAGAGAGCTTGGTACACTCAGGTTAGAGTATGGTTTGATAGTCATGGGCCTGATATGGACAAATTGCCACCTTTTCAGTACGACCCAGACTCGCCTCACATCCACCTCTCTCGTCATGAGAGGAATGTTGTGCTGAGACAGGATCTTTGGCAGCTCTACATTAGTCAGACATGGCACACACCACACATGGGATGGAGACTATTGCACTATCGAGACCAGTTCTTAGACATCCTAGCGGACGGTTTCATCCGGCGGCCATGTTACATGGACACTTACATGCCTCATAGCTCAAGGGTAGCGATTGGCCAGTTGAGAGTCTCATCACATAGACTAGAGATTGAGACGGGCAGAGCCGCAGACATTCCCAGAGAGGAGCGGATATGCAGGGTTTGCAGAGTAGAGATGGAGGAGGAGGAGCACTTTGTATGCACATGTAGCGCATATGATGGCATCAGAGGTAGATACGGGACTCTATTTACAGGGCAGCCCACCCTCCGAGAGATCATGGACTCTAGAGACCAGCGACAGTTCGGGCGATTCCTACTAGAGATACAGAGTCACAGAGATTCCCTACTTCAGCCTACTGTAGCAGCCCATACAGGAGGGAGACAGAGTCAGCTCACTGAGTTCTTTATTCCACGACGTGCTGCAGCCCTCCCCCCCTCAGCCCACACACCGAGCGGGGTGACTCTTCAGCAGGCTCAGACTGCTCGAGCTAGGAGACGACCCCGTGCTAGAGGATATCGGGCCCCGAGACATCACCGACATCAGATTGCAAAGATCCAAGCTCGTCACCATCGCGCCATGGAGGAGAGACGATTCCAGATGATGGTTGATCCCGCTGCAGCTATCACCATGGCCCTAACTCCACCTCCACCTATGTATCACATCTTACACCCGCCCACTAGCACAGGATGGAGCTAGTTAGTCGTTTCAGATGCATTCCCATGCTTGTTGTACTACCCCTTTGCATATAGACTATCATAGATATCGCACTCCATACACCCCCCCACTTTCATGGGTATCTCCACACGCATATCACGGAGATATGTATCAGCTTTACCAGTTTCTTTTTCAGCACTTTTATCTTCTCTGATAGACAGAAGATACACCCCATGTACATCGATTTGTCTCATAGGCCGAGTTCGGCCTCCTAATAGACGTAAAAACACTTTCTTTCTTTCTTTCTTTCTTTCTCTCTCTCTCTCTCTCTCTCTCTCTCTCTCTCTCTCTCTCTCTCTCTCTCTCTCTCTCTCTCTCTCTCTCTCTCTCTCTCTCTCTCTCTCTCTCTCTCTCTCTCTCTCTCTCTCTCTCTCTCTCTCTCTCTCTCTCTCTCTCTCTCTCTCACGGTCATGATGCCACCGGATATGGCTGGCACTTGCTTGAGTTGGGTAGCAGACACCATCTCGTTATATATAATGGGATACATCGTTGGCCACATTCGGGCGGACTTACTTGTTTCCCTCACAGGACAGCACAGTCGACTACATTTTGGGTACCATCTCTAGAGCTTCACTCATCCCCTCACTTAGTATTGGATGACGCCCACTTGGTGTTGACCATACCTTTATCACATTCACACTTTCATCTCCTACTCCATTAGACCCTTCCTCACCCACTGAGACACACACCACCATACACTTCACACACGAGCTCTCACACGTTTATGCACACCATTTACACACCCGCCTACTCTCCGTCGATCCACTCTCACCCTTGGACACACTTACATCACAGATCACCACCATCGTACGGGACTCAGCTCTCCGCAACTTCCCACACCGCACACATATACACCCTCCACGCACAGGATCCATGCCCCAGAACCGATGGTATGATGCAGATTGTCATGAGCTACGGAAGCACCTACGAATTTTAGAGCATAGAGGGGATATTACACACACAGGCACAGCGTCGCATGCAGAGCCTTACTCGCCGCAAACGCCGAGAATGAGAGGAGAAACAATATTGGGATATTTATCATTTGCTCAAGAGTCGAGACAGTACAGTGGAGTGGCGACATCTCAGAGAGAGGAGACAGCAGACACCCATCCGAGACCCGAGCACTTGGCATAGCTATGCACGGAGCCTATACGAGATCCCATACCAACCCCCCATTCCTAGGCCACAGAGCTCACGTCCCACTACCTCTGACTTCTTCACACCCACTATGGTGGGAAGCGTTATTTTCCGTCTACCGCATGGCAGGGCCCATGACCATTTCGGTTTACATGCAGAGCACCTTATCTACGAAGGCACATCTCTCATTGCCCACCTCTTCAACCGTGCATTGGTTGAAGGGTTCCCTGACTCATGGACTGAGCACACCATAGTGCCCATTCATAAGCAAGGTGATACTACAGATCCAGCTACATACAAGACGATCATGATTGGCCCTATATTGGCCAAGTTACATGGGGCGGTACTAGAGACAGAGTTGAGTACTCTCGCTGAGAGGAAGAGTATCAAGGCCAGGTTTCAGACGAGATTACTCTACCATTGACCATATCTTCACCTTGAGATGCCTGATCGACCAGGCAAGGGTGAGGAAGAGGAGACTATATTGCTGCTTTGTGGGCTTCCGGAAAGCATTTGACACTGTCCCAGGGACCGTTTCTTCAGACGACTACTTGATATCGGAGCCCCAGAGGAGATGATATGGGGAATCTACGCCTTGTACGAGAGAGTATATGGTAGAGTGGGCTTATCTGGTAGAGTATCTTGTACGAGAGAGTATCTGGTAGAGTCAGATGCCCAGTGGGCTTATCTGATCCACTTGCTAGCACTATCGGGGTGAAGCAAGGGTGCCCTCTTTCACTCACCCTCTTTGGTCTATACGTTGATGAGATAGTGGACTTCATACAGCTGCCAGCAGCAGGGAGGTGATGGCATTGAGGTACGCGGGTCCACTATTCATATTCTGTTATATGTTGATGATATTGTACTGGTTTCAGAGTCTGCAGAAGGTCTACATCATCATCTACATGGCCGAGATGAATTTACAGACAAAGAGGCTTATCTGTGAACCTTGGTAAAACCAAGGTCATGATCTTTCATACATCAACACAGGTACGCAGACATAGTTTGTTCACAGAAGCAGGCGGCCCAACCGAGGTGGTCGGATCATATGTTTACTTGGGAGTGACATTTACAGCAGCATCAGGGATCTTCTCTATGTCTCAGGCAGCCCATGACCGCATCACACGTGGGTACACAACACTAGCTTTGATGGACAGACAGTGCCACAAAAGGGACTTGGGACTTGGGAGTGACATTTACAGCAGCATCAGGGATCTTCTCTATGTCTAAGGCATCCCGTGACCGCATCACACGTGGGTACGCAGCACTAGCTTTGATGGAGAGACAGTGCCACAAAAGGGGTGGCTTTCCGACACTTTGGTTACGCCAGCGCTCATGTATGGGGCAGCCATTTGGGAGCCGGGATCAGCTACATCAGTATGGACAGCATTGGAGAGGCCACAGATCCTCATGATTGCCAGACTTACCTGAAGCAAGCCTTCAGTACCACATGATATCATTAGAGCACAGCTCGTTGCACCACCGATGCTAGTTGATGCAGTATTCCAGACAGTATGCCTTTTACACAGACTTCGGAGCATGGATACAGAGCGCATTGCTTATCATGCTTTCTAGGCATCACGTGATATGGCATTAGCAGGCGACACCTCCTCATGGTATGCAGAGACACGTGACTGGCTTGCCCACCATGGTTTTGACATAGACGGGCTACCGCCACTACACTATGACTTACATGCACCCACCTACTCGCTCTCTCATCAAGAGAGGAATAGGGTCATTCGTCTGGAGATATTGCATACATACATACAGAGGACATGGGTGAGCCCTAGGGATACATTGCCACCGAAAATGCTCTATTACCGTGAGCATTTTCTACATATATCGGACGAGGGCTTCATCGAGATTCCGAGATACATGCAGACATACCTACCCCACCACCTTCGCGTCTTGATTGGGAAGCTCCGGGTTTCATCACATCAGCTCGAGATCGAGAGGGTCTGATCCAGTGGAGTCTCCCGTGGGGAGAGGTGGTGCCCAGTATGCCAGACAGAGGTAGAGAGTGAGGAGCATTTTGTTATCAGATGCTCGGCATACTTAGACCTACGAGCACAGTTTCATATAGAGGAGTCACTCCAACTGTCCATGACTATGGGAGACCAGCGACGCTTGGGACACTTCCTCACAGCAGCGTACGAGAGGCAAGAGCGGTCACTACAGCCCACACATCAGACATGGGTGAGTCCCAGCAGACCATTACTCAATTCTTTCGACGAGCTGAGTTACATCAGAGAGGTCTATCTATAGGGCTCACGCTCCACCAGGCAGCAGCACCTAGGTAGTCACGTCCTGTCCAGTACGATGCGCCCAGTACGGTTCACGTACGGTACGCGATTGTACTAAGCTTTCTGCGTACGATGCGTACGATACGTACGATACATTATATACATATATGTATATATGTATGTATATCTATATATATATATATATATATATATATATATATATATATATATATATATATATATATATATATATATATATATGTGTGTGTGTGTATGTTTATATGTATATGTATGTGTATGTGTATGTGTATGTATATATACATTGTATTTGTATGCGTATGTATAAATGTATATGTACATGACATGTATATGACACGTATATGTATATGTATATGACATGTGTATATGTATATGCATGTAGGATAGATTATAGATACATATTCCATGGACAATACGGACTACATATGTCCTACGTACATATTATATAGTACATATATATATATATATATATATATATATATATATATATATATATATATATATATATATATATATATATATATATATATATATTAGTGCATATATTGTTATAACTATACATAGTACATACATACATTATTACATATGTGATATTTCATACATCTTACAATGTACATAAGACATACTACATGCTACATAGTGAAAGAGGCCGCGGAGAGCTACGTCGTGGTGTGCTCGGTTGCTCCAAACACCAAGGGAGTGGGCTTCTGTGTGAGGAGAGAGAAAGTAGAGAGAGAAACCTGCGCAAAAACTTGTGGACTTGCGTGTGTCCACATCACCTGCCATGTCTGAATCACAAAATCCTTTTAACTCCAATGGACCTTTTCCATAACATAAGCATTTACTTTTGGTCCCTTTCAAATATCTCAAGATAGATATGACTGCCTCCCAATGAGCTCTACCAGGATTAGCCATGAACCTGCTAACAACTCCCACTGCATGAGTAATGTCTGGCTGAGTGGAAACCATAGCATACATAAGGGAACCACAAACTGATGCATATGGAACACTCTTCATGTAATTGGCTGCATCATCATTTTTGGGACAGTCATCCTTGGAAAGCTTAACATGTGGCTGCAATGGCACTCCAAGAGGCTTAGCATCAGCCACATTAAATCTGTCCAGCACTTTTTCAATGTACTTTTCTTGGGATACCTGCAAAGTATGCTGCTGCCTATCCCTTTTTATACACATACCAAGAATATGCTAAGCTTCCCCAAGGTCTTTCATTGAGAATGCAGAGTTCAGCTGCTGTTTTATAGCATTCAGAGTGCTCTTTTTCTTCCCAGCCAGCAGCATATCATCTACATACAGTACAAGAATAATTGGGCTGCCATCTTCATCCTTTTTTGTGTACAAACAGTGATCTGCATGGCTTCTTTTAAACCCATGTTTGAGCATAAATGCATCAAACTTCTTATACCATTGTCTTGGGGCCTGTTTCAGCCCATATAAGCTCCTTTTCAGTTTGCATACCAGATGCTCTTTTCCAGGAATGGCATATCCTTCTGGCTGTTTCATGTACAGCTCTTCATCAAAATCACCATGCAAAAAGGCTGTTTTAACATCCATTTGGAATAATTCCAAATCCAAGGCAGCTGTGAGAGCAAACAACACATGTAAAGTGGTCATCTTCACCACTGGAGAGAACACTTCTTGGAAATCAATGCCCTCTTTTTGGGCATATCCCTTAGCAACCAGCTTTGCCTTATACTTGGGTTTGCCATCAACAGTTTTGATTTTGTACACCCACTTGTTGGGAATGGCTTTCCTTCCTTTGGGTAATTCTACCAAATCCCAAGTATCATTTGCATGCAAGGCCTTTATCTCTTCTTGCATGGCTAACTCCCACTTCTTCTTGTGCTCACATAGCTTTGCCTCTTTATAAGTAAGAGGCTCACCCTCATCTGATAACATAATATAATGTATAGAGGGATCTTCTTCTAGGACGTATAGATCTTCTTACCCAATGATCCACATTACCAGGAAATGGATCTACATCAGGAGGTACATTAACTTCTTCATTGTTAACAGGCTGCTGTACATCATTTTCAGCCCTGTTTTCAGCATGAATAGGTGGCTGCATATACCCTTCAGGAGCATCATTTTGCTGTCCAGCATCATCTGGCTCAATAACCACGGGCTCATTGTCATTTTCAGCCATATGTGGTGCATCCCGAGGGTTCATGTCAGATTTAATTGGTGGCTGTACATGCTGAAATTTGACTCTTTTATGGTCATCTTTAGAGGCACAATTATTTTTGAGCAGCCTTGCCTCATTAAATACAACATCTCGGCTGCGTATTACCTTCTTGAGTTGAGGTAGCCAAATCCTGTAGCCCATTTCACCTTCATCTCCATAACCCATGAAGATTCCTTTCATGGACTTTGCATCTAACTTGCTTCTCAACTCAGGCCTTATATGCACAAAAGCATCACAACCAAAGATGCGTAGGTGGTCATATGAAGCTGGTTTGCCAGACCAAACCTCTTCTGGAATGCCACCTTTTAAGGGCATATGAGGGGATCGATTGCAAACATGAACTGCAGTTTTCAAAGCCTCTCCCCAAAATCCATGGGGGAGATTAGCTGTGGACAGCATGCATCTCACCCTCTCACATAAAGTCCTATTGTACCTTTCAGCCACACCGTTGGAAGAGGGGTTGTATGGGACTGTTAGCTCCCTCTTAATACCAAGATTTTCACAAAATCTATTGAATTCAGCACTTGTAAACTCACCCCCATTATCTGTACGTAAGCATTTCAGCTTTCTACCTATTTGAGTGGTCACAAATGCATGAAATTTCTTAAATGCAGCAAAGGCTTCATCTTTAGATTTTAACAAATATACCCAAAGCTTCCTAGAGTAATCATCAATAAAAGAAACAAAGTAAAGAGCACCCCCCATAGATTTTGTGGGCATGCTACAAACATCAGAATGAACAAGATCAAGCACATTAGACTTACGAGAGACACCAGAGTAGTAGGAATTCTTTACTTGCTTACCATATTGGCATTCATTACAAAAATCAAGTTTTGAGCCTTTAGCATCAAACTTGTCCAAATTACATAGTTTATCAAGGCCTTTTTGGCTCATGTGACCAAGCCTTTTATGCCATAATTCCATATGTGAATGGATTTCAGCCAAAGCAATAAACTTGCCCAGCAAGGCTTTACCATGCAAGCAATAAAGAGTCCCTTTCTTTGTACCTTTAACAATCAGCCTAGAGCCTTTGATAAGCTTCCATGACCCCTTCTCAAAGAGGGTACTATATCCATGCATATCCATTTGCCCAACAGACAATAAGCTTTTCTTGATGCTTGGTACATACCTTACATCATGCAAAACCAGCCCATTGGATTGTGCCAATACCTTCAATTGAACAAGCATGGTTATTTCCAAGATATACATGTCCATGGCTGCCTGCATGAAAGGTAGTGAAACACTCCTTAATAGGATTTACATGAAACGATGCACCTGAATCTACAATCCATGTTTGTGACAAAGCATCATTCACAGTAAGCAAAGCATCAATCAAATCCCTCTTTGTGATCTGCATATCTTGTGCATGAATATTAATAGAAGCATCAATAACTTCAGCATTCTCTGCTGCCATAGTAGCACAAAGTATATCTTCTGCATCTGATAGCTCCTCAACGATGACACTAGAGGCCACATTGGCCTTCTCTTTGTCTTTGTCCTTTGAGGTATCATGTGCTTCATTCTTGGTGTCCTTTTTCTTCCTGTCACCTGTGTTCTTCTTTCTTTCTAGTTCAGCTTTATAAAATCTGTGGGCCTACCCGAAGGAACATCACCGGAGGCAGATGCCACTGACATTTGCCGTCGACTTGGATACGAGAGCATGCCCTTCACAGGCACTTGGAGGGTTGGGCGGGATGCATCACGTTCGCGAGCACTCATCCTTAAGATGAGCTCCGACGAGGCACGGACCGCCTTTTTTAGACGTCGATCAGTACTGCGTGGACTACCTGACAGCGCCCTCTACATGGATGAGGACCTCACGCGGATGCAGGTGGCACACCAACGCACTTGCATGCCACAGATACTTCAGGCACGACGAGAGGGGAGGAAGGCCTTTTATCGTGATGGTAAGGTCTTCATAGATGGACACCCTATCAAATAGGGCCACGCGGCCTATGAGACATCACTGCACCAGGAGACACCACTCAGAGGAGCAGTGTGGAACTGCAATGGGGCACTCTGGACGCGACCAGACAGGCTCGAGGAGATCCTGGCATCACATGACTTTGCATGCATCACAGAGACACATGAGAGCCCAGAGAGAGGTTTACCACGCATTGCAGGTTTTCATTGGGAATCTGCATTCCGGACCACGACGAGATAGAGTACAGCGCGAGGGTCTGGAGGGGTGGCCATCGTATTTAGACAGGAGATACAGAGCCGGATCCATGTCATAGGAAGAGATGAGGAGGCACGATATATGTGGGTTCGCATGGAGATAGCACAAGGGAGCTGGATTTACATTGCTATATGCTACTTCCCTTCAGGCGAATCTCGATACGCAGGACAGGATCTTGGGAGACCGATCCGAGATAGAGACTCACCATACACAGCACTTTCAGATGAGATACTACATTCCAGCACACTAGGTGAAGTCTTTCTTATGGGGGACTTCAATGGCCGCACTCAGTCACATCAGTGTGATGCATACGACATGGATCACCCACATCTCATGAGGGCCAGAGACCCAGAGGAGATGAGTACCAGTAGAGTATCGATAGATACGGGTCAGGACACCACAGGGTATAGCAGACGTATGCTTGAGCTAGGCAGCCGACATCAGCTCGTTATATATAACGGGATGCATCGTTGGCCAGGTTCGGGCGGACTTACTTGCTTCCCTCACGGGGGAGGTGAGAGCAGAGTCGACTACATTTTGGGTACCACCTCTGGAGCTTCACTCATTACCTCACTTACTATTGGACGACCCCCACTTGGTGCTGACCATACATTTATCACATTCACACTCTCATCTCCTACTCCATTAGACCCTCCCGCACCCACTGAGACACACATCACGATACACTTCACTCACGAGCTCTCACACGTTTATGCACACCATTTACACACCCGCCTACTCTCCCTCGATCCACTCTCACCCTTGGACACACTTACATCACAGTTCACAACCATCCTACACGACTCAGCTCTCTGCAGCTTCCCACACCGCACACATATACACCCTCCACGCAGAGGTTCCATGCCCTAGAACTGCTCGTATGATGCAGATTGCCGTGAGCTACGGAAGCACCTACGCATCTTAGAGCATAGAGGGGATATTACACACACACAGGCACAGCGTCGCATGCAGAGCCTTACTCGCCGCAAACGGCGAGATTGGGAAGAGAGACAGTACTGGGATATTTATCATTTACTCATGAGTCAAGACAGTGCAGTGGCATCGCGAACTTTGAGAGAGAGGAGACAGCAGACACCCATCCGAGACCCGAGCACATGGCATAGCTATGCACGGAGCCTATACGAGATCCCAGATCAGCCCCCTATTCCCAAACCACAGAGCTCACGTCCTACTACATCTTACTTCTTCACACCCACTATGGTGGGACGCACTATTGCCCGTCTACAACATGGCAGGGCCCATGACCATTTCGGTTTATAGGCTGAGCACCTCATCTAGGGAGGCCCGACCCTTGCACCGCTCATTGCCCACCTCTTCAACCGTGCACTGGTTGAAGGGTTCCCTGACTCATGGACTGAGCACACCATAGTGCCCATTCATAAGTCAGGAGATACTATGGATCCAGCTACATACCGGACGATCATGATTGGCCCTATATTGGCCAAGTTATATGGGGTGGTACTAGAGACAGAGTTGAGTACTCTCGCTGAGAGGAAGGGTATCAGGGCTCCAGGACAGGCAGGTTTCAGATGTGATTACTCTACCATTGACCACATCTTCACTCTTAGATGCCTGATCGATCAGGCAAGGGTGAGGAAGAGGAGATTATATTGTTGCTTTGTGGACTTCCGCAAAGCATTTGACACCGTTCCCAAGGGACGACTCTTCAGACTACTACTTGATATCAGAGCTCCAGAGGAGATGGTATGGGGGATCTACGCCTTATACGAGAGAGTATCTGGCAGAGTCAGATGTCCGGGGGGCTTATCTCATCCACTTGCTAGCACTATCGGGGTGAAGCAAGGATGCCCCCTTTCACCCACCCTCTTTGGTCTCTACATTGATGAGATAGTGGACTACATACAGCAGCAGGGGGGGGTGATGGCATTGAGGTACGTGGGTCCACTATCCATATTCTTTTATACACTGATGATATTGTACTGGTTTCAGAGTCTGTAGAAGGTCTACAACATCATCTACATGGCCTAGATGACTTTTGCAGACACAGAGGGTTATCTGTGAATCTTGGTAAAACCCAAGGTCATGATCTTTCATACATCAGCACAGGTACGCAGACATAGTTTGTTCACAGCAGCAGGTGGATCGATTGAGGTGGTCGGATCATATGTTTACTTGGGAGTGACATTTACAGTAGCATCAGGGATCTTCTCTATGTCTCAGCCAGCACATGACCGCACCACACGTGGGTATGCAGCACTAGCCTTGATGGAAAGACACTGCCTCCAGGCATATTTTCAGGAGCCCTGCACAAAGGGGTGGCTCTTCGACACTTTGGTTACACCAGCATCGTGTATGGGGCAGCCATATGGGGACCAGGGTTAGCCACATCAGTATGATTTCCAGACTTATCCGCAGCAAGCCTTCAGTACCACATGATATCATTAGAGCTCGCTGCACCACCGATGCTAGTTGAGGCACTATTCCAGACAGTATGCCTATTACACAGATCCGGAGCATGGATAGAGAGCGCATTGCTTATCGGGCTTTCTAGGCATCATGGGGCATGGCATTAGCAGGCGACCACGGCTTTGACATAGACAGGCTACTGCCATTACAGTACGACTCACATGCACCCACCTACTCGCTCTCTCATCAGGAGAGGAATAGGATCATTCGTCAAGAGATATGGCATACATACATACAGAGGACATGGGTGAGCCCTAGGGGTACATCGCCACCAAAAATGCTCTATTACCGTGAGCATTTTCTACATATATCGCGCGAGGGCTTCATCGAGATTCCGAGATACTTGCAGATATATCTACCCCACACCTTCGAGTCATCATTGGGCAGCTCCAGGTTTCATCACATCAGCTCGAGATTGAGAGGGGTCGGTCCAGGGGAGTCCCACGTGAGGAGAGGTGGTGCCCAGTATGCGAGACAGAGGTAGAGAGTGAGGAGCATTTTGTTATCAGATGCCCGGCATACTTAGACCTATCATAGATATCGCACTCCATACAACCCCCACTTTCATGGGTATCTCCACATGCATACTACAGAGATCTATATCAGCTTTACCAATTTTTTCAGCACTCCTATCTTTTTTCGATTGACAGAAGATACAACCATGTACATCAATTTGTCTCATAGGCCGAGTTCGGACTCCTAATAGACGTAAAAACTCTCTCTCTCTCTCTCTCTCTCTCTCTCTCTCTCTCTCTCTCTCTCTCTCTCTCTCTCTCTCTCTCTCTCTCTCTCTCTCTCTCTCTACTTTCATGGGTATCTCTACATGCATACTACACAGATCTATATCAGCCTTGCCAGCTTTTTTTTCAGCACTTTTATCTTTTTCCGATTGATAGAAGATACACCCATGTACATTGATTTGTCTCATAGGCCGAGTTCGGCCTCCTAATAGACGTAAAAACACTTTCTTTTTCTCTCTCTCTCTCTCTCTCTCTCTCTCTCTCTCTCTCTCTCTCTCTCTCTCTCTCTCTCTCTCTCTCTCTCTCTCTCTCTCTCTCTCTCTCTCTCTCTCTCTCTCTCTCTCTCTCTCTCTCTCTCTCTCTCTCTCTCTCTCTCTCTCTCTCTCTCTCTCTCTCTCTCCAGACGACTACTTGACATCGAAGCTCCGGACGAGATGATATGGGGGATCTACGGCTTATACGAGAGAGTATCTAGTAGAGTCAGATGTCCAGGGGGCTTATCTGATCCACTTGCTAGCACTATCGGGGTGAAGCAAGGATGCCCTCTCTCACCCACCCTCTTTGGTCTCTACATTGATGAGATAGTGGACTTCATACAGCAGCAGGGGGGAGATGGCATTGAGGTACACGGGTCCACTGTCCATATTCTTTTATACGCTGATGATATTGTATTGGTTTCAGAGTCTGCAGAAGGTCTACAGCATCATCTACACGGCCTAGATGACTTTTGCAGACACAGAGGGTTATCTATGAACCTTGGTAAAACCAAGGTCTTGATCTTTCATACATCAGCAGAGGTACGCAGACATAGTTTGTTCACAGCAGAGCAGCAGAATGGACCGATCGAGGTGGTCGGATCATATGTTTACTTGGGGGTGACATTTACAGCAGCATCAGGGGTCTTCTCTATGGCTCAGGCAGCCCGTGACCGCATCACACGTGGGTAGGCAGCCCGTGACCGCATCACACGTGGGTACGCAGCACTAGCTTTGATGGAGAGACAGTGCCACCAGGCATATTTTCAGGAGCCCCGCACAAAGGGGTGGCTCTTTGACACTTTGGTTACGCCAGCGCTCATGTATGGGGCAGCCATATGGGGACCAGGATTAGCTACATCAGTATGGACAGCATTAGAGAGGCCACATATCCTCATGATTGCCAGACTTATCCGCAACAAGCCTTCAGTACCACATGATATCATTAGAGCAGAGCTCGCTGCACCACCGATGCTAGTTGAGGCACTATTCCAGACAGTATGCCTATTACACAGACTTCGGAGCATGGATACAGAGCGCATTGCTTATCGTGCTTTCGAGGCATCACGTGATATGGCATTAGCAGGCGACACCTCCTCATGGTATGCACAGACACCAGACTGGCTTGCCCACCATGGCTTTGACATAGACAGGCTACCACCACTACAGTACGACTCTCATGCACCCACCTACTCACTCTCTCATCAAGAGAGGAATAGGATCATTCGTCAGGAGATATGGCATACATACATACAGAGGACATGGGTGAGCCCTAGGGGTACATTGCCACCGAAAATGCTCTACTACCGCGAGCATTTTCTACATATATCGGGCACGGGCTTCATCGAGATTCCGAGATACATGCAGACCTACCTTCCCCACCACCTACGAGTCGTCATTGGGCAGCTCCGAGTTTCATCACATCAGCTCGAGATTGAGAGGGGTCGGTCCAGGGGAGCCCCCGTGAGGAGAGGTGGTGCCCAGTATGCCAGACAAAGGTAGAGAGTGAGGAGCATTTTGTTATCAGATGTCCAGCATACTTAGACCTACGAGCACAGTTCCAGATCGAGGAGTCATTCCAGCTGTGCATGACTATGGGAGACCAGAGACGCTTGGGACGCTTTCTCACATCAGCATACGAGAGGCGAGAGCGGTCACTAAAGCCCATACATCAGCCACGGGTGAGTACCGAGCAGACCATTACGCAGTTCTTTCAGCGAGTTGAGCTACATCAGAGAGGTCCATCTATAGGGCTCACGCTACACCAGGCAGAAGCACAGAGAGCACGCCGCCGACCACGCATGGGCGGATATCGTCGACCACGACTATATCAAGAGGATATCTCACGCATCAGGATTGCCTACGACCACATGATGGAGCATAGGCGTACCACCACCCCCTCGGTTGTCTTCCTTCAAGAGGCACTCAGACCACCACCGATGTACCACATACTACACCCACCTCCACCCATCACCAGTAGCTAGGGCGTTTTACTCACATTTTGGATCCCCCCATGTATTAGGTGGCCACTATCTGCAGAGTCAGAGCCACGTCTCCCCAACCTTTTCCAGCCCTATATAGCTTTGTGTAGCGATATACTTTTTATTTCATTTTATCTTCTACACAGGGTTACTACACTTGTACATGGTTTTTGTCTCATAGGCCAAGTTTGGCCTCCAGAAGACGTTAATATGACTTTCTTTCTTTCTTTCTTTCTTTCTTTCTCTCTCTCTCTCTCTCTCTCTCTCTCTCTCTCTCTCTCTCTCTCTCTCTCTCTCTCTCTCTCTCTCTCTCTCTCTCTCTCTCTCTCTCTCTCTCTCTCTCTCTCTCTCTCTCTCTCTCTCTTTTTGTGTGTTGGATTGAGGTGATCAAAGTGTCATTCTTGGGATTTTGACATTTTCTGAACGCATTCATGCACTCAAAATTATCAAATTTGGGACCATGGGAAGGGTATGAGAGGAGAGATACATGAGAGTGGAGAGGTTTGAGGAGTTATACAGAGGAATGAAATGAACTCAATCAACTAAGCAACTATTTTCCAAGTTCCAAATTTTGGCACAAACAAAATGCTTATCCAAAAATCATTTAGATCAAAGGATTGACCCTAGGCGGTGGAGAATATGTTGGTGGTATGATGATCATGCGTCTTATGAGGTGAGCCGACCATAAATGGTATAGCCATAGTTGATTCAGACGGGAATCGGGCTTCGGACTCAGATGGGTTGGAAAGCCCGAGACAAGAGTGGAAAAACGTTTCGGAGGTTATCTTACGTGACCTTTTTTTTCACAAAATTATTGTAGATTCTCGAAATGAGATTAGAAACATAAATCAATGACATTTAAGCATAATTTCAATAAACACAGAATATGAAGCTGAAATTAGACCAAAAGACCAAAAGTCTATAAATATGAGTGCAAAGTCATGTGACCAAAATATGCACATACTCATGAGTCATGTATGATCAACCATCATCTTCCTCCACATACTCCTCCTCCTCATCATCATCATCAGATCCTCATCATTATGTGTAGGGTTCTCTGCTTCAATACTAAAACCCTCTTCTTCATGTGTACGTGATGAGGAAGGCATTATTCTTGCTTCCAAAGATCCTTGTTCCTCAATGGAATCTTGCAATTTCAAGAGTCTATCATCATCTTTCTCTTTCTCAATCATATCTAGTGTAACTTCCATTTTTACAAATCCTCTTTCTTTAATTTTGGATGCAAGATGTAGATTTATATATATGTAAGCCAATTTTTTCAGATTTTTTGGATGAAGCCTATTTCTTCTTTTTGTATGAATCAAAGAAAATGTACTCCAAGTTCTCTCCCAAGGAGAAGCACATGTTCCTTGTGAGAGCAAACGTATGGCAAGCTTTTGCAAATTGGTCGTGTTTGCTCCAAATGATGGGATGTTTCATTTTATCAAGATCCATTGTAATTGGACGAGAAAATGTACTTGAGCATGATTCATATATGTCTACTCATCAAAAAGAACACCTTTCTTTTTAAGATCCACATTTGTATATCTATCTAGAACATCCATCCACCCATCATTAACCTCTCCATCACTATCAAGGCATTTCTCCCTCCAAATAGCTTCATCTCTTGCTTGAGATTCCCATGCTCTATGCAATACCCCTTTGCCTTCTCTTTCTCTGTCTTTTAGGGGCTGATCCATATTGCATACTCTCTTCAAAGTCATTCTCATCATAGTGACCTCGTCATGCATGGGATGCCACATTTTGTTGTACATCATCCTCTTCTGTCATTGAAACAAAAATATCATGCTCATTAGTAGTAGGCACATTACTACTTTCTCCACTCACTTTGGCATGTAATTTTTTGCATGTATCCATTGCATTAGAGGGTGCCTTAGGGCACTTGTCAACACCAAAGCCTTTGAGACCTAACACATGGCCCTAATTCGATTTGGCCCCCATCAAATGTGTGTCCACACTACTTGCATTTGCAAGTCCATTGACCGTTAGGTAGTTGCTTGATTTTTGAAACGAATTCCTACTCATCTCCAGCTTTTTGAGGCATCTTTTGGGGTGAATCTTTTGTCTGGAAGGCTTTGAAGAGAGGGAAGTACAACTTATGGCTTTGATAGCTCAAGGATGTGAGTACCTTATGAGTATCCTTCTTCAGCCCTATTCTCCACCAGCAAGCTCGGCCGAAAAATGGAATCAAAAAGAGAGTGTCTGGTATTTTAACCCCTCCCCCCCCACCAAACACATCCATTTCTAATTATGGGTACACCAAACACATCCATTTCTTATGTAGACATGGGTGTCATGGAGTTGGTATATTACAAAGAATGTTACCCGATGATGGTAGCCCTCTTCGCCCCTGAGTTGTGATGGTAGACCCTTCGTTTTTATTTAACCCAAGAGTTATTGCCCACGAGTATATATTCCATTGTCTCCCCTACACTTGGTATGGTTTCACCCAGCTTATACCTCTCATTGATGCATATACCTCTCATTGATGATCCGATTGGGAGTGACTTTCCTTGCTTGTATGCTCATGGTAGTATTCAACATAAGCCTATGTATAGAGCCCGTTGATGTTGATAATTGATTATGAGCCAACTTTTTGGACGGCCACGAGACTTAAGGCATGGATTCTCCATCTCTAGGAGAGACTCTTTCCCGAAGGAAGGAATTCTTACAGAGGGAGACGTGGAGCACGACGAAGACAACCTCACTCTATGTTGTTTTCCTTGCACTGCATTGTTCTGCATACTATCTGCACCATATGTGCATGCCTCATGGTCTTGCTGGGGCACGAAGGTGTACCTTAGGGTAACCCGAAATCCAAAGACAATTCAAATTGATACATGCATGATGTTATCTTCTCGATGGTGATCCATATTTGATCATTGATCGTTGGTGTAATTTACAAGTAGGATCTATCTTGAGCAATCATTAACTTCTTGGTTCTTTAATAGTTGATAGGTTGATGACTTAGACAAGTATTTTGGTCCCACGACAATTGCCCAATTTGTCAGTTTGGGTAGGTATCTTGGTTCCACGATGGTTTCCATGCCTCACAACTCGAACACGATGATTTTATGTGATACTTCGAGAGAAGATATGAGCTTGGAAGATATTACCCTACATGTTCCACTAGAACCCAACTTGGTTCGGGACCAGAGGGAGAGGAAGTCTCAAGGGGGCTTCTTATCTTTAGTATGTGATTAGCAGAGGCACCGACCTAAGTCCGTTTTGACATGGGAGTCAGTAAGGTTGTCGACAGATTGAACTCTTTGTTTTAGCCAAGAAATTGATGAGGACAACAATTAAAAATAAGGGGGGGAGTGTCACATCCTCAAAATTAAAGGACATCTAGATGTCGCCTTTAGTTAAAAGATTCCCGCCAAATATGAATCAGCTACCAAGTGTGAACTGGGCCATCTCTTCATTTGAGCCTATAAATAAGACCCATGGGCTCATTTGTGAGACATTCCTCGCATGAGGCACTTGGACTCTTGGCCCTTTGGCACAGCCTCGTCACCCGTACTAGTGGGGGGCTGCTGGTGGTATGAGACACCAGACCCTTAGAGGTGGCTGCCCGCTTGGTTGCAGGCTCCCATGCTTGAGGGTGAGCCGGTACTGTCTCTACGGCGGGGAGGTGAGTCTGATGTCCTCCCTTCTTTTGTTTGTGGATATGGCTTGTGTCTTGTCTTGTCCAACTCGAAGGATCCTGGAAGTTCTAACACCTCCTTCTGCTGTGCAACACGTGGTATCATAGCCAAAACGTGAGCGCCCCATAGAAGATAGTTGCATGAAGCTTCATGTGGTGCTATGATTTTGTATTTGCTACTGAGGAAATAGGCAAGAGCATGCACAAACCGAGGAAGGGATTCGAGTATCTCTGCAATGGCGATGGCAACAGGCAATGTCCACATTGGTTCAGTTCCTTGTCATGAAGGTAACTCAAGACCATCCCTGTTAAATCTGTAGCTGGAAGAAAGAGGGTAGACGGAAGAACGAGGGTGCTGCCATTCATAGGCAAACGGAGGAAGGGATTCGAGTATCTCTGCAATGGCGATGGCAACAGGCAATGTCCACATTGGTTCAGTTCCTTGTCATGAAGGTAACTCAAGACCATCCCTGTTAAATCTGTAGCTGGAAGAAAGAGGGTAGACGGAAGAACTCGTTCGGATCTGTCGTCGTCCGCATCCGTGGCAGCTTGCATAGAGCAAAGCCTGTCCATTTGTTGTCTCGTCTATATGTCTTCGTCATCTCTGTATGATGTGATGCGCCATAGCCATGGGCTACTATCTCTCTTCAAAAGTTAAGCTCTCACCCGTTGAGGAGCTGTAGATGATTCTGAATGGTTCGGACATCATTTTCGATGATTCTGAAAGGTTCGCACATCATTTTCGACATTAACGAGGCTTTTCTTAGTGTGGCCACAGTTGTCGAAGATGGACCCTGTGGAGATAACAAGAGCTTCGTTCCTTGCGTGATTTCTCCCCATCATTCTATGTACTAAGGATTTTAAGACACAAGGAAAATTGATTGAATGTGTTAACTCCCAAACACTTTAATACTCTATAATCATTCAAACACTTTAGTACTCTATACTCATTCAAACACTTTAGTACTCCATAATCATTCCTACTTTCTAAGCTTGAGCATGCAATGTACATACGTCTTCTTTAAGTTTCCATGGGACTACATTGCCCTCATTGTTGAGTTGTAAGACCTTCTCGCTACATAAAATTTCTTGAATTAAATGTTGTTGTAAGGAGTTATACACTCTTAGAGTGAGTCACTTTGGTAAGACCTCTCTAACATGAGTGGAAAGAAACCAAAATCAAGGGTCATCTCATGACTAAACAATTATGATTAGATATAAAACCACTTGCACCAAATGAAACACTTGAGCATAGAAGAGGACTACCACATTTCATTGAAAAGAATGAACAAACACTTGGAATGTTACTCACATCCCTAGATGACAACTATGTATACTTCTTGGATGATTGCACTACCTTGGATTATGTTGGAGTTCAAGGTCTTCGCAAGCACATAAACAGCACAAGGAGGAAGAAGAAGCATGGAGCACAACACAACATTGAATGAATTACCAAGTGAATGTATAAAGATAAGTGACCCATCAGGGTTATAGGCGTATATACAAACTGGACAAAAAAAAACTCCTGAAGAGAGAAAGAAGTGCTCCAACGATTCTAAGTGTGTTCACACACATCACTACCGAAATATGTCAACAAATCCCCCTGGGAGTAATGCGGTGAACAAGCAGTTGACACTCATGTATAAGATAGTGCCAAACTATGTGGACAGAGATCAATCCACAAAATGAAGTAAGCCCAAAGGTTTGCCAAAAGCTTCAAACTTCTCCCTAGGCAGAGCCTTTGTGAAAATATCAGCAATGTCATCATGTGTGGGTACATATGCCAAACTAATCTCTCCAATAGAGAACCTCTCCCTCACATAATGATTATGCACCTCAATGTGCTTTGTGCAAGCATGGAACATAGGGTTCCTCACAACTGCCAATACGCCGACTATCAGTGAAGATGGTGGTGGAAGAAGACTGACCAACACCCAAATCAGCCAAAAGGCGTTTGATCCACACACACTCAACCATCAATGTGAAAGCTTTCCTATACTCAGCCTCACATCTAGAAGTGGCCACAGTAGGCTTCTTCTTACTCAACCAAGATATGCATGAGCTACTAAGCATGAAGCAAAAACCACTAGTGGACACATGATTTTCATAGAAACCAACCTGTCTGAGTTAGAAAAAGCATGAAAATATGGCGGTAATGATCATCCCTTGGGATAAAACAACCCAAGTAGTTGAGTACCACTCAAGTAGTGAAAGATGTGCCTAACCGCCCGCCAATGCTTGACACTTGGGCAATGCATAAACATGCTCTTATGATAGACAAAAAATTGAATCTCAGACCTAGTTATGCATAAGTAAATCAAGCATCCAATATCATGTTGATAGAGAACAACATCAAATGCATCTCCATCATCATAAAGACTCAATCGTAAACCTGTTTCCATACGAGGGGCAATAGGTTTGCAATCTTGAAGGCCAAAATGTTTCAATAATGTGTCAATATATTTTGTTTAACACAAATTTATTCCCCCATCAACTTGCATAAACTAAATGCCCAAATAATGATTTGAATGCCCCAAATTTGACATCTCAAAAGAGGCATGCAAATTAACCTTAAATTCAACAATATGCTTTTCATTAGGACCAGTGATCAGCATGTCATCAACATACATAACAATGATCAAAAGTACATCATCTCCACACTTAACATATAAGGTGCTCTCAATTCGAGTCTTCTCAAAAGCATGTGCAATCAAGTAGGGCATGTATCTTTTCATACTAAGCCTGTGGTGCTTGCTTCGAACCATATAATGCCTTTTTCAACATGCATGCTTTGTTTCCATGCCTTTACTGCACAAAACCATGAGGCTGAAATACATACACTTCTTCTTGTAAGTCACCATTCAAAAATGCACTTGAAATGTCCAATCGATATACATTCCAACCATGATGAGCTGCAAGTGACAAATGCTATGAATGATGGTCATTCGACAAGTGGATGCAAAGGTCTCATCAAAATCAATGCCTCTCTCTTGAGCATAACATTTTGCAACAAGACTAGCCGTATATCTATCAATTGTTCCATGAGGCTTATGTTTCAGCTTGTATACCCATTTAGTGCCAATGGTTTTTTTGTTAGGAGGCAAATCACATAAAGACTATGTAACATTCTTCATATTATAGCATCATGTTCCGATTGCATAGCAGCCATCCAATTTTCTGAATTTTATGCTTCGTCAAAAGAAATAGGCTCATTCTCACCACAAATACTAGACGCAGCCATCGCATAGCAATCTGATGCAAAGGAAGCACTATGAGAGCCTGAACAAGTAGAATATGATAGAGATGCATCTAATTTTCTATCTCTTAAAGCTTTCACAAGTCATTTAGGCATAGTTTTTGCCTGATCTATATTAGCTCTCTCATCAACAAGTGCATCATGTAAATCTACATTAGAAATGGGATGATCTTCATCACCATGTGGAAACTATAAAAGCTAAGAAATTTACTGTTGTCCACTAGTAAGAAGAGGCCGCAAAGTGTCATACACATAATTGGAGCTAACTGATGTTTCCTTAGTACATGAAAGTAATGGTTGAATCGCTCTCTCCTTAGTACATGAAAGTAATGGTTGAATCACATCTTCCACAAAAGCAACATCATGGCTAACCAAAATGTGTTTAATTTGTGGATGATACAGACAATAGCCTTTGCTTTTAGAACTGTACCCAACAAAAATACATTCCATTTCTTTATCATCCAATTTCCTACGTTGTTGTTTAAGAACTAATGCATATGCCAAGAAACCAAAGACACGAAGATGAGCAACAAATGGCTTACGACCATGCCAAGCCTCATATGGAGTGATAGATTGCAATGCTTTGGTGGGATGCATGTTAAGTAGATATGCTTCATACATAACAACCTCAAGCCAGAAGCTATGTCGTAAAGCCTGACTTTTGACCATACACCTCACCATCTCCATGAGAGACATGTTCTTTCTTTTTGCAATCCCATTTTGTTGAGATGTACACTGCACTGTACAGTGATGTTTTATCCCATACTCAACCAAAAATGCATTAAAATCAGAAGACATGTATTACTCTCCTTGATCAGAACGGAGGGTGCCCAATTTACATGCTAATATATCTTCAACCATAATCAAAAACTGTTTGAAGCACACAATCACTTCAAGCTTTGCTTTCAATGGATAAAAACCCATGCATGCCTAGAAAAATCATCAATGAACATCACATAGTAAAGGTAGTTCCCAAAAGGTGTCTGCATAGGACCACAGACATCAGTATGAACAAGATGCAATTTATGAGAAGCTCTAATTGAACCATCTTAAGGGAAGGAAGGACGTTGCATTTTTCTCAAAATACAGCCTTCACGTGCATGTTTACAAGGTGCCTCAAGTTTGGGTAGAGAGGACATCGTATCAGATTTTTGTAGGCATAGCAAACTATAATAATTTAGATGACCAAAGCGTGGATGCCAAAACTTTACATCTGAGATAGCCTCAAAATCTTGGAGTGCACATGTTGAATCATTCATAGATTTTGCATAGTTTATGAGCTTATACAGCCCACGACATAAAATGCCAAAAGCAATAATGACATCACCATTTGAAAGATCATGAATTGTACACCTGCCTCAATAAATCTGATAACCAAGCCAATCTTGGCTAATGCTGAAACTAATAATAGATTTTTTCTTGATCCCTTCATTTACACTTCATCTGACAATGTGAAAGAACTACCATTAGACAATATGAAAGAACTATCATCTACATTAGTCAAAATGATCTTAATGATCTTACCAATTCCCATTACAGGATATGAGGAGTTGTTTGCACATGTGACAGTATTCCCTATAGGGGCAGGCTCAAATGAACTGAAGAAACTACGCTCTGAGGTAATATGTTTGGTTTCCCCACTATCAAAGTACCAAACATCTTAGTCTACTGCAGATATACACTGCTCATGAGAAGATGGGTCATAACTGCATATAGTAGTAAATTCCCATTCTTCATTCTACACAAGGTTAGCAGACTTTCTTTTTGGTGTAGAGGCCTCTACAACAATCATTCTAGCCTCTTTCTTCTTTGCCTCTTTTGTAGTCTGTTTTGGATAACTCTTTATAACATGAATATTTTCTTTACAATATTTGCAAAACATCTTAGCCTACTATTGGCATACAATGCTCATGAGAAGATTGTTCATAACTCCATACAATACTAAACGCCCATCTTCATTTTGCATAAGATTAGTGGACTATGTTTTTGGTGTAGGGGCCTCTACAATAATCATTCCAGGCTCTTTCTTATTTGCCTCTTTTGCAACGAGTTTTGGATAACTCTTTATAACATTATATATATATATATATATATATATATATATATATATATATATATATATATATATATATATATATATATGACACAAAAGGATAAAATTGCTTGCACAAGCACTATGATAGTATTTGGAGGCCAAAACGAGCTCGTACTGAAATTTTTACGCCACAAAATAAAGCTATTCTGAACACCTGAGTATGCTCACCAATTTTCGTGCGATTCTAAGATTGCAACCGGAGGGGTATTGATGACACCTTAGATGAAGCACTGACATGCTTTGATACTTGGAGTTCGAGGTCTGCACAAGCACACAAACAACACAAGGAAGAAAATGAAGCTTGGAGCATAACACAATATTGAATGAATTATCAGGTGAATGTATAAAGATAAGTGAATCATTAGGATTTTAGGCATATATACAAGTTGAGGAAAAAAAACACTCCTACAGAGGAAAAAAAGTGCCCCAACAGTCCTAAGTGTGCACACATAGATCATTACCGAAATATCAACAGATAATTGTACTACTATAAATCAAGCATGGATTGCGAACAATATATTTGATAAATCTTTACAGTTGCCTTGGTGATTGGTAATTTGAACTTTGCCCTTACCTTCTATTGATAGACTTTTGTTTATTTCCTAAATAAACTTCATCGGTATCGTCTTCTAATTCTTGGAATGATTCGATGTCTTTGCATATATGAGAGATGGCTCCACTGTCAAAGATCTACTCTTGTGAGAAGCTAGAAGTAATTAGGGTACTTGCATATATGGAGATAAATAGGTCCTCTCTTTAATAATGAGACATATGTTGAGAGAACTTAGGTTCGTGCTTTGGCTAGATACAGGATTTAGAGTTGTTCTTCTTTTTATAGAAAATTTTTCAAGATTCCTTACTTTACCACAATAGTTAAACTTATTTGATGAATTGCTAGAGCCTTGTTTCAATGTATTGCTTGAGTTATGGCTAACGTTCTTAGCCTTGTAGAATGGTCACTTAGCTTTCATTGCTATATATTTCTTGGGACAAGGATGATTTTGCTCAAGAGTTATGGAGGCCGAGCAAAAAAAATTATCATACTTTCTCCTAGTCAATACTTGGCCACGTTTGTAAAGGGCTATCAAAAAGGTTTCATAAGGCCTATGAAGCTTATTAAGAAATCTAATGGCCATGTCCTCGCTGAAAACTTATCAACTATACAATGCGAGCTTGTGTTGGTAATCTTCAATGGTGATGATGACTTAAGTAATAGGATATGAGGACCTGATGGAGAGGTTGTGGAACTCGGATTCTAAGGTGTATATTTTAGAAAGAGTTTTATCCTCATAAAGAGGACCTTTTGCAAGAGGCAATGTGGCCCTTAGTCAATTCATCATAGGCTAAAAGTAATTGTCCTAAAGCTCTCTTATCTTTGACATTCTAAATGTTTCAAGTCACTAAATCACGATCCTTGTATGGCTTAAGTTCTATAGCATAACTACTTCATACAATAATTTTGTACATAAATATATCCTAATCATATCTTTCCACTAATTATAGTTTGTGTCATTTAATCTCTCATCCTTTGGCATAAATATCGACATAAATGAAGGCAAGTACAACTGGTTACTGACTTGAAGATGTTATCCTTGAAATAGAATATATGATCATCGTTGAATCAAATTGAACTTTAAAAATAAATCACTACACTTTTAAAATGGAATTTGAGATGGGATGGGGAGGACTTAGAGTAGCCCTTATGGAAAATTGGAAACCCTTGGGGACATAGAGTAACCCTACACTTGTTGATACCTTGGAGGGGAGCTTAGAGTAGCCCTTCACTTGTTGATACCTTGGAAGGGGGGCCTACAATATTTTCCAAAATTACAATGAAAGAGACACCTTTTAGGGGCTTAGAGTACTAGCCTCCCAAAATGCATATACACAAACATACAAAGTTCTTCTTTTATTACTTGAGTTACAAAATATGGGGCACTTTATGCCAAATAGTATACCAAGACGAGGGTTGAAACCTTGGAATAATAACCTCATACAATTTAGTTTGTCAAAAGAGTTTCCCATAAGGAGGGTTGATACCCTTGAATAATACAAAGATAGTGCCAATAGTAGAAAATACAATGATGATCACTTGGTTGTTACAAAATTAGGGCATGTAGTACCCAATGGAGCCAAAAAAATATGGTTTAAAATGGAGCAAAGAAGTCTCTTTAATGGTTAAATACCCTTGAGAAATTTACAAACTAATATCTTTGTAGTCTAATTACAATGATGATCAATGAATGCCGTCAAGAGATATGCCAAATTCAGGATAAAACCCTTGGAGAATACAATTATGTCCCTTAGTAATGGATTATAAGGATGAACAAGGGGTTCCATGAGATGCATATATAAAAAAATTAAGGGTCATTTCAGCCTTAAGTCTTAAACTTATGGGCTCTTGTCTTGAAATTTTCCTTAGACTTAGGGACCTTCAAAAGCTCAGCATTAAGAATTCAACGGGGATGGATCTGAATAGAAAATAAGATTTGAGAGAATGGAATTGAGGGAGGTAGGTTCTCTTTATATCAATTACGAATCAATTTGAAGAGACAAACGGGTGAACCAAATGAGGGAAGGCATCATAGACAATGTCATAAATAACTAAAAATATACTCGTCTAGAATGTACTCAAAGTTATCCAGAAATCAGATACGTGTTCTATTGTGATTGTGCCTTCTTGAGCCTTCCAAAAGGCACCCTATTGGCCCCACGCGCGTAGATGATCCAATTTTGGAAGTACTTTCTCTAGAGCACTTCTTTAAATGTGACTACGGTGCCACATGTTCTTGCATTGTCTCCCAATCCCTTTACTTTATTGCTCACCTCCTTGCTAGTCCTTTCTTCCTAGACAAGGAGTGATTGCATTAAGAGATAATGGGAAATTGGGAATAACTTGCATTTGGAATGAGTGATTCAATGGTGGTTCCAAAGCTGAGGCTCTCGCCAATGTTAGAGTTGAGGTAGTCGAAGCTGAAGAATTTGTTCTCTTTCGCACCCTGTAATAGAGGAGAGATCCCAAAGGGGTGGCGAAGTTGAAGCTCCGAGCAAGGCTGGATTATGAGATGTCCATGTGAATGATGCGGGCCTCTAGAGGAGGGATATCACTCTCACTCTCTCTAGAGAGAAAATAGCACAATGCTTTCATACCAGTCTCTTGCACATGAAATCTCGTGCATGTCTTTTTCTCCTTATCGTCACGATATAGATAGGAAAAGGTCCTTAGCGGACCCGAGATGTTGCCTAGTTTGAACCTCATACGCACGATTGTAACCACTTTTATCAAGAGGTAATGCCCTCCAAACTTGTTAGGTAATAACCTTATCAGCCCAGCTTTTTGCATATTTAAATCCCATGTGAATGTCCAAAGTGGGATGCCTAATGTGGCAAGCAACTATGTACAACTAGTGTTTTCCAATGCTTGGAAAAAGGAGGTGAATTATAACCAATTTTGTTAGGAGTTAATGCCCTCCAAACTTCTCAGGTAACAACCTTATCAGCCCACCTTTTGTCAGCCCACTTGTCAGGAAGCTATGGCGATGGAGGGCATTACCTTTTGACAAAAGAAGTTATAATAGCAATCAGCTCATTGGCAACAAGCCTTCTGGGAGTATGGCATCCTCCCTGGAATATTTTATGCACGGATCGGTCATGAGCGACTCACAACAGTAACACCTAATAAACCTCTCTTCTCTTTGACATACGGAGAGAAAGGAAACACAAAAGAGAGAATGCAAGAATCTTAGAGAGGCACACTTCAACGATTTTATTTTGTAATATAACTCAAAGAGAGTAGATAAAAAAATGGATAAACTCACATGGATTAAAAATGAGCTTGCCAAAAACATGGAGTAGGATCCTCAAGCGTCTAACCAAGTACGTGGGAGAGAAACCCTCCTTATATAGAGTTGGAGGGAGCTCTCCAAAGTACATCATATGTGGATCAATTTCCCTTAAAGGAGAATGAATACATTGGTAGAAGAAAATGACAAGGTACCCAAATACATTGAGATACAATATAAAATGGAAATGAAATGTCTCGTGTGTACAAAATGGAGATGCATTCATGCAGATACAAATGGAAATGAGTTAGGAGAAATCATGTAGTAAACATAATCTACTCCATGCAAAACTAGATAATTCATAAAATGAGGCAAAATATATAAGGTATTTCTTCCATTGTAAGAAATGGACACAAATAGGGCAGCCCACAGCACTAGGGCTCACCCAAGATGAGGCAAGTGTGAAAATTAGGAAAAATCATCTTCATTGGCAAGTTCATGTAAACAAGGCACATAAACATTCATGTAATCTTTGATTAGGTGACAAGCGGTTACTTATCTTGTCTTGCCTTAAGGTTGTGCCTTCTCGATGTCTACTTTAGATAACTTTCGGGTTTTATATCTTAATAATTGCTAGGCATCTAACCCTTGCTTTGTAAAATTTGAGAGCTCTCATGGGTGCTATGCCCAACTTTCATTGTACTTTCAAATTAATTCGAGCTCAACTAGAAGAGTGCATCTTAATGATCGAACTTCCTCCTTAAAAAAAATGTATGTCATCATTATGAATCAACAAAAGAGGTTTCTTTCAACCTATTGATTCAAAGGGGCAATTCCTCTCAACTCTTTGTATCCCAAGTAACACGTGTTTCATACATTATAATCCATATGGATGATATCATCGTGTATTCAATACTTACTTCTGCTTCCTCGACAGCACGACCCTTTCGATACAAGCATACTTTTTCTGATGCAGGTTAGCCTAAGCTCTTCAATGCCTTCAGGGGTGGAATATGCCTATGCAAAACACTTGATGAGTTCTATACAATCGAAGCTTCAATCCTAAGATCAGGTCCGTCTGCTGCGCGTACCTGTGCAATGCAGATTCTTCAAATTCTCACACAGCATACTACTAGGATATCCAGGACGTGCGAGCATGACATTACTAGGTTATTCCCACGTGCGAGCGTATGCATACCGGACCAGCTGAGAGCCCATAAAGAAGGTACAACCCGCGAAAGAAAAGAAAAGCTACTACGCAAACGACACTGACTCGGAAGTGTGTAGATCCTCTCCAGGTATCAGAATTGTGCACGTAACGCAACAGGCATTGCGATCACGAGCGCTATGATCGGCTTCTTGGCAAACCAAATATGACGGTTCGAACGGGTTCTCCATCCCTTCATGGATTTGTGTGCGTTTTGAATACATGATGCCTTTTTGTTCGTAGCATCTCCACAAGATGTAATGCGGAGCAGAAGATTCAAAATTATATTGGAAATCATAGCGAAGCAACGCAGTTGGCCTGCTCATCTGCACATATAAACGAATACGATGATTATCAATGATCGCTAGAAAGATGTCTCATATTTTTAAGAGCATCTCCTTCCTTTTGTTATTGTGAAGACGAAGAAAACTCGAATTCTCGAGATGTACTTGTAAAAATTGCTTTTGGAAGGCCTGATGACTCTCAAACTTATATACGAGGAGAAGCACTGTTGAAAGAGAATCAAGTTGGAGAATTCAGGTACGTCAAGATTGGATGTACAGGATGTGCGGTAAAAGATAGAAAACGTAGGACAAGAGCGAGCCGGAAAACGAGAAGGCGAATGGAGCAAAAGACCTGCCTCGAGTCACAGCGCGTTAAACATAGACACATTACGAATCTTTGTAAGTCGAGGAGATTGAAAGAGCAAGTACCTCGGCAAGTGCACAGGTAGCGTAATGGCCATCTTCGCCCCAGGCGAGGCACGGCGCCGGAAGACTCACGAGCAAGAGCGCTGCAATGAGGGGCAGAAATAGAGTCGCCATTGCAAGGTGGTGGTCGCCTTTCTCCATAAGTCCTAGCGCGGCCCTCTGATATAGTTTACAGACCACTTGTTAGTTCATTTACGAGTGCGTGGTCATTGACGCAAAGCTGTTACACACGTCTGGCATGTGAATGGCTTATGCGTGTCGGAAACCGCGACGTGTCAAAGATAATTCCAATGACAATGTGAACAATTTGAAAATTGAGACCCGTCACCCGAGGTTGAAGCTCCATTAAAAAAAAAAATTGAGACCCGAACGTCGGACTCCGCAGTGCGCACTGAGTCCGCAAGCCTCCAACGATCTTGGACTTGTTGTAAAGCCATTGTCAGATGCTTTTCTTCCTTTGAAGACGACAGAAAATGTATGAAGTGCGAATTCACACTAGGCGGCGGCAGCAGCAAGAGTTAATTCCAGATGGCAACTGATGATTCGTCAAATAAAGATTGAGAGTGTTCCCGACCGACACTAAAGTGTGGCGGCCTCTCCCCTCGGACCGAACAACACATGAACGCCTGGAACAGATATAATCTATGGCTATAAGATCTTATATTTTGAATTCAACGGTGAAGATAAGTTGTACTCTATAACTCACCTCGCACGCCTCCACTCTATGTGAATGGTATTGGTAAGGGTGGAAGAACACTCAGCCGAACAAAAAAGTCTGAAGCCACCCTAAGATACAAAGTACACGGCCTCTTGATAGGAAACGGACATCCCAAATTCCAATTACAGAATATGGCAAATCAGCAGCCTGAGTACAAGGAGAGCATCAATTCATTCATGGTGGTGTTTTTTTAACCAACTTCAGATATATTAACAAAAGAGGATATACAAGAAGAAAAAAGGAGATATAAGGAATGCCTCAAGGAAACAAGAAAACTTACTACGGTGAGTTAAGGTGCTTTTTGTTAAGTTGATCTCTTTTGTGTGGAAGCCACTTACTTGAGTTTGTTGTTCTCTATAACGAAGATTTTATGATGCTTGAAGGGGGGAGGAGCTCTTGGTGTTCCTAATCGTTCTCGCCATAACATCAAGGGAAGCCTCAATGGAACATTCCAAATTTTCTAGAGGGTCTTACTTCTAATCATGTTCCAAAGGGTGGAGGACCAACCAATCACCTCCCCCAACAAATTTTGTTTCTAGTCTATCAATCTAGCAAGCTTAAGACACACATGGAATCTCCTCCATGAGAGAGCACTCCTAGGGCACAAAAAGAAGAAGTGAGTGAGGTCTCTCCATCCGTGATGGCATCTTTTACACAACATCGTAGCACTGTAGATTTTAGAAGCTTTTACATTGGTCCAAAATCACCCTTGTGGAGGATTTTTTTAACATGGTTTGCTTTCTTGCACTCCGTTAGAAGGTGTCAAAGATCTTTGAACTTGAGATTTCATTTGTACAATTACCAATCCAAGCATCATTTCCTATTGACATCATGATTAATCAAGTGTTTTATTGAATCTTAGGATATCTTCAATTCTTTTTCCATTTCTCCATCGAAGACCTTTGGGATTCTGATCATCATGGCCAATAAGGAGGCGACTACAACAGTAGTACGGGGTGGGGAATCGACGATAATGGTGTCCTCTGCCAATGAGCTTTCAGCGACGAGACGTGCTTCCCTGGCCTGTTCTGAAGATTGGCTGCCGGTGGGTACACGAATATATTCACCAGGTTTGGTTAGTAAGCGGATTCTGCAGGGGTCATACTGCGGTAGCGGTTTTCTCTGCAAATATCTTAAGGCTTCAGTGGGTCCAACTGATTTGACAAGCTCTCTGAAACCTCTGATGTATACTTCTTCGAACCCGCCCGAGACAAGCTCTTGTTCTATGAGGGTTTGGCTCTCTTCGTCAGTCAACTTCTTACGCGCCCAAACCTTTTCCATAGTACGGTATAACTTTTTAATGGCCAGTGTATAAGCTGCTGCTTCGAAAGTTTCTTCTTCGTGTGTGCTCGTGTCACCTTGGGTGTCGGTTTGTTGTCCTTGTTCATCTGTGTGCACATGTTCTTGGGATTCATGAGTTCCCTGACTTGCTTCGTCATCGCCTTCATCTTCGTCGGTTTTTGTTCTTTCCTCTTCAGAGCTAGACACTATTTGTCCTTGTGGTTGATCTCACGGTGTGGTAGGGTAGCTGGGCCTTTCATATTCTTGAGAGAAGATCTGGCCTTCTGAAAACTGAAATTCACTTGAAAATATGTCCTGCATCTCAAAATCAAATGTGGTATTTGCTTGTTCTACTTCTAAATGGGGTATCGGAAAAGAGAAAGCTTTCGCACCGATAGTGGTGGGAACTTCTACCGTAGTGGTGGTAGGTCCTGGGATTGTGGCTGCTTGAGGAGCAACTGTGCTGGTAGTGCCCTCCGTTGTAACTGGTATTGATAACCTTATGCGAATGGGTTGTATAGGGGGTTCAGTAGGAGACTGTTCAAGAGAGGGTTGTGGTGAGGGTGATTCTGGCACCTGAAGACAGGGGATAGTTCCTCTCATTCGCTTTCCTGCTCTTCCTTTGCTGGGCTTCCTAGCTTTCTTCGATGTCCCTTTGAATGCCTTCAACTCTTCGCTTGTCATTGCTCGCTCGATAGGTAAATTGTAGGCTAAGCAAATATATACGATTCTAGTCAGTGTGCAACATCCATTGATGACTTTCTTTGTTTCCCATCTATGTTGTGCTAAATACATCTGATCAATGATCCAGCTAGCTAGATCAACTGTCTGGGGTCCAATACAAGATAAATACAAACCAAACCGTATTCGTTTGTGAGGCATTGTGAATCTGTCCTGAGCGGGGAAAGCAAAATGCTGCATACATATCCGTAGTGGTTTTGAAAGCTCAGGTGTGATCGCTGAAATCTCCTCCCACTTAGTGACGTCCCCACGTTTCATAGGGTAAGGAACTAACCTTTCTCGCTTTGTGGGCGTGTGGGTTCCATGAATCTTGATGGCAGCTCGAATCAAATCTTTAGAAAGATAAGACCTTTTATATGGTGGATCGTTCACTAAGGATGGCAGTATGAAGGTGCCTGGCAGGTCCTTGTTCTCCGAAGCTATCAAAGTAGTGATTAAGTAATAGCATCTGTAGAGGTCAGGTTTAGGCAAAGGGTCACTGAAATACTCTGTGAAGCCGGTTCTTGCCCAAACATGTGTTAAGTCTTGTGTGTTCTGTAGCCCTTTGAACTCTCTTGAGAAGAACTGATATTTTCCCCATGTACGGTCATCAAAAGTCAAATTAGCCTCAAATATAAACTCAGCATCCGCCAATGGTCATGTCAGCCCTTGAAACCAATGAGAATTGCGATGAATCTTCTCAGTATACCCTCGAGGAGGGTCGTCGATAGGCATGGGTCCTGGGAATCCTTGGAATTCTGGCGGTGGAGCCGTCGGATGGGACTCTGCGAGTAAAATACCAATAGGTGCTACAGGTGCGCTGGGGCCTGCTTCTGATGGTCCTTCTTCGGTTTGCATGATGATTGTCGTGCTAATGGAAAAGATCTTCTACAAAAGATTAGCACATTAGTATGGAAATTAATTATGATCCCATTAAGGTGAGACCGCAATCCCTTTCCATAGCCGATGTGTAACCCGTGTAGCCAAGTGTTGTGATGTGATTGATGCAATTTTCTTGCAGAACTAGTGCAAGTCTCTAGACACCTATATGTTTTCAGATAATGCCTACATTGCTTAATGAGGTGTTATTACAGGTGATGTTGGGTTATAGTGTGTGGATTTATACAAGGTTCAGTGATGAATGAGTTATTACAAGGTTGTAGATTAGTATGGGTGGTAGTTATGTTAGACAAGGGGTTAGGAGAAGACTTCTGGATACGTTTCAGTATCCACTTCCTAAGAGTTTGTGATCGGGTGATAGGTCTCTGCGGAGGGACAAAAGATGATATAGGATTTGGTGGTATGGAGGGTTGGAAAGATTTCCGAAAGGTGTATTTTACATGGCTTGAGGGTTGAGCTATAATACATGGTTTGGGTACCCAAATCTACGTGGGTGTTGGTCGGTTCGTAAGGTACTTCTTGGCGATCCAAATTTGTCGAATGTTTGTAGTCGTAGAAGAAGGTTGAGTAGATCTTGGATACTAGATCTTGGATACTGTTTCTGCTTCTGCCTTGACTTCTTCTTGTCATTGTCTTCGTTGTTGAAATCTATTGGTGATTTCTGTCCTTTTGGCACCCATATTTGTCTTGTGCCGCTTGCTTTGTGTTGCTAAGACTGCTTTCCTCTTTGCGTCGTCTGATGTTGCCGTCGGTCTGGGTTCCTTCGTAGTGGTTGACTCCTTTGTGGTTGAGGTTGAGAGGTCGGATGGACACTCTGCTTTGGAAAAGAAGGGAGGTCCAATACTTGCGAAACCTGCCCATTAGGAAGTGCTCTGTTTTGTACTTTTAATCTAGGCCAGTCCGTAGTAAGTGTGGAAGGATGGGCATCGCAGGGTGTTCTGCCCATGTGTCCGCTGATGTAACCCACCTAACCGCTGATTGTGTCCATTTGACCAAGCGGTTGGGTAATTGCCCCTTCTAATTTGCAGGAAGCCCAAGGGAAAATCTCCTGACGTCCTTCTGATTGACCATTGTCCATCGCCAAGCCCGCGTGGGTTGGTGTAGATGTAACGTGACTGATCTGACCAAAGATCTTCCGATCTTCCGTCACATGCATTTCATAGGGTCTATGGATACAAACCTCAGTCGGAATGCCATTAGGGAAGTCAAGCTGTATCACTCGCTTCTGATCTAAGGTTCCAATATGCAAGGAGCCTTGTCTAAGATTTAGGTCCACTGAGTGATTGTATAGCCAATCTTGGCCAAGGATTAGGGGTTCTATCAAGTCGTCGTCATGGCACACTAGTAGTTTCACTGTCAAGGTCACTTCGTTAATGAGGATAGGAAGGTCCACCTCACCCATGCAAGGGGTTTCCATGCCTCCTAGCCCTATGAGGTATGCCTCAATTGGCCGCATTTCTATTTCTGAATCCTTATAGTGGGACCATCTAATCGCACTAGTCGCAACACCTGAATCAATTAAAGCCCTGAGCTCTTGGCAAGGGTTGCCGTGCTCTAGCTTGACTGTAATGAATGGTCTGTTGGAAAACATGGTTTCAATGTCCTCTTGGTCCATTTTTTCAACAATAGTTATAGCATATGTACAACTTCTTTTCTTCCCTCTAGAAGACTACAGCGCGGGCGCTAACAGAATGTGTACCTATCCTTGTATAGTTTTTAAACAACTAAAAGCATTGGCGCCTCGGATAGTTTAAAATTCTCCCATCCCAGCCACCCGGGTTCAAGTCCCATGAGCGGCAACGGGAAGAAATCTTCAAGCTTTTAGATAAATCAGCGAACGGATAGCATTTTGAAATACGAGTAGCGACAGAGTTTGCTTTTTACTGAAGAATCACGATCGCTTGATTTATTGTGCTTTATTAGCTTTTGAATAAGCTTTTCAGAGAATACAATCTACTATATAAGAAGTACTTTGGATCACTTCTATTCATCCTTCACCTACTATTCAACACAAGCTTGGAGCTTGGACCTCAATAGAGGTGGTGTTTCTTCTAGCACATGGGGCAGCCATGGTGCTAACTTGAAGCATGTTGAGGAGCAGCTATGGAGTTCTTCTTAATGATTCTTCTTGGAGAAGATGAAGGGTGTGCTCACACTCTACCTCATGGAGAGGAGGTTATCTCTTGTTCATGGCAAGAAGACTTGGTCATTAGCAGCTTGATGGTGAGGATCGGCCATCTACATAGTGTATTTGAAGATTGTCTTCTACAGGAAGATATTAGGTTGAAGATTGTCTTCTACAAGAAGATGTCAGGCTACTTCAAAGACAGTGGATGGTGCCATCTACATGGTGTATTTGAAGATTATCTTCTATAAGAAGATATCAGGCTGAAGATTGTCTTCTACAAGAAGATGTCGGGCTACTTCAAAGACATTGGATGGTGTTTAACATAAGATTTACATCTTATGTTAAGTATTCAGGTACATATTCTCTTTATGCACACAAGTTTGTATTAAAAAATGTGTTCCATCAGATCCTATCACTTGATTGAGAAGTGGAGTTATCCAAAAGAAAGTCAAGCAGGTACTGTCACATTTCACCCGGGTAAGATATGAAAGTTATGAAGTATCAACTTGCAGCTTTTGGAGTTCTCAAGGTGAGAAGTTTGTCCACTTATGTTTCAAGTAGGAGTCACAAATTCTTGGGAAGGATTTGTTTGAAGAAAAGTTTTACAACTTTTTGAGAAGCATGGACACTTAGAGACATTCAAGTAACTAAATCAAACATTCAGTCATGAAGGTTTGATAAGAGCAGATTCTACACAAGAGAAATCATTGATCTTGAATGATCATGTATGATCTTGAGTATTTATGATTCAGTTGTCTATCCTTTGTTTGTGAAGATTCTTAACATTGGAAGAAGTAAGTCAAAGATTTAGGTTCTATCAGATTTGTCTTGCAGAGAGATAGAAAAAGATACTTGTTATGTTGCAAAAGGGTATGAATCCTAAAATGCTTTCAGCAAGGTTTTATCAGCTAACCTTATTCTACAATATGGGAAGCTGAAGACTTACAGTGGAAGCTATTGGCATGTGCACAATTTCAGAGATTTTGTTTCAGATACAGGTATTGATCACTAAACATCAGATTTATTGAAAGAAGGAAGACGTTCCAGATTTCATAAAGTCTGAAATATTTGAAGAATACTGGATACTAATGTTAAGTCATCCAAGGGGGTGATGAAACATGAAGACTTATTTTCAGCCATATGTAAAAGAATGCAAAGTCATACCTACAGGTATTCCTATTTCAGGTATTCCTATATTTCCTTTGTCAGGTTCTCTTTATGTTCCATCTTTAAAAGAAGAAGGAAGAAGAAGAATGTTTGAGAAAGTTCCTGTTAGGATGTTCATGTTCAGGACAAGGTTCCAGAGTTCTATTGAAGAGAAGCTTGATATTTCAGAAAGGTATATTTCAGAAGTGCGCATATATATGTTTATACCAAGTTCTGAAGGAAAGAGGTATGAAGGATTTAAAGGATGAAGACATGATGACATCATAGATCTTTACTCATATTTCAGTTGATTTCAGTTGATTTCAATTGAGTTGAGTTGATTTGACTTGAGTACAGTCAAAGATGAACCAGCAGTGTTCATAATACACTAAGTTGTGAGTTTTCAGTCACAGGTTCCAGGATTGAGTTCTTGATTTTTAATGTATTTACATGACACAACAGAAGTACGTTGAGAAACCTTGTTTTAAGGTAAATACAAATACGTGGATCCTAGTGTTTGTTTTCAGGCTTTTGAAAACAGGAGATAGCAGGTTCGGAGACAGTTCATGCTATACTTGTTGACAAGCAGTGATTGCTTGATGAGAACACTATTGGATATCTAGTTTGCATATTTTCTCAAGTATTATGGTTCATATTCAGCAAGTTCAAGTTTTTTGAAGGAAAGTCAGATTCAGTTTTGAAGAATACTTTGGAAGAACAAGTTCTGAAGTGCGGGAGTACAAGCTTGAAGCTTGTGATAGTTTGCAGCTTATGAAGTTTGCAGATTCAGTTCAGTTTGTACCAATATGACATTGCAGGGGGGATTGTTGGAAAACATGGTTTCAATGTCCTCTTGGTCCATTTTTTCAACAATAGTTATAGCATATGTACAACTTCTTTTCTTCCCTCTAGAAGACTACAGCGCGGGCGTTAACAGAATGTGTACCTATTCTTCTATAGTCTTCAAACAACTAAAAGCATTGGAGCCTCGGATAGTTTAAAATCCTCCCATCCCAGCCACCCGGGTTCAAGTCCCATGAGCGGCAACGGAAAGAAATCTTCAAGCTTTCAGATAAATCAATGAATGATAGCGTTTTGAAATACGAGTAGCGATAGAGTTTGCTTTTCGCTGAAGAATCACGATCGCTTGATTTATTGTGCTTTATTAGCTTTTGAATAAGCTTTTCAGAGAATACAATCTACTATATAAGAAGTACTTTGGATCACTTCTATTCATCCTTCACCTAGTATTCAACACAAGCTTGGAGCTTGGACCTCAATAGAGGTGGTGTTTCTTCTAGCACATGGGGCAGCCATGGTGCTAACTTGAAGCATGTTGAGGAGCAGCTATGGAGTTCTTCTTAATGATTCTTCTTGGAGAAGATGAAGGGTGTGTTCACACTCTACCTCATGGAGAGGAGGTTATCTCTTGTTCATGGCAAGAAGACTTGGTCATTAGCAGCTTGATGGTGAGGATCGACCATCTACATAGTGTATTTGAAGATTGTCTTCTACAGGAAGATATTAGGTTGAAGATTGTCTTCTACAAGAAGATGTCAGGCTACTTCAAAGACAGTGGATGGTGCCATCTACATGGTGTATTTGAAGCTTATCTTCTACAAGAAGATATCAGGTTGAAGATTGTCTTCTACAAGAAGATGTCGGGCTACTTCAAAGACATTGGATGGTGTTTAACATAAGATTTACATCTTATGTTAAGTATTCAGGTACATATTCTCTTTATGCACACAGGTACTACTTGAATTTTATGGAGGCAGTAGCGTTCATATCAGGAGGAGTCCTATTCAGCATAGGTACAAGAGAAACAGTACATATATGCTTTATGCATATTTTGATGAGGTGTTTAAGAAGGTGTGTTCACATGAGTTTGAGGATTTCTAGCAGCAAACTTGTTAGCATTCTATGCTACTTTATAAGTATGTGATCTTTTCACACACGTATCTAACTTAGGGTCTTCCATAGCCTAAGGTTAGATGAGGGTTTGTTGACTATCAGTTTCACACTGATCCTTCCTCTTTCAGCCACTCATATTCACTCTTCTATAACCTATAAGGTCACACATCTCATGTATATTCATATTACTGCCCATACATCTGAATATGTTTGTTACATTGTACATTCACTCATACATCTATTTCTCATCACATAGAGTGGTTGAGAGTTTTGCTCCCACATTGTACATTGAACATTGGTATATATGATACTATGAGTAAGCGATGGCTTACGTAACACCTTACACATGTCGTCTATTCTTTCTCTATCTTTGTCTCATCATCTGTATGATTAAGTTGTGATATGTTCATGTTTTGTCAATATGGAAGATTGCTGGAATTAATGTTGTACATGACTGGAACTATGGAACCATGGACCTGTGACATGAGCCTAAGGGCCTACCTCACTTCCAACATGGTCTCTTGTTCACTATGCTAGGATGAGTGGTTGACTTTACTTGACACATGGCCATGGGATATCTGGGTGATGTTTCCAGATGATTATAATGTTCTCTCCCTAGTCCTTGTCTTCTTAGCTTCATGCGCTTAATGCGTTCTATAGCTTCTGCCTGAGCTTCAGCTCGTATTCTATTTTCTTCCTCCTTACGCTTCTTTGCCAACGTGAGTCGTCTAAGCATATCCTCAGTAATAGGTTCTTGGTATAGCCTGACTCTACAGCCACTAATGTAATTAGGCATTATGTCTCCTTCTAAGGTGGCTAATTGTACTGCTCCACTTGTTGAGAGTCTGTTGATGATCATAGGTCCATAACCTCACTTTTCTAACTTCTGTGCGTGTTATTTCAGCGTATATACTAGAACTAAATCTCCTTCTTTCAAGCCTTTATCTTTCACATGTGCATCAAAATATGCTTTCTGTCGCTTCTTTGCCGCGTATATTCCTGCTGCTACTTTTAGCCTGGTTTCTCCTAATCGTTCCAAGTCCATTATTCTTGCTGATAATTCATGGCCGGTCCACTGATGTTCTTGTACAACCTTAAGGGTCGGTATCAAGAAGTCCAAAGGAAGCACAACATTCTGACCAAAAACCATCTGAAAGGGAGTTGCATTGAGTACGGTCTTGTAGGCCACTGGATATGCCCAAACAGCGTGGTGTAACTGTTTGTCCCAATCTGAACATTTGTTGTTCACGAGTTTCGTCAGTACGTTACAAAGGATCTTGTTAGTGCTTTCAGCCTGACCATTGGCCTGATGATGATATGGTGCGGATTTCTTGTGAATCACCATAAAATCCTGTAACAAATATTCAATGACTTGGTTTAGAAAGTGAGTTCCTCGATCGCTCACTAACTCTATAGGCAATCCATATCTCATAAAGACATTTTCAAATAAGAATTTTGCAGTCGTGTGTGCATCATTCTTTTTTGTGGCTTTTGCCTCTACCCATTTGGTAAGATAATCCGTCGCAACAATAATGTATTCCGCATGTGTACCTTTTGCACGGGGGTTAATGGGTCCTACAAAGTCTATACCCCATTTAGAAAATGCACGTCCGCCCATCATGGGTTTCAATGGCATTTCATCTCTGCGAGTAGGAAATTGAGTTCTTTGGCACACATCACATCTCTTTACATAGGTATGAGCATCCATGTGAAGAGTGGGCCACCATAATCCTGCAAAGAGGATGGCTTTGATTATCCTATCGGGTCCAAAATGACCTCCTGCAACACCTTGGTGTGTAGTCTCTAGTACGCTCAAGTAATCGCTCTCATGAACACATTGTCTTAGGTATCCATCTCGTCCTCGTTTGTATAGATTATCGCCAATAAGTGAATAGTCCTGAGCTTCCTGCTCTAGACTTCGTTGTCGCACTAAAGTCATTCCTTGAGGGAATGTTTTCATCCTCAAGTATGTCACTAAAGGTTCACTCCAGTCTGGTGTGAGAGACACGTGATATAGTGTAGCATGTTCTACCGGTGGTCTTTCACAACAAACATGGCATTCTTTACACAATTTGTAGACATCTGCTTCCATCATAGGCCAATATACTCCTAGTCTATGCAGAGTCCGTAATGTTTGACGTTTGAATGATGTTGCTTTAATGCACCTATGTGTGCTAATTGCAACCAATTTGCATGTTCTGATTCATCTACACAACAAGCAAGAATCTTTTGATTATCCTGTTTATATATACTTCCTGCTATGATTTGATATCTTTTAGATTTGGTTATCTCTCCTTCTTTGATCCTTATCCTAGGATTCTTGGGTCCATACGTGAGAATAGGGACTATAGGCTTAGCCCATTCTGGTGCTATCTCAAGGTTAAACAAGTATGCATCGGGTAATTCATCCACTATTCCTTGAGGAGCTTCTCCTAAGGTTAATCTTGAAAGGTGGTCAGCTCTGAGATGTGTCTTTCCTTTCCTGACTACTACTTCAAAATCGTACTCCATGAGTAATAGAAACCAACATATTAGTCGTCCTGTGTTACATGGCTTGTTGACTAAATAATAATGCTTGATGATCTGTAAAGAACTTGAATCTGTTGGCCAACAAGTAGTGCCTGAACTTCTTTACTGCGTAGATCATCCCTAATCCTTCTCGTTCCGTAGTGGTGTAATTTCTTTCTGCTGCGTTCAATTGTCTACTCGCGTAAGCTATGGGGAGATCTATATTACCTTCATTTGTGGGTTGTGCTAACACACATCCTATGGCATAATTGGATGCATCCACATGCACATGGAATGGCTTAATCCAATCTGGGGTTGTCAATATAGGTGCTGAGCACAACGTCGTTTAAGTTCGTTGAATGAATTCTCACACTCGTATGTCCATTCAAAATGGGTCAAAAGAGAGTACAAAGGCTTGGCTATGATTGCATACACGTGTATGAATCGTCTATAATAACCGCAATGGCCCATAAATGCCTATACCTCTTTCACGTTAGTTGGTCTAGGTAATTCTGCAATTATTTTTACCTTTTCTTCGTCTGTAGAGATTCCATTCTTTGACACAATGTGTCCTAAAATTTTTCCTTGTCTGACCATGAAAACGCATTTTTTTGGGTTCAAACAAACCTGATATTCTCGACATTTGTCAAATATTTGTCTTAACTCTGGGATATGTGTCTGTCTTATATTCGAATGAGCACATAGGTCATCGACATAAACTTCCAAACTCTTTCGTAAGAATTCCTTGAAAACATGACACATGAGTCGCTGGAAAGTGGCGGGTGCATTTGTTAAGCCAAATGGCATCACACGAAATGCAAATATGCCCCATTCAGTGGCAAAAGCCGTCTTGTGTTGGTCTTCTGGAGCAATGGCTACTTGATTATAGACTGAGAATCCATCAAGGAAGCTGTAAACTTCCTTGCCCGCAACTCTTTCCAATAAGTGTTCTGTGATAGGAAGAGGATAACTATCTCTAATCGTGGCGGCATTAACTTTTTTAAGGTTAATACACACATGCAATTTTCCATTCTTCTTGGGCACAACCACAATGGGGGATACCCACTCGGTATGCTCAATTTCGTAAATGAATCCTGCTTCTATCAAGCGATCTATTCCTCTTTAATCTTCGCAGCGTAGTTATCATTGTACGTGTACGGTTTCTGTTTTGTCGGTTTTGCATCTGGAGTCATAGGGATTCTATTAGAACATATATCTGGATCTACTCCTTTCAAATCTTTGTAACTCCAGGCGAACACATCTCTATATTCGCACAATAGGGCAACTAATTCTTCTTCTTCTTCATTCGTCAAATCATGCCCTATGTATGTACACTTTTCTTCTTCTCCTTCTATGGCTACTATGATTTTCTTGGTTTTCTCTCGGTTATCATATACTTCTCCCACTTCAGCTTTTCTAATAGGCATTCGTACCATTATTCTTCTATCTTCGATTTCATACTTCTTGAAGTTCTCGGGTACTTCAAATAAAGATTCTTCTGTTTCTGTCATGGTTTCTTTCTTCTTTCTCTTCTTTCCTTCACTCTTGTCAGTCACTTGAGTGGCTATCCTCACATCATTCATAATTTCTTCGTGTGTCTGAGGATGAGTTTCTACTTCGTAAAAATATTCTTCCTCTGATGCAAAGGGTGGGTCCATAATAATTGACTCTAAATCAAAATCACTTGCATCCTCGAATGCATCAGTGTTAGATTCACACTCTTCTAAAACTGAATTACACATGATTGGCTCTATCGTGAAAACTGAAATGTCATAGCCATCCTCGTCACAGTGGGGTGTCCATTGTTCTTCATTGATGGCTACATCCATGGTTGCCAGGATTTCTGCCCAACCATGGGGTTCAAACTCTTCGTCTGGAAATACTACAGGTGCGTAAGCTGGGTCTTGAAGGGTTCGTGGATGTTGTTCTGCACCTAAGTTCCTGGCTTCCAACCGTTCTTCCTCTTGTTTGGCTACTTTACACATCCATAAATGAGTATCCTCATGCAACCATGAAGGATCTGACTCTAATGAGTGTACTGATTCTGTTTCTACTTGTGTTTTATGGATGGTATTCCATCGTATTGGGGGTACATCCCTATGGGAATAGTCTTTAAGATTGACTTTAGTAGTCACTCCTAAATGTTGCAAGTACAAAGAATTAGTTCCCCAATCTTGTACAATTTGCAACTGACGCATGAATGGTCGTCCCAATATCATCTCATAAGCATGATTTTTCGCAAAGTCACAAATGGCGAAGGTATGCTCAAACTCCACACCACAAGTGGTGAGAGATATGCCTTCTAGTAAGCCTAATGGTTTTTCTATGTGTCCATCAGCCATTTGTAGCTTCATCCTGGTAGGTCTGAGTGCTGGCTTACCCCAACGTTTCCATAAAGCGGTGGTAGCGATGGCTACTCCGGCTCTGGAATCTAAGATGGCTTTCGTGGTGTAGCCCTGATGGGTTATTGGAAGATAAGTGTTACCTTCCTCTCCTTCACTTACATCTCCGATCTTTTCTACGGGTATCTCTGGTACCTTCTCATGTGATCCTATCTGAGAGGAAGTTGTAGCAAGCTCAGGGAATTGATTTGCTACATGTTTCCATAGTTCTGGTTTAACCTTTAACAACTCCTCTAGAGTGAGGTTACATTGTACTTTGGTATTCTTGATTACTTCCGTGTTTCTAGGGATCACTGATTCTTCATTCCTCACTATTATCGTGGGTGCTCTATACTAATAGACTTTGCTTCCCAAGGTCCTGTGAACTGAGGTAATTCTTGTAAAGAATTGGATTCAAAACCCGTGTGTTCACTCAGTTGCTCTTCCTCTACATCATCGTAAATAGAGGGGATATCTTGGGGAAATTGCTCTTGCAAGTCGTCTATTTCTTGAATAGGAGGATGGGTTCCTTGTTCTTTTCTCCACTTCTCTTCTTGGATTTCTCTCAAAAATTCATGTGAATATCTATGTATAGAAGACAAATTGTCTTCCCCTTCTGTGTTTGGCACTTGAGATAGGGATGGTGCATTTCTTTCCTGTGTCTCTGGGATGATATGATTCCTATACTGATCCTTTTTCTCTTTGCTTTCTATCAAGTATTCTAGCCTCTCCATTAGTCCTTGAAATTGTAGTTCAGGTTTTGCCATGTTATTCCAATTAAGATATCTAGAGGCTTCGAACAAAGCTTGTGCTAATTCTATCATCTTCATACAAAGTTTAGTCCTCTCAATTTCTAAGTCTGCTCGAGGGTAGTTTTTACTCATTTCCGCTACTTGAGGTCCTTCTTTTATCCTAGCTTGATATGCACGAAACATCATGTCTAGGTTTTCTGGTATGGGTTCAGCTAGAACTGATCCTGATTTTTGAGCTAGATTCTCTTGATTCAATTCCTGTGAAGTCAATTCTAGGATTTTGGCTCTAGATTCTTTTAAACTTCCTTCCAACTCAGTTATCTTTTTACTCCACTTTCTCTTAATTCTTTCTCTGGAATCTTTCCAAGATTTCGTCTTTTTACTGATAGATTCTGCAACTTCACTACTTCCGGCTACTTTCTCTTGATTAAGTTGTTGGTTCTGTAAGAGCGCCTGGGCTCTTGTTATAGCTTGGATAGGCACGTATGTAGGGTTAGATCCATCTGCATTGTTTACAATACCTATCACGTTGATCGGTGTCACATTTGAAGCGTTAACAGGGTTCTTAGGACAATCTTTGATTACATGCTCTTTACCACAATCGGCACAAAAGCCTTGTATGTTATAGTACTGTGACTGTCCTGCTATCGGAGGATGTGGGCAATCTTTTATGAAGTGATCTCCTTGGCACCTAAAGCATGGTCCTCTAGGGCCTTGTGGTCTCTGTTGTCTTACTTGGGGCCGCGGGTTTGGATTTGTGTACATCACGTTAGCGTATTCGGGCTCCCAACTAGGTTCCACTGGTGGACTATCATAATGATATGTCTCCACATGTTCTGGTGACTCCGTGTAATAAGCAGGTGGACTATCTATATAAGTAGAGTCAAAACTGTTTGAGTTCAGGTCACTCTCTGTGATCAAAGGTGAAGAAGGCACTAAGGCCCTACTTATGTTCTCTTCTGCAACAGCGTATTTGACAGAGATGACATTCGCTGGTGGGGTGGCTGCTGAGCTAAGACAGGTTGAGGTCTTTATTGTGCCTGATACGGGTAGTTCTGAGGAGGCCTATAGTAATATGGCTGAGCATTGTATTGGCCTTGATACCTACCTGGCTGTGGGTATGCTTGCGGGTAGTTCTGTCTCACTACCTGTTTGTTGTATGGGCAATCCTGAGCCGTATGATTTGTGTATCTTCTCTCAATTGTGCAGTACTGGCCACTAGGATTGGCTTGTGTTTGTGTTGCATTGGGACACACATTTGCCAAATGATTTCCACCACAAGTGTAACAACGTACGTTAGTTGTTAACTTGGGCACCTGTTTACTAGAAACTCTTAGTTTCTGGGCCACTTTTTCTGCTAGGTCCTCTATCGAGTTAGACAATTTTGTGGATGCTAGAGAAGAACAATCCGAGTCCTTATAGACCTTTGAGAGTTCCAACTCGTCTCCTAAGTTGTCCTCAATGTCTATACATATTCTTACACACTTCTCTAGCGTTCTGGGTTCTTTTAAGTACACATAGGAGCGTAGTTTAGAGCTCAACAAGCCATCTAAAAACAATGACACTTGCTTGGCTCCATGTGTATGTGTTTCTAGCGTGGTCAAGCACCACAAAGACTCTTTCTGAAGTTTCATCCAGGTATACAACCTTTCCAGGTGTATCCGGGTCCTTGAACTCGTAGATTATAATGGAGCCTACCTCGCTAGGTTGTTCCGTTCTGTATCTCCAAAATGCTTCATCAGTTTCTTTATTTACAAACAGCTCTATGCTTTTGTTGTCCTGAGGGGTCCAATCTGGAACTAGTACTCATGTCAGTACAGATTTCCCTCTAGGTGTTCTAGGTTCTTCCATTGGTTCTTTTCCTTGGGATTTCGCTTCCGTCTCTAACTGAATCACGCCAAACTCATTCGTATTGTTTGGCTGCGTACTTAAGATGTACATCGTTCCTTCCTTGTCTATGTATGTGTCTCTCTCAAATTTCACCACTGGACGTTCCAATCCAATGGGTTGATCAGGGTTGTGCATTTGCACCACTTGTCTTCTCAAACCATCCTCATAGATGCGGGCACCTAAGCGGTTGGTTCGGAGGAATTCTAACTGAGTCCTATAGGGTCCTTCTGGTCTTTAGAAGTATGCTACATTTGACCCTCCTTCTGGTCTTTCTGTGCTAAATGCCATTTCTGATTCGCTAGTATCTGAGCTCTCGTAGGGATAACTAGTGTTCAATTGTTGAGCCCAAGATCGAGCAGTAGTTCCTACACTTGCCTCTGATGATCTCAAGCTTCGTCGGTCTAACTTACGTATATGTTTGCCCGATCTAAGGTTCATTAATTTTCTTCCTTGCACACTCAGTACACGCTCAGATCGTCAATGATTCTTTTTTATTACTTTCTTGATTCTTTTTAAATTTCTTTAGATTCTTGTCTTAATGTATGCGTCAGGAATTCGACTTTCTGTGGTACTTTGAGTTCTCGTTCCGTCAGACTTATGTTCTTTCCTTTAGGTTTTCGTATCACACACCCTTATCTTTAGTCTTAGACTTGATAAATTTAGTCTCTTGAACTTGAGGCGTTCCTATCGTCTTGAATCCACAATGCTAACGTTTATCCTAAGCAAAAAATTGACTGAGGGGGTTGAGTAATCTTCCAACCTCGAGTCAACTTTTCTGGTTGCTCTGATGCCCAAGAAGCCGCGCTTCCCAAGCTTTATGCCCTTCACTGCCTTGCTTTGGTTGCCCTTGATTGCCTTTGCTAGACCTGGAAAAATCCAATATTAGACCAATATCACAAATGGATGATCAAGCACTTGAGTTTATACACTTTTAAGTCCCTTAACTTTTGGCAAAAATTTTCTTCCCAAGGCCCCCTTTCTTTCCTAGTCCCACAGATGGTCAACCTCAAATTAGCTTATCTAAAAATCAATGTATTCTTTATGAAGAAAACAATTGAGGTCACGTAGTACTCGTCAAGAGCTTTCTAACGAGCTATAAAGCTCAAAAAATGGACTTCGGATGAGAAAGATATGAGCGTTCAGGCCCTCGGGGGTAAAAACTCACAAACAGGTTTTTCTTCAAATATGAGCTAAGGGGTCTCCTATGAGTCCAATGATCCAAAAATTTTCAAAAAATAGCCCCAAAATTGGTCAAAAAATCAAACCCTAAAATTTGCGTTTGGGTGAGCAATCGCGATGGTCTGAGATGATCGCGATGGTCTGGAACCGTCGCGATGGTCCAAGTGAACCGTCGCGATGGCGTGTGTGCGAACCGTTGCGATGGTCTGAAGTGCACGGTCGCGATGGTCTAAATGTGAGCAATTGCGATGGTCAGGATGAGGCGTCGCGATGGTCTGATTGAGTGAACAATCGCGATGGCGTCAGTCAACGGTCAACGTGAACCGTCGCGATGGTCCGAAGTGAACCGTCGCGATGGTCACAGATGCGATGGCATGAGCCAATCGCGATGGTCCAAATTTTGAGATGTCGCGATGGTGTAAGGGTCTCGTCGTGATGGCGTGGCTAGTGAGCAATCGTGATGGTCTAGCTTGCCACATGGCACTATCGAGGCGATGGCATGGGCCATTCGCGATAGCGTGGGGTCGACGGGATCGTCGCGATGGTCAAGGGCCGTCGCGATGGTTCAAGTGAACCGTCGCGATGGCGTGAGACCGTCGCGATGGTCCGGCTAAGCCGTCGCGATGGCGTGAGCCAATCACGATGGTGTGACACAATCGCGATGGTCTGAGCCAATCGCAATGGTCCACCAAAGTGTGAATTTTTGAAATGCAGCAATGGATTCCTAGAGGCGCAAGGGTCGCCTACATGCCCATGAACTCGCTTACCTCAAATTCCGAACTTGGCAGACCATCGTGATGGTCTGACACAGTGGGCAATTTCTGACAGAAAGTGATTTTCTTACCGGCCTTCCTGATGCATTGGAGCTTTGTACCTGCAAGCAAACTAAAAAACACACAAGTATACACAAGCACAAAATCTCTCTCTCTCTTGCACATGCACAAATGAGGGGAAATGAGGAGAATGGGTGGATATGGTGAATATTCTGATTTTTTTGGAGTTGGAGATGATGATGCGGTGATGAAGCTGGAGTGTGGGGGAGGTGAAAAACACTAAAAACTAACTAAAAACAACAACAAAAACTGAAATTTTTACCTTCCAACGCCACTTCTTGCTATACTCTTACCATCACACATTTGTCCTATACTCGATCCCTGTCAACGGCACCAAATTTGGTGTTGCTCTAGCACAATGGTGAGAACTACGTTAAGAAGCTCCACCTCCTTAATGTCAATCCGCGGAAGAGATAGGAGTGATATGAAGATCGTGAATGTGAGATGAAGTGAGAGTGAAGGTGAGAAGCATAGAGATGCACACACACATACACACACACTACGAAGAGACAAGCAAGACACAATGGAAGGTGAGAAATCAACTCTATTACTCAAGAACACTCTTACAAGCTCAAAATAGCTCTAAGCTCTTCTCTACTCACACAAGCTAACCTCAAAAATGAGCTCTCTAGCTCTTTTTATAGTTTCTAGACTATTTTTGACCGGTGTCACATCTAGTGATCGGCATAGTTAAAAAATAGGTCCTATGCACTATTTGAGAGGGTAAACGGTATCTAAAAATAACCAAAATTGATATGCTCATTCTACCTATGTTACATATGTTACAATAGTGATAAAAATCACTGTTGGAGGTTTTTGAAAAGTATTTTAAAACATAATTCTTTTGAAAAAAGATCCAACTAACTCCCTGCTCTGTCTTTACATGCTTCCGCGTCTTCTATGCCTCTGGCTACTTCCAACACATACCCTGCAAAGCTTTACATGGTAACCTATTAACCAAGTATGTGGTTGTATTTATAGCCTCAGACCACAAATAATTAGGGCAATTTTTATCCTTCATCATTGACCTTGCAAACTCAACAAGAGTTCTATTCATCCTTTCTGCTACACCATTTTGTTGAGGAGAGTACCTGCAAGTAACTTCCCTTTTTATATCTGCATGCCACAAGTAATCATTGAACTCATTGGAGAAATACTCTCCCTCTCCATCTAACCTTAGTCTCTTCAATTTTTGTCCTAAAACTCTTTTTGCATACACATTGTAATGTTTAAATGTATTGAACACCTCTTATTTATCTTTGATCACATATATGGTGATCCACCGCTAGCATCATCAACATAAATCACAAATATCTTGAACCATTAATGCTAAAGTCCTTTGATGGTCCCCACACATCTGTATGCACCAACTGAAGCTTCTCTGAATACATGAAACCATGCTTACTATATGATTGGTTGTGAGGCTTACCAAACCAACATGTTTCACATCTATATGTCATGTGTGACCTGCAACGTTAGGCAATCCAAGCACTGAACCATTATTAACCATATCCTTAATACCTCTTTCATTGAAATGTCCAAGCCTTTTATGCCAAAGATCTAACTCAGAGATCTTATGTCCTCCATAGGTGAACAAGGCATGACCAACATTGCCTTGAATCTTCAAAGTGAATAACCTTCCTTTCATCTTTCTTGAAACAATTTGTCTATATCCATTGCTAGGATCTTCCACAAAAACTCCATCATTAGTGAACCTTACTTCATAACCTTTCTCTACAATTTTCCCTACATTTATCAGATTCTTTGGAATTGTAGGAACATACAACACCTTACTCAAAAGAGTGCTTCCATCTTTGGCTTTAACTGATCCAATTGACTTCACATTATGCTTTGTGTTATCAAATGTTTGAAGCACATGATTACTCACCTTATTCTCCATATTAGTCATCAAAGCTATGTTGCCACTCAGGTGATTGCTACACCCCGAGTCTATGTAAAAGAATCTTTGATATTCACTTTTTCTTTCACAAGTTGCATTCATGATTAAGATTGAATCCATCTTCTGATCTGAAGCATAATTGTAGTAGGTATTGTTGTAGGATTGACTTTGGAAGCCTCTACCAACATTTCTTCCAAAATAACCTCTACTTCTGAAATTACCTCTCTGATTTCTATTACCTCTTCCTCTTGAATTAAAGTTTTGATTATATCTTCCACCATTTTGATTATTATGCCAACATTCATGAGCTCTTAACACAAATCAAGCAAGCTTTGACACCATCTTCATTGCTTCTGCCTCTGCCTCTTCCTTTGCCACCACCTCTTCCTCTTAGGAAGTTAGCTTGGCTAGTAATACCTTCATCTTCATTCAAATGTTGCTTGCCTTTGTTAATCTTCTTCTTCTCCTTTGAATACATTGCTTGACCTGTAATTTTATCAACATCACCTTTGACATCCTGCTCAAAGGTTAGCATGTGTCCTAGCAATTGATTCAAATCAAGAGTGAAATGATCTAATGACAATTCAGTGGATAGAATGAAAGGCTTCCACTTCTCATCTCCTCTCAAACCTGTGAGAATTTGTCTTACCAATTTATCCTCTTCAATATCTTCATCAACTGCTCCTAATGCATCTGCAATGTCCTTCATCCTTGCTACATAATCGGAAATAGATTGATAAGATTTCTTTTTGAATGTGGTGAGCTCTGCCCATAAAGATGCCTTCCTTGACTTTGTAGTGTTTTGGAAATGCTCCTCCAAAGCATTCCATGTGTCACTTTCACTTTCAAGTCCTCTAATGTGAGGTAGCAAATAATCATTAACTCCCATGTAGATAATGCTCCTTGCTTGAGCATCCTTCTTCATCCATGTCTTCAAATCTGAGAGCTCTTCCCTACTTGGAACACCAGGATCTCTAAATTTTGGTTTTTCTTCTTCACTTGTTGTTGATGTATAAAACACCACAAGAAATGAATTAATGTGACACTAGAACACCTCTATGGTCACCATTAACTCATTGCCACTCCAAACTTTGAGAAATGATAGCCAAAACTAAGAACTTTAATTCTTGAGAACTTTCCAGTCACTGAAATGACATACCTTCAATATTTTGCTAATTTCTCTTAGCTCAAATATTATTTCTCCAAGATCTTTTGATGGATGAAAGTAGAAGAGTAGATCTTTCCAATAAGCTATCATTTGCAAGAAACGGATCTCTAGAACTCAAGCTATGGCCTTCACAAGATGACTACATATAACTGCCAAAATTGGAAATTCTTCCTGTTATATTAAAAAGTGACTGTCTAAAAATAGAATTCAATGGCTAGTACGACTTGCAACAAGAATTCGATGCCGGGCATCAACTTGGGGTGTTTTTAGCCACTTTTCAACAGGGATTCGATGCCAGGCATCGACTTCCCACATAAAACCTGAAGCTTTCAGATACCAAAAATATATATGATTTCATACACACTTCAAACATCACTTATCAACTCGAATTCGATGTCAGGCATCGAGTTGCTTCAACAAAGTCATGATTTGTAAACACTTCAGCACTGAATGAAGTAGATAAATGAAAATATGACTTATCAGCAGAAATTCGATGCCAGGCATTGACTTGCTTGGAAGACTTCAACTTTTGAAATCATTTCACACAGGACAAACTTTGGAGATGAAAGAAGAAGACTTATACACAGAAGTTTAATAAACTCTTTCCATATTTATGAAACCTCACAAATGCACAGGTGCTTTCTCATGCAGAGAAGCCCGACTATTATCAGTCATACAAAAATGAGTACTAGCTCACATTCTCATTGTTTTTCTCTATCGCATCACTTGATACAAACTAACTTATATAGATTTTCTTATTCTCAAGATTTTTAAAGAACTTCTAGAACTAAAGTGAACTAACTTTACAAATATAATACACTTGTGAATTTGTCCCTTCACATAGGCATGTGGTTTTCTTCTAAAGCTTTGACCTTCAAATATATGTCCAATTAGTGAGTGTTTTTCCAACAGCTCCCCCTCAATCACTAGTTGACATTCTCTGTTTCTTCATATCATCTTCTTTCTTTTACTCCGGCCATGCTTTTGAATCTACTGGTCTTCACACCATCCAAGCTCTTTTTCATTATGTCTGCTATCTGATCTTTTGTAGAAATGTACTCCACTTCAATTTCTTTCTCCATTACCTTTTCTCTCAGGAAATGATAATGTATCTCTATATGTTTTGTTCTTGCATGAAATACTGGATTTGCTGCAAGATAAAGTGAACTCATATTATCTCCATGTATTGTAGGTATACCTTGATCAATGCCCAAGCTTTTGAACAGTGTTTGCATCCATATGACCTCCTTAGTTGCTTCCACAAGTCCTTTGTACTCAGCTTTAGTTGATGATAATGCTACTGTATGTTGTTTCTTTGAACACCAACTTACAAGCTTATCACCAATGTATATCATGTAACCATGAGTTGATCTTCTGTCATCCTGGTTACCTGCCCAGTCTGAGTTACTATAGGCTCTCAACTTCAAATCTGATGTAAAAGGATAATATAATCCTTCCTTTATTCCTTTGATATATCTGAGAACTCTTTAACCTGCAATCCAATGTGGATCCTTTGGACAATGCATGAATTGTGACAACACTCCCATTGCATAACTAAGATCAGGTCTTGTTAGTGTAGCATAAATCAAACTACCCACAAGAGATTGATACTTCCTCATATCTTTGTATTCTGCACCATCATATTTACTGAGCTTGTGATTAACTTCAAGTGGAGTTGAAGCTTCTCTGCAATTTTCCATATCAAACTTCTTCAATAGATTCAGAAGATACCTTTCTTGTGATACATATATGCCATGATCTGTATAAGTGACTTCCATTCCAAGAAAGTATGACAACTTTCCTAGATCACTGATCTTGAATTCTTTTTCAAGTAATCTCTTTACCTCCTTGATTCCTTCATCTGAAGTACTTGCGATTATAATGTCATCTACATAGATACAAATGTAGATTATACCTTCCTCTGTTCTTTAGATGAGTAGACTTGGATCTGCTTTTGAACTTTGACATCCCAGATCATTGAGATACTTCACCAGTCTATAGTTCCATGCTCTTGGAGCTTGCTTCAATCCATAGAGTGCTCTTCTCAACCTGCAAACAAAATTTGGATACCTGGAATCTATAAACCCTTGAGGTTGTTCCATGTATACCTCATCTGATATGTATCCATTCAAGAATGCATTCTTTATATCCAATTGACTTAGAGTCCATCCTTTTGAAGCTGCAATATCAATGATTGTCCTTATAGTTGACATCTTAGCTACATGACTGAATGTCTCATCATAATCTATGCCATAGGTTTGGGCATAGCCTTTCACCACCAGTCTAGCTTTGTATCTGGCTATACTTCCATCTGCAAGCTTCTTCACTTTATAAACCCATTTATTTCCAATTACTTTCTTACCATTTGGTTTTCGAACAAGTTCCCATGTCTTGTTCTCCTCCAGTGCATTGAATTCTTCCTTCATGGCTTCTTCCCATTGCTTCTTACCTTTTGCTTCATCATAGTTCTGAGGTTCTTCATCATCTTTGACCATATATGCATAGTTCTTCTGAGTTATGTAAGAAGTATCATAAGAATACCTTTCTGGTTGTCTTCTAGTCCTGCTTGACCTCCTTGGTTCATATTCTTCATATGTGTCTAGATGCACCTCTTCATCAAATATAGGAGCTTCTTCATTCCTTCTTGTTAATCCACTTCTGGATGTACTTGCTTGCATATAGTCTTCATCTCTATTCACCTGCACAATTGATTTTCCTTTCTCACATCTTCTTACCTCTTCTTCAAATTCTTCAGTTGTATGACTTTGATCTGCATACCAACTTTTCTGTTCATCAAATGTAACATCTCTAGAAACAAGGAATTGTTTGGTTAGAGGATTCCACAACCTGTAACCCATCTACTTTTCATCATAACCAATGAACACATATTTTTCTGCCTTTGGTTCAAGGTTATGTCTAAGTTGTGATGGGACATAAGCATATGCAATTGATCCAAACACTCTACAATGATCTAGTGTTGGTTTCTTACCCCACCAAGCTTCATATGGAGTCATTCCATTTAGAGCTGCACATGGTAATCTATTCACAAGATATGTAGCTGTATTTACAGCCTCAAGCCAAAGATAATTTCGACAATTCTTCTCCTTCAGCATAGCTCTAGCAAACTCAACCAAAGTCCTGTTCCGTCTTTCTGCTACACCATTTTGTTGTGGTGTATACCTGCAAGTTATTTCTCTCTTAATACCTGCATTCCAAAGATAATCATTGAACTCTTGGGAGAAATATTCTCCCCCTCCATCAGACCTCAGTCTTTTAAGCTTTTGACATGTGACTCTCTCTACATATGCATGAAAATGCTTGAAGGCTCCAAACACTTTTGATCTTTCCTTCAAAACATATAAAGTTATCCATCTTGTAGCATCATCAATGAAAAGAACATAGTACCTTGAGCCACTGACAGATCCTTCTTTTGTTGGTCCCCCTACATCTGTATGAATGAGCTCAAGTACTCCATTATGTTTGAATCCTTTCTTTTGAAATGGTAACCTGTGTGCTTTTCCCATTTGACATGCTTCACGTTTATAAACCATATGTTGACTCTGCACATTTGGTAATCCTAGTACAGACTGATTAGCAACCATAGCTTTAATTCCTCTTTCATTGAAGTGACCTAATCTCTTATGCCAGAGATCAAGTTCTGTAATCACTCCTTCACCATGTGTGAGCAAAGCTTGGCCAATGTTCCCTTGTACTCTTAAAGTAAAGAGTCTACCTTCTTTCTTACCAGAGACAATCTGATTATATCCATTCTCTGGATCTTCAACAAATACTCCTTCATTTGTAAACCTGACTTGAAAACCTTTTTCAACTATCTGTCCCACACTAATCAAGTTTTTAGGTATTGTGGGAACATACAAAACATTGGTTAGCAAATCTGCTCCACTCTTGCATTTCACTTTTCCAATTGAATGTACACTATGTCTTGTATTATCACCTGTTTGAACACTATGACTAGAAATGCCTTTTTCCAATTCTGACATCAATTCTATGTTTCCTGACAAATGATTAGAACATCCAGAGTCAATGTAAAATACCTTTAGATCTTCTTTATCTGATGTGCTGATTGAGTTCATCATCAATGATGTATGACCTTCATTCTGTGTGTCATTTGCATAGTTGTAGTAGGTGGTGTTGTAGGATTGATTCTGTCCCAAACATCTTCATCCACCTCTACCATAGCCTCCTCTTTGACTTTGTCTACCTCTTTGAAAATTACTTTGATATCTTCCACCTCGTCCTCTGCTATTGTTGTTTTGATTCTGGTTTGATCCTTGTTGAATTATGCCAACAGTCATGAGCCAAATGATTAGTCAATCCATAGATCCAGCAAGCCTTCTTGTTGTTATTTTGATTACCTCTTCCTCTTCCAAAACCTCTTGCTCTTCCTCTACCTGTGCCTTTACCTCTTGCATAATAAACTTGAGAACTTGACTCTTCTTCATCCTTTGCTTTACCTTTATCTCCTTTCTTCTTGTTCTTCATGTACATTGCAGAACTTTGTCCTTTATCTCCATCTCCCTTCAAGTCTTGCTCATATGTGAGCATCAAACCAAGCAACTAGTTCAAATCTGGAACATAATGATTTAATGAAAGTTTTGTTGATAAGACAAAAGGTTTCCACCTTTCATCTCCTCTTAAACCTGTAAGTAATTGAGCAATCAACCTGTGATCTTCAACATCTTCATCTATGGATCCAAGACTATCTGCTAGATCCTTCATCTTAGTGGCATAATCACTAATACTTTGACTTGGCTTCTTCTTGAATGTTGTAAACTCTGACCATAGACTTGCTTTCCGTGCTTTAGTAGTGCTTTGGAAATGATACTCCAATGCATTCCATATATCTTCAGATGATTCCAATCCTCTGATGTGTGGTAGCAAATGATCAGAGATTGTATTGTAGATGTAGGCTTTTGCACTTGCATCCTTCTTTTGCCAATGCTTTAAGCATCAAGTTCTTCTTTCTTTGGTCGGCTTTCATCTTCAAATACTGGCTTCTCTTCTTCACCTGTTACATATACCATGAGATCCTTACTCATAAGTAAGGCTTCCATTCTCATTACCCATGCGGGGTAATTATCTCTGTCCAGTTTGTCACTGGAGATATGATCTTCCATATTCCTTTCCTTCTGCTGCAACCTTTGAGCTTAAAGGATAAAGAATAATACCTTTTGGAGTTCTTTGTGTATGAGGATACTAATGAAAAACTTTTCAAAACTTCTCGTACCTTTGCCGCCTTCTGCTCTTTAGGATCTTACTGCTCTGATACCACTTGTTGATGTGTAAAACACCACAAGAAATGAATTAATGTGACACTAGAACACCTCTATGGTCACCATTAACTCATTTCCACTCCAAACTTTGAGAAACGATAGCCAAAACCAAGAACTTTACTTCTTCAGAACTTTCTAGTCACTGAAATGATATACCTTCAGTATTTTGCTAATTTCTCTTAGCTCAAATATTATTTCTCCAAGATCTTTTGATGGATGAAATTAGAAGAGTAGAGCTTTCCAAAAAGCTATCATTTGCAAGAAACGGATCTCTAGAACTCAAGTTATGGCCTTCACAAGATGACTATGTATAACTGCCAAAATTCGAAATTCTTTCTGTTATAGTAAAAAGCACCTATCTAAAAATAGAATTCGATGCCTAGCATTGACTTGCAACGAGAATTCGATGCCGGGCATCGACTTGGGGTGTTTTTAGCCACTTTTCAGCAGGGATTTGATGTAAGGCATTGACTTCCCGTATAAAACCTGAAGCTTTCAGATACCAAAAATATATATGATTTCATACACACTTCAAACATCACTTATCAACTGGAATTCGATGCCAGGCATCGAGTTGCTTCAACAAAGTCATGATTTGTAAACACTTCAGCACTGAATGAAGTAGACAAATGAAAATATGACTTATCAGCAGAAATTCGATGCCAGGCATCGACTTGCTTGGAAAAGTTCAACTTCTGAAATCAATTCACACAGGACAAACTTTGGAGATGAAAGAAGAAGACTTATACACAGAAGTTTAATAAACTCTTTCCATATTTATGAAACCTCACAAATGCACAGGTGCTTTCTCACGCAGAGAAGCCCGACTATTATCAGTCATACAAAAATGAGTACTAGATCACATTCTCATTGTTTTTCTCTATCACATCAGTTGATACAAACTAACTCATATAGATTTTCTTATTCTCGTGATTTTTAAAAAACTTCTAGAACTAAAGTGAACTAACTTTACAAATATAATACACTTGTGAATTTGTCCCTTCACATAGGCATGTGGTTTTCTTCTAAAGCTTTGACCTTCAAATATATGTCCAATTAGTGAGTGTTTCTCCAACACTTGTGATGTATCCTATCAAGTCTTTGCTCATAAGATGAGCTTCCATCCTCATGGACCAAGCAGGATAGTTTTCTCTATCCAATTTCTCTATCTGAAGAGAATCTCCCATCTTTTCCTCACATATGCAATTAATTCTTCAAGATTTATGAATAATGAATGTACCTTTACTTCGAATTTAGTTCGTTTTGATGTTCTTGACAGCTTCAAGCCTCCTTCTCTAGCTTTCACTTTGAGCTTTCACCTTTTGATCCTTCAAAGGTTGATTTCTGTATAATTGCATTAGTCGGTGTCCTCCTTTCTTCAATTCTGATAACTCCTGCTCTAATACCATTGATGGAGAGTGTTAATCTCTAGAAGAACAAGTTATCCTTGATGTTAGAGCACCTCTATATCAATAACAACTCAAAAACTCAACTAATTTTGGAAGACAAATACCAAATTACCAAACTTTGCACTAATTGTGAACAAACGCAATACAAAGAAAGTCAGCTTCACTTAATTCACTCATAGACTGATCAAATGTGTAAAGTTTCCAATGAAAGTTTGTATGAGGTGTTGCCTAATATTTCACACCTTCTCCAAGTTAAATTTTCTCAAAAGGTTTAGTAAATCTTGAGATTTACTCCAAACAATTCACCTATGTCTAAATTGTACTTCTGTACAATCGTCTTTGACACCTGCAACTTCTAATGCATGATTCTCTCAAACTAGAACCCATTTATTCAAATGCTTTTAGCGATAGGTAGCTTTCCTTCCAACTTAAAGAATGAGTGCTTAGTTCCTCAAAAATTTACACTGTGGAAGGATAACTGACCAAAACATTATCATCAAATTTGCACGTGTTATAGTCTTCTCTTCTTCACATTTACACATGTAAATGTTCCTAATTGAAAGTCTCTCAGCCTGATCACAATTAGGATATGAAAATCTGTACAGAGGTCAGTCAAGTATAGAATTAGGCTTCTACAAAAGCATTTCACAAAAGGATAAGCATAGAAGGAGCACTGAGCAAAAGATCAGGGTGCAACTTTTCTTCTATTCAGGAAAACATTACATCTGATTGATGAGACATCTTCTCATTACTTCTAAAGTGTCTAATGACTTCTAAAACTTATCATTCATCATCTCTCATACATGCCCTGACTTTCTATTTGTATATATAGGCATATATGTACAAAATCATAACCATAACAAAGGTATAAGTGAGCTAATTACAAGTTTAGTGTACATGTATATACAAGTCTTCATTCACTAGTCTTCATGCTTCTGAATTTGATCTTTTCTTTTTTCTTGGACTTCAATCCTTTTTCCTAATCACCAATTTTGATTGTCCTACACCAACATCAAAGAAATGCATTTTTCTTGGATATGGTCGAGGAGGACAATTTGGATATCGCTTATGGGATCCTGAAATAGGTCAATAATCAGAAGTACTGAGGTCATTTTCAATGAGTCGAAGATGCATAAACAAGCCATTAAGGAGGTTGAAGTGAGAAGAGTGGTGTTTGAGGATACTAGTCCTCTGGTTAGCACACATAAAAATGTTGCACATAGGGATGTTCAAGAGAATGTACATTCAGATTAGTCTGCACATACTCGTGTTCAACAACCATTGAGACGTTCTACACGTGTCTCACATCCACCTGATAGATATGTTATAGGTTTAGATTTTGTTATGCTAACAGATGCCGGTGAGCTTTCTTGCTACAAAGAGGCTATGCAGATAGAGGATCATGTCAAGTGGGAGCATGCCATGAAGAGTGAGTTGGATTCTATTCACAAGAATGGTACTTGGGATTTAGTACCTTTGCCAAAGGGTAGGAAAGCTTTACCATGTAAATGGGTATATATGCTGAAATTCACATCAGATAGTGCTTCTCCAAAGTATAAAAGCACGACTTGTTGCAAATGGTTTTAAGCAACAACATGGTATTGATTTCGAGAAAATCTTCTCTCCAGTGGTTAAGATGCCTACCCTGTGCATGTTGCTTGGATTCATTGCAATGGAGGACTTAGAGCTAGTCCAAATGGATGTGAAAACTGCTTTCTTGCATGGAGATCTTATACACGAGATCTATATGAAACAACCACAGGGTTATGCAGTTCCTGGCAAGGAAAGTCTAGTTTGTAAGCTTAAGAAGAGCTTGTATGGACTTAAACAGTCCCCTAGACAATGACACCAAAAGTTTGATGCTTTTATGAAGTCTCAAGGCTATTCTCAAAGCAATGAGGATCATTGTCTCTACACAAAGAGATGCTCAGATGGAAGCTTGCTATGCTTGATACTTTATGTCTATGATACGTTGATTGCTGGGAAGTCCTTTTATGATTCTAGAAAAGAAGTTGATTCAGACATTTGATATGAAGGATTTCGGGAATGCCAAATGTATTCTTGGCATGCACATTACTTGTGATAGGATCAAAAGATGCATATACTTGTGTCAAAGTGAGTACATATCCAAAGTACTTCATATGTTCAATATGAAGGGTGGAAAGGCATTGAGTACACCTTTACCCACATATGTGAAATTTGAGCAAGGATGCCCCAAATCAGATGAGGAAAAGGAATTCATGACCAAAATTACCTATCAGTCTGATGTTGGTAGTCTCATGTATGCAATGGTAGCTATGAGACCCAACATTGCATTTGCAGTGGGAGTTGTGAGAAGATATATGTCTAATCATGGCAAGAAACATTGGGAAGCAATCAAGATGATTTTAAGATATCTGAGTGGCATTAAGAATAAGTGTCTATGCTTAGGTAGAAGGAAAGCATCCATTATTGGTTACACAGATTATGACTATGCTGGTTGTGTAGACAATCATAAGTCTACATCAGGGTACATTTTTCATTTTGCTGGAGGTGCTATCTCTTGGAGATCTCGTCTTCAAGAATGTACAACTGTTTCCACCACAAAAGCAGAGTATGTTGCAACAAGTGAGGCATGTAAGAAAGTGATGTGGCTTTCTCGTCTTGCTTGTGATATGGGTTTACCTCAACATGTACCTCGTTTGCTCAGTGATAGACAGAGTGCCATTGCTTTGGCTAAGAATCCGGTCTATCATGCAAAGACCAAGCACATTGAAATGAGGTATCACTTCATTAGAGATTGCTTAGCCATTGAGCGCATTATTCTTGAGAAGGTTCAAACTCAAGATAATGCTGCAGATGCTTTGACTAAAGCTCTACCACAAGATAGCTTTCAACAGTGTTGTCACTTGAAGGGGGTTATTGGATTCATGATCTTACACAGTCACTTGTGTACTGTGTAACATGCCCATCAGGTGGGAGGTATAATTTGTATACTTACACTCAGATATTCTTTATCATTCTTTATTTTTCTCCCATAGTTTCTTTGGTCATATTGGCATTTAGTGGGAGATTGTTACCATTAGTGTCCATGTGAAAGGCCAAATGGCCACTGGACACTTCTTTGTATATGCTCTTTAATAAAACATACAGTGGTCTGGTCAGTCAGAAACTGTAAGTTTGATCGCATTTGTAAGACCTAAGAAGTCTGTCTTCGTGCGCCTTGTGTACTGTGTTACGTATTTTGCAGTCTCTGTGCGGAGTACAGTGTGTGGCCTTAGGAGCTTGGTTTTCTACTCCAAGGATATTGTCATGGAGCTCACGAGAAGGAGAGCGCACTGTGCTGCATCGCCATCAAAATACTTCACTCCACTTCTTGAGATTCTATTTATTATCATGGGTCCATAGCCACACTTTTCTATTTTCATGGTATGTTGCTTTAGTGTATACACCAAGACTAAGTCTCCTACCTTCAATCCCTTATCTTTTACATGTGCATCAAAGTAATCTTTTTGTCTCTTCTTGGCTGTGTAGATCCCAATAGTTGCTCTTAATTGAGTTTCTCCCAATTGTTCTAAATCAAAAAGTCTAGAAGAGAGTTCATGGCCAATCCATTGATGCTCTTGTGCTACCTTAAAAACGGGTATCAAGAAGTCTAAGGGAAACACTGCATATTGACCAAACACCATTTGAAACAGTGTGGCATTGATTACTGTTTCGTAGGCCACTCTATAAGCCCAAACAACATGATGTAATTGTTTGTCCAAATCCGAGCATTTATTGTTTACCAACTTTGTTAGGAAAGTGTAGAGGATCTTATTCATGCTTTTTGCTTGGCCACTTGCTTGTGGATGGTACGGATCCGACTTCTTGTGAATCACCATGAATTCTTGTAATAGGTATTCAATGACCTCATTCAAGAAGTGGGAGTACCACGATCACTGATCGATTCTATTGGTGAAACATATCTCGTAAATACATTTTTGAACAAAAACGTGGTTGTAGTTTGCACATCATTCTTCTTGGTGGCGTTAATTTCTACACATTTGACTAGATAGTATGTGGTAACAATAATATACTCATCATGTGAACTCTTAGCTGGGGGATTAATAGAACCTACAAAGTCTACTCCCCACTTGGAGAATGCACGTCCCCCCATCATGGATCCCAATGGCATCTCATCCTTGCATATTGGATATTGAGTGCGCTGGCATATGGCATACTACTGCACATAGGTACGAGCATCCATGTGAAGGGTTGGCCACCAAAGCCCTACAAGTAGTATTAAAAACATTCTTTTGGAAGGAAAAATGTACCAACATTCTTTCATTTCCATGCGATGATTCATAGATGCATGCGTGTGCTTGATAAGCATTTCGATACGTCTATGCTTTCCCATAATTCACATCAATATTATAAAAAATCTTAATTGCTACCAAACTTCAATGATCATAAGATGCATTCTACATGAAAGCCAAGAGCAAAAACAAGTATTGAAAACAAACATTAACTTGGAAAATACTAATCTTCAATTTATGCTACGTCCTTCCTCTATCTAAGAGAAAAACTATTTTCCACCTTGAAGACCTTTGTTTCTTCATGTCCTCTCCTTTGAAGAAATGAAGTCTTCCTTTGTTGCTCAAAGAGAAATAAAATCCAAACACGATCCTCCTTGTTTCAAGGTTGCTTCACTTTGTCTTTGGATGATGCTTGAGATTGATAAGAGAACTCAAAGTAAACCATTGAATTCAAAGTCAAAAGGAAGATGCAAAACCGGCTCTACTTTTGGGTTCAAAGTTGGCTCGAGGTTGGTTGCATGTAGAGAAGAAAGCCATTGTACTTTAAAAATAATGAGCTATAGAGAGGAAAGCTAGTGTCTATGGACAAAATCAATGCATTGTAGCCTAATGGGAAAGCACTGGCCTTCTCAATAGAGATCATGGGTTCAATACTCGAAGCCTTCCTCTCTATTTTGTGCCTCTCAATTTAGCCATGGAGAAACCTAACAATCATAAAAACGAATAGAACTCAAGGTATAGCATCATTCTCTCATAGTGCAGTGATAGAATCCTCACTTGGTTAGGTATGTGTTATGGGTTCGTGTTAACCATTTAAGTGGTTGTTTTTATGCACTAACAAGCCTCCTTTTGCATAGTGTGTGATGGATTCAGGTGTTTGTCGACGGGCTTTTACCGATCATTGGCTGTTGAAAGTGATCAGATAGCTATGCTGAAAGATCAAGGCATTTGAGGAGGGAACGCGTTGGGGGTGCAGGGACCATATCTGCTCTAGTGTATGTAACAGTTGGAGATGGTGGAAACATTGAAGGGCTTGCTAGAACGTTGGACATGGATCCTGAATTCATTTTGTGCTGTTCAATGGGTTTCAATGCTATTTTAAGTATATTCTTGGAGATGGACACAACAAGGATGCTGTTTTCAAGGATGAAATTGAACCATTTAAACCCTTTCTGCGTCGATATGCCACACCTTATGCTGCCTCCAACAGTACATCACCACTTTGTACAAGGTTGATGTTTTTCTCTCTGGCCATGCTCATGCATATGAACGAACTCATAAGCTTTTGGCATAAGTGGAGTAGATCTGTTGTGGCTAGAAGAGTTCCACGCACTACCATCAAGGGGTGGAGCCTTCAACATTAAAATTTCCAGCAGATATGTGCAGAGGAAAAAGGAGAGATGGCAGTTCCATCCTTTTTTCTTGGCAGGTGGAAAAGGACGAAACGAGGGATGGGGGGCGGTCGTCTGCCCATCTTCTATCAGAACAAGGACAGCAGGGGGAAGGGCCTCCTCAATACGCACGAGGAGTTGTCAGAGAAAAGTTTTCCTGGGGGGCGGTCGTCTGCCCATCTTCTATCAGAAGCTGCCAGAGGGGAGCTGCTCGAGAGTGTAGAGAAAAGGAGTCGATGGCGGACCATTTTGGAAGTAGAGAGCTCTTTGGGGGCCTGGGGGCGTGCGTAGGGGAGTTGAAGAAGTTGGAGACGCATCTCCCATATATACTTTAAGAGGAGGAGCATGCTCAGGGAATCTACGCAAGAGTCAGCGATACAAGGGGGAGGTGGACCCATTGCCTATGTCTGCCAGGGGAGGGAGAAATCTCCGTAGAGAAGGTTGTGTAGATTATTCTCTTCAACCTATCCAAGGGCTACTGTTCTGCGTGCGTCTAAGGGGAGGGAGAACCTTATCGAAGCAGGTTCGTTTGTGTGATTCATCACTGATTGTGTATGCCATCTGTCGAAGCAATAAAAAAGGGAATTTTGTGGAGGTACAAAGGCGAGGTCTTGCTTGATAGGCTATGCTAAAGGATTATCTATCTGCACGCTGCTGCATAACGACGAGCATTCACAAGTCAACTCTTTGCAAATATTTTTTGTTTGTTCATGTCGTCATGCTATGAGAAGTGATAAGCGTCATGTTAAACATTTTACCGCATTATAATTCTGAGATTTCCTTGCCATTGACATTTATGCAGCAGTTATGTATGAGGAACTTCTAACGTAATGATAAAGCTTGTGGAATTCTTTGTTGTCCAGCGTTAGTCATGAGGCCTACGGTTATTCGTTTTTTGTTCATACACTTTAGCGACTATGTAGTTCTGTTTCAGGTTTTTAGATCATCTTCATCTCCAGGGCTAATTTCGTAGAGCATGATCTGGATCAATCCAGCTTCTTCTGCCACTTCCAGTCTCCTTCATTATCACGTTCACAGCGCAACTAAAAGTTAAGGGTGTAGAGAGAAAATGGATAGTGTGTAAAAGTTATATCATGCAATCCCAAGGCAATAACATAGACGGGGATAGTGTGCAAAAGTTTTGGCCCAACGTGAAGCACATACATTTCACCACAAAGGTAATGGGTTGTTCCAGTCATGCATTTTAAGTATCTTCACGAGGATTTGGACATAATCATCTCGAATTTCTCTACAGGAGAGTGCTAGAGTCTGTCTACTATGCAATATAGCAATTGCCCTTTGTTTCCATCACTTGTGATTCTGTGAGATGCAACGGTCATTGTTCCTGAGAAATCGGGCCTTCTTTTATGGGAGATTACTAACGTTGCCAATTGTTGAATGTGGAGAGATTTCAAGGATGGAGGCGTGGGCCGTGAAGTAGGCCTTATGTTGTGCATGAGCATCCTCTGAACAAGGTCGTAAGTGTGATTGGATGTACTTGATTAATCGAAGGGTGCTATTTGTGATGTCGTGATGGACATGCGACAGCATACTAGAGGAATTTTGGTGAGTCAGTGCTATTGCTACCGAATTTGCCCAGCCATACGCTTCAGTAGCTGACTGCATGGTCTGCTGGAAGGTCAAGGACTTGCGTTATTTCTAGTGGTGTTCGAAGTTGAAGGGCGAGCCAAGAACACTGGATGCCTCTTCTACCCGTGTCCTTAACGATGATTTGGCTGACCGCCATGTCATGAAGGAGCAGAGAATGTGATATTCCTCTTCATCTAGCTATCACTGAGAGTTGTTGAAGAGCAGGATTGCTGTTTGCCGGAATTAAACAGAGATCTCGAGGAAATCTCAAGAAGGACTTTCTGTTCCATGTTTGGATACAACAAGTCCCTCGAGGTTGACCACTCTGCTGAATATTTTTTTGTTGCATTGTCTTTGCAAAAGCTGCTATGTTAGGTAAATGATGTTGAAATAGTGTGTTAATCTGGTTAGAGGAGGCAGAGGAAAGAAGACTTTTAATTAGAGATATGCCCTCGCTTTGAGTGTTGGAGTCTCGGTGGCTTGCATCTAGCATAAGCTGTTCCTATTGCTCTGATATCATTCATGTTTCCAGTTCGAGGGGCAATATTGTGAGTGAGAGCCACTATTCTGTATTTTATCACCGAGCTCTCGCAAGAAACCCCCCCTTTTTCAAAGAGGGGAGATCTTTAATCGAGGTTTTGTTCATTGCCTTTCAAAAATCTAGTTCGAGATTTCAAAGATATTAGAGAAAATATAGGAAGCATTCCTCATCGAACGTTTTATATGAAGTTATGGAGTAGCAGAAGAACCTGCTCTCAAAGTGGAATTGTGGATGTACCTGCTTACATCCTTACTCCTACCAAATTAGCAGCAGAGACACCATAGTTGTGAGAGTGTGCGTATGTGTGTGAGTCTATAATAAGTGAGAAAGGGAGAGAAAGAGAGCTTGAGGGAGTGCATGAGAATTAGCGTGTGAAGGGGAAGGAGGAAGAGGGTAAGAGAACGGGGGGGGGAAAGCAAGGCGAAGCAATCCATAATCTTGAGTCCGTGCCTACGCACGCACTGGGGTTTCCATTTTTGTGGTTTTACGTATATATTTGAGTGGAATTTGTGGCTCTCAAGACATTTGGGCAACAAGAAGTAGGCATCCATCCGCACTTTTTCCTTGGGCATAAGAGGCTAAACATTTTGGTGCGTTTGCCGGGAAGCATATGAACTAGTACATATACAAAGGAAGGATTCCTCGAGGGATAATTATGGGCTCCAAGTAATCCAATTGGACCAAATCCGAGGGGTTTGAACAAAATAAAGTCTCGTATAATCACTTTTTACTTGGGCATTAGAACCTAACATTTTGGTGCGTTTGCCGGGAATAGCTTGGTACGTCTCTATAAGAGAGTGCCATAGGTTCGCCTAGCGCCACAGGTTGGCCGAGCTTGCGGACCCCAAGATCTAGTACATGAGCGAGGGGAGCTCATCGTCAGGAGCAACACAAACTCAAAGAGAGGAACGCGCTCAGAGAAGAGCCCTTGAAAGAGAAAGGAGAAGGTGGGAACCGCCAGGAGAGTGGACCTCGATTGGTTCGAAGAAATCGGCCAAAAACGTGTACTCCCGTAGGAGAGTCGCGAATCAAGTGCGGAAGTTTGAAGGAGGGATCCTGAGGCCACGGGCACTAAATTTTTGGGATCGAAGTGATATTGATATCACATATCTGTTCGAAATGGCTCAGCGGATTTCGGTTCACTTGGGGGACTTCACCAAGTTTTCAGGTACTTGGGACGAAGATCCGGATAGTTTTATCCAGCTGTTTGAGGTTACTTGTGAGGCCAATGACGTAGTTGACCAGGATCAAAGGTTGAGAATTTTTCCGGCTATTCTCCGTGATGAGGCAGCCAATTGGTATGGGAATCTGACACCACAAGAGCGTGGAACGTATCAGATGCTCAAGGAAGCCTTCTTGGCAAAGTTTCGACGACAAGGCTTCCAAGACAGATTGGCCCAACAAATGGATTATTTGCGACAGGGAGTCAATGAGAGCATCGATAACTACATTCAATGAATGGAAACGTTGGTAAGAAAGATGGGCGCGAATGCCCCGAACGATGAGACATTGAAACGAAGATTCATTTCGGGATTGAGAGATCCTACGGCACAGCAGCATATCAGCCTGACAAGACCTGCAACTTTAATGGATGCTAAGGAACAAGCGAGGCTTTGGGAGGAAGTACAATTATGCCAACAAAGGAAGATGGAGCTCTTATACGAGCCTATGGGAGGCCCAGGAAATATACCAATGAAAGATCCAGGTCAAGGAAGTCCCGCATTGACGACTCGAGCTTTTGTAGCTGCCACTAGCACTCCAGGCGAGGTAAAGCCTGCGCTAACTGAAGAACGAATATTGGAATTGGTCACGCAAGCTATAAAAGCTGCCACAATGACTCAGGAGACATACACAGTAAAACCAGAGGTCACAACAAACCCGAATCAAGTGTTTTGATCAAATACATGGTGTGGAAAGTGCCATGGTTACGGCCATTTGGCTTCAGAATGCCCTACAGTCTCGAGAGTATTCACAGATAGATCACCACCTAGAATGCGTTGCACTTTTTGTGGAAGGACAAATCACACGGAAGATCGATGTTACAACAAGAGAGCCTATGAAGAGAGGACCATGAAATCAGGAGATATAAGAGAAAGACCTTACACGGGATTGCCCGCTCAAAGTGTCCCACCTACATCTCGTTGGGAAAACAGACCGACTTATGGATATGGTGCTCAGGGTCAAGGAGGAGACTATCCAAGAGGAGCCGCACGTGATCAAAGAAGAGATGTTCCAATCCAGTGCTGGAGATGTCATGGCTTTGGCCATACTCAATCTAGATGTCCAAACGAAAAGAAACCAATTGACTATACCCCACTATGTAGGTACTGTAGTGGAGAGGGCCACTTTGATGAAGATTGTCCAAAGCGAAGAGCCGCCGCCGGCAAGGAAAAAGGACCAGTAGGGTCCTCAAATTATGTTGATACTCAGATGCATTCCACAACAAGAGCTCAAGAGCACGTCCCTACAATCGGAGTAGTGTTCAAGACACCGAACCCTCAAGAAGGCTCTAGCTCGTCGATGCACTTTGTGGATGCTTACGAGGCCAAGAACCCGCATAAAGATCCAACTGTGGCAGTAGTCACAAGGACTCAAGAGTATTCGAAGACGAACCAAAGAGGCGAAGGTGAAGAAGGAAGTCAAGGGAAAATAACTGAGAATGAGGAGGTAGGAAACCAAGTTGGAGGACTTGCTGAGCAGCAAGAGCTGGAGGATGGGGAAGAGATTGAGATCCTTCCACCCGTGACCAAGGAGTTTGTGCCAAGCATAGCACCATTCCCTGAAAGATTGAAGACTCCTAAGAGTAGAAAGGAAAGACAAAGTTCGGAGGAAGTGGACATCGTAAAGCTGTTCGCTGACACGGAAGTCACGTTAGACATTGGCACATTGCTGAAGTGTTCACCTGCCTATAGGAAACAATTCTACAACGAATATATTAAGAAGCCGAGGAAAGCTCGAGATAAAAAGAGACAAGATAAGGATGTCCAAGGAATCATTCAAAGTATTACGACGCAAATCGATTCGAATGCTCTAGCTGTGACGGTCGAGATTAAAGGATATGCAGTCCCCGGTGCTCAGTTAGATAGTGGAGCGGCAGTCAACCTTATGACTGAGTTCATGATGAAAGCTTTGGGCCTCAACCACATGGAAGAAACGCCAATGTCCTTGAGAATGGCGGATCAAACACAAGTAAAGCCTGCGGGTCTTTTGAAGAATGTAAGCACAGTTGTGGGCGGTTTAGAGTTTAAAGTTGATTATCTGATAGTAAGACCAAGGACCTCAGAGGCTACCTTCTCGATCCTACTTGGGCGGCCATGGCTGGTGCAAGCCGAATGTGTGCATGACTGGCACACAGGTTTTATTTCAATAGGGCCAAAGTCTGATCGGATTCAGTTGCAAGTATCCCCACCCTCAAGCAACAAGAAGAAAACAATAATAGTCGATGAGATGGAAAAGAAAGAGAAGGAGAAAGCAAGCCACGAGATTGCACGAGCTAGGTTTTCTTTGAACACAGACACCTACAAGAATCTGCTTCAAGACGGGTTCAACTTACAGCTCTTTAAGAATCAAGACACGAAGATGGGAGAGTATCAAAATCCATTGCTCTATAACGACGATTCCGATCAGGAGTTGCTAGGATGGTTGACGCATACAAGAGAGTTTGAGTGCTACATGTTAAGTATAGACGCAAGTAAAAACAAAGCTACTCAATCCCTGGAGAAGGGAACTTCAAAAGAAGAGCTGGAGCTGGAGATAGCTCCGACGATGGAAGTGCAACAGTTGAGAGAAAGAGTTAGAATGCTAGAAGCAGAGATTCTAAAGAGAAGTCAAGAATCAGAAAAAGAAGCGAAGAGTGAGACTAAAGCGTCGGAAGCCATTGCAAAAGCTGAACTAAAGAAATTGGGTACGGTTGAAAAAGGACAAAACAATGATTTACTGGCCAACCATGCACGCGTGATTGGAGAGCATGTTCCAATCACAGTGTCATCAAGGAATAAGGAATATTCGCAAGAAGCTCAATTGGAAAAATGGGAAGTTTTTCCAGAGAAGTTCTTGAGCGTGGGGTCAGAGCTACCAGATGGAGTACGAGATTGCATTAAATTGGCACTCAAAAATTTCAGCAAGGCCTTTGCATGGTCATACAATGATCTGAGAGGAATTGACCCCCGAATCTGCCAACATTATATAGATTTGGAAGAAGGCACCCGACCAATATGTCAACGACTCAGGCGGACGAATCCAGTCTACTCGGAATCGATCAAGCTGGAATTGACTAAGTTATTGGAAGCAGGATTTATATATCCCATCGCATCCAGCGAGTGGGTATCACCAATTGTAGTTGTTCCGAAGAAAAATAAGAAAATCCGTATTTGCATAGATTATCGTAAGTTGAACGAGCGTACAAAGAAGGATCATTTCCCCTTGCCGTTCACTGATCAAATCTTGGACAGAGTGGCTGGCCATAAATTGTACTCATTTTTGGATGGTTTCAGTGGATACAACCAGATCCAAATCCATGAAGAGGATCAATCAAAAACTACTTTCACGACAGAATGGGGTACGTATGCATATCGTGTGATGCCATTTGGATTATGCAATGCACCGGCCACATTTCAGAGGGCAATGATAGCTGCATATCAAGACTATTTGCAGGATTGGATGGAGATATTCCTCAATGATTTTGCAATCAGGGGCAATGATGAAAACATGATGGAGAGGATCGAAGCTATTTTAAGAAGAAGCATTGAAAAAGGTATCGCATTAAATCCTGAAAAGTGTACATTTGGAGTACGAAGAGGATTGCTTTTGGGACATGTTATTTCCGAAAAAGGAATCGCGGTCGACGAGGATAAAGTAGAAAAAATTGGACAACTTCCACCGCCTCAAAACTTGCGGCAACTCAGAGGATTCTTGGGGCATGCTAATTATTATCGACGATTTATATTAAATTTTGCATCAATAGCAGCACCGCTGACGAATCTTTTGAGGAAACACCAACAATACCAATGGACTGGAGAGTGTCAAGTCGCATTCGACTCGATCAAAGAGCGATTGATAAATGCACCGATTTTGGTAGCACCCGACTGGACGAAAGAATTCCATGTGCATACCGACGCTTCTCATACTGCGGTTGGAGCAGTGCTATGCCAAGCCGATGAAAATAAGTTGGATCACCCTATTTATTACGCAAGTCACAATTTGAATAGCACTGAGAGGAACTACACGACTACAGAAAAGGAATGTCTCTCGATGATCTTTGCAGTGAACAAGTATCGGCATTACTTGATGGGAAAACATTTCACGTTTTATGTGGATCATGAAGCCCTAAAGTACATCATTAATAAACACGAGCTATCAGGGCGATTGATGAGGTGGATGCTACTCCTGCAAGAATGTAGTGGTAACCAGACCAGGCAACGCACATATATTGGCTGACCATTTATCTCGAATTGTTAATGAGGAGCCAATCTCTAGTGTGCCCGACGATGCTCCTGATGGGCATCTATTCCAGGTTGATGCGAAAGTACCTTGGTATGCCGACTTGGTGAACTTCTTATGCACCACTAAATATCCGCCAGGAGCAAGCAAGAGAGAGAAGCAAAAACTGTTAGCATTGGCGAAGCACCATAGCATCATTGGGGGGCAACTCTATCGATATTTTGTTCATGAGAGCATTTATCGGAGATGTCTCGAGGAAGAAGAAGCAAACCTAGTGTTGAGGGCCTTGCATGACGAACCCTGCGGTGGGCATTTTGCTGGTGAACTGACGGCAAGAAAGATTTTATTAGCTGGGTATTGGTGGCCAACGCTATTCAAAGACTCGCACACATACTGTAAGAAATGTGACAGATGCCAACGAATGGGCAAACCCACATTAGCACATGCAGCTCCTCTCACGCCGGTGCTCGCTCTTAAGCCCTTTGAGAAGTGGGGAATTGATTTTGTGGGGCCTATTGATCCTCCCTCACGACGAAGATCCAATAGGTATATCTTGGTCTGTACGGACTATGTTACCAAGTGGGTGGAAGCCAAAGCTCTGAAGACTGACCGAGCTGTTGATGTAGCTAAATTTTTGTATGAACAAATTATCACTCGATTCGGATGCCCGTTGGAAATAGTAAGTGATAGAGGAACCCATTTTGTCAACGAACTGATCGAAGAATTAATGGAATTATATAAGATCAAACATAGAAAAAGCACTCCATATTACCCGAGGGCAAATGGACAAGTGGAGGTCACCAACAAGGTGCTGGAACAGATTCTGACAAAGACAGTAGCTGTGCATAGGAGAGACTGGGATGAGAGACTTTTGGAAGCTTTGTGGGCATATCGAACATCATACCGAGTGACGACTAAGAGCACTCCGTTCTCCCTAGTATATGGCGAGGAAGCCATCTTTCCCATCGAAAAAGAAGTTCCGACACTAAGAGTGGCCATCGAGGCTAGGCTGGGAGAGGAAGAGTCATTAAAGGAGAGGTACATACAATTGGTCAAGCTAGAAGAAAAGAGACTCATTGCACAACAAAGTTTGGAAGCTATTCAGAAGAGACGTAAAGAGAGGCATGATAAGAATCTCAAGACCTATGTGATTCAAGAAGGGGATTTGATACTATTCTATGATAGTAAATATTATAAATTCCCGGGGAAGTTACAGACAAGATGGGCAGGACCGTTTAAGGTGGTGGAACTCAATTCCAATGGTTCCATGCAAATTCAAGATTTAGGAGAAGAATATGCTCCCGTGAAGGTTAACGCGCTTCGAGTTAAACCATATTTCAAGTGATCTTAGGACGGGAGAAGCCAGACGAGATTCAAGCAGAAGGACGAAGTAGACTCCTTGTACATACATGTATAGATATATATATATATATGCGCATATGTTAGTTATGATTGTTGACTGTCATAAATATTATCCTGTGCTAGCTCAAGAATTTTGGACTTCTAATATTTTTGTGTTATGCAGAGACTGTTAGAAGCTAAGTAACAAAATGGCAGATCAAATAACGCAACTCTACTTGTACGAGTTAAGGATATATTTCTCGGACCAAACATTCGCCCGCATGGACATAGATGTCGACGACTTTGAGACGGAATACGATGTTGAGGAAGCGCATTGGCTGGTATGCTTTATAAACCAGGGTTTGGGTGTTGCATTTTACATTGAGTGTTTTGAGGAATACCTGACTCGACATGTAGGATGGGCGGGAGATCGATATTACTATTTCGATCCTTCGAGGGAAATGCCTAACGAGGAAAACGATATCACTTGGGCTTGGGCAAATGTGCTAACGATAGGGAGTGATGACGGAGCTCCTGAAGTTGAGCCTGACTCGCCCTAGGGAAGTTGTCGGGATGCGAGTACGATGTGAGGCTACATGAGACATCCCGGAGACTCACATTCTAGATCATCTAAGGATAGGTATACGAGGGACTAAGGCATAGCTGGCTGTAGTTACCTAGTGAAAAGTCAAATCGATGAATACATATGTAGTGTCTGTAATTGAGAGAATGGAGTAAAGAGGTGGTTGATCTGTCAAAGGCTAGTGTGTATATGTTTGCATGCATGTGTGGGAACAGTGGGAAAAGTCCCTTTCTTCCTCTCCCTAATTCTCACGACTTGGGTGAACTAATTAACTATAAAAAAAAAAGAAAAAGAAAAGAAAAGAAAAAATTAATGTTGATTGTGATCGTACCAATGCGCTATGGTGGGCTAGTAGGTGGGTGGATTTATCCTAGCCGGGTGGTTAGGACCACGAGCCGCAGCTAGTTTCACCATAGGCTTGGGAGGTATATGTTTGTGTCTTAGCTACGCGCCATAACGGGTTGGTAGGTAGGTGGAGCCATCGTGGCTGGGTAGTCACGACCATGAGCCGCATCCATCTTCGTTATGGGGTAGCTGATATATGTTATGTGTTATCATTGTGTGTTTGTGTGTTGTGCGCTACATTGCATTGGTAGATGGGTGGAATCAACCTGATCGGGTGGTCAGGTCCACGAATCGCATCCAGTGACAATGTATGCCAACGTGTGAATATAAATAAAATTTTCATATGAAGTTATTCCCCACTCCTGAGGGGGAGAGAGAGAGAGAGGAGAGGGCGATGATCGCCTGGAAGGGAACGTTATTTTCTTGTGTGATTGGTATGTGTTGGCTTGCGACAGATCAGCTCACTTTGAATCAACATTCTTGAAGGCACAAATATTCTATATGTACTTATGGATGAGGCTTTAGCGAGGTAATGCAGCGGTCTTGCTTTATAACTTGTGTGCTCTATCCGAGGGTTTTCTACAGTGCGGGACACTCTAGGGTTCTGATGTATGTCTTCACTTGCACTCGAGTTTCGATGACTTTTGTAGGACGACGATGGGGATTCTTCGGAAATGTCTGGTCATGGACTATGTGTACATAGCGAATAGTAGGTGCAATAATGGGGTATGCATTTTGGGTATGTTGCATCTCCAATTGGATTCATTTCAGTTATCGTTGTTCATTTTAGTATTTTCTTTTCTGTTTTTCGCAATGGTAGTTGCATGTGTAAAACATGGAAAGGTATGCATGTGTTATTTTGGTTGAGACTATGTTCATAATGGAATGTATGAGCAAATTGGTGCATGGTTGAAATGGAATTGCATATATGTGCATGTTCTTGGATCATTTTGGAAGTGATTGATTTGTATGTATTCATGAGTGATTTTTTTTAGCACTAATGGCTTCAATGAGTGCAGGTCCACTTGGAATAATGGCTCGATTGAAAGGTATGCAAGCTTGTTGTACTTGATATTTTCATGGCTGTTTTGATTTTATTGCAGCAGGAATGGCTCGTCGAGGACGACTTTGCAAATAAGAAGAGGGGAGTATGTTAACCATTTAAGTGGTTGTTTTTATGCACTAACAAGCCTCCTTTTGCATAGTGTGTGATGGATTCAGGTGTTTGTCGACGGGCTTTTACCGATCATTGGCTGTTGAAAGTGATCAGATAGCTATGCTGAAAGATCAAGGCATTTGAGGAGGGAACGCGTTGGGGGTGCAGGGACCATATCTGCTCTAGTGTATGTAACAGTTGGAGATGGTGGAAACATTGAAGGGCTTGCTAGAACGTTGGACATGGATCCTGAATTCATTTTGTGCTGTTCAATGGGTTTCAATGCTATTTTAAGTATATTCTTGGAGATGGACACAACAAGGATGCTGTTTTCAAGGATGAAATTGAACCATTTAAACCCTTTCTGCGTCGATATGCCACACCTTATGCTGCCTCCAACAGTACATCACCACTTTGTACAAGGTTGATGTTTTTCTCTCTGGCCATGCTCATGCATATGAACGAACTCATAAGCTTTTGGCATAAGTGGAGTAGATCTGTTGTGGCTAGAAGAGTTCCACGCACTACCATCAAGGGGTGGAGCCTTCAACATTAAAATTTCCAGCAGATATGTGCAGAGGAAAAAGGAGAGATGGCAGTTCCATCCTTTTTTCTTGGCAGGTGGAAAAGGACGAAACGAGGGATGGGGGGCGGTCGTCTGCCCATCTTCTATCAGAACAAGGACAGCAGGAGGAAGGGCCTCCTCAATACACACGAGGAGTCGTCAGAGAAAAGTTTTCCTGGGGGGCGGTCGTCTGCCCATCTTCTATCAGAAGCTGCCAGAGGGGAGTTGCTCGAGAGTGTAGAGAAAAGGAGTCGATGGCGGACCATTTTGGAAGTAGAGAGCTCTTTGGGGGCCTGGGGGCGTGCGTAGGGGAGTTGAAGAAGTTGGAGACGCATCGGCCATATATACTTTAAGAGGAGGAGCATGCTCAGGGAATCTACGCAAGAGTCAGCGATACAAGGGGGGAGGTGGACCCATTGCCTATGTCTGCCAGGGGAGGGAGAAATCTCCGTAGAGAAGGTTGTGTAGATTATTCTCTTCAACCTATCCAAGGGCTACTGTTCTGCGTGCGTCTAAGGGGAGGGAGAACCTTATCGAAGCAGGTTCGTTTGTGTGATTCATCACTGATTGTGTATGCCATCTGTTGAAGCAATAAAAAAGGGAATTTTGTGGAGGTACAAAGGCGAGGTCTTGCTTGATAGGCTATGCTAAAGGATTATCTATCTGCACACTGTTGCATAACGACGAGCATTCACAAGTCAACTCTCTGCAAATATTTTTTGTTTGTTCATGTCGTCATGCTATGAGAAGTGATAAGCGTCATGTTAAACATTTTACCGCATTATAATTCTGAGATTTCCTTGCCATTGACATTTATGCAGCAGTTATGTATGAGGAACTTCTAACGTAATGATAAAGCTTGTGGAATTCTTTGTTGTCCAGCGTTAGTCATGAGGCCTACGATTATTCGTTTTTTGTTCATACACTTTAGCGACTATGTAGTTCTGTTTCAGGTTTTTAGATCATCTTCATCTCCAGGGCTAATTTCGTAGAGCATGATCTAGATCAATCCAGCTTCTTCTGCCACTTCCAGTCTCCTTCATTATCACGTTCACAGCGCAACTAAAAGTTAAGGGTGTAGAGAGAAAATGGATAGTGTGTAAAAGTTATATCATGCAATCCCAAGGCAATAACATAGACGGGGATAGTGTGCAAAAGTTTTGGCCCAACGTGAAGCACATACATTTCACCACAAAGGTAATGGGTTGTTCCAGTCATGCATTTTAAGTATCTTCACGAGGATTTGGACATAGTCATCTCAAATTTCTCTACAGGAGAGTGCTAGAGTCTGTCTACTATGCAATATAGCAATTGCCCTTTGTTTCCATCACTTGTGATTCTGTGAGATGCAACGGTCATTGTTCCTGAGAAATCGGGCCTTCTTTTATGGGAGATTACTAACGTTGCCAATTGTTGAATGTGGAGAGATTTCAAGGATGGAGGCGTGGGCCGTGAAGTAGGCCTTATGTTGTGCATGAGCATCCTCTAAACAAGGTCGTAAGTGTGATTGGATGTACTTGATTAATCGAAGGGTGCTATTTGTGATGTCGTGATGGACATGCGACAGCATACTAGAGGAATTTTGGTGAGTCAGTGCTATTGCTACCGAATTTGCCCAGCCATACGCTTCAGTAGCTGACTGCATGGTCTGCTGGAAGGTCAAGGACTTGCGTTATTTCTAGTGGTGTTCAAAGTTGAAGGGCGAGCCAAGAACACTGGATGCCTCTTCTACCCGTGTCCTTAACGATGATTTGGCTGACCGCCATGTCATGAAGGAGCAGAGAATGTGATATTCCTCTTCATCTAGCTATCACTGAGAGTTGTTGAAGAGCAGGATTGCTGTTTGCCGGAATTAAACAGAGATCTCGAGGAAATCTCAAGAAGGACTTTCTGTTCCATGTTTGGATACAACAAGTCCCTCGAGGTTGACCACTCTGCTGAATATTTTTTTGTTGCATTGTCTTTGCAAAAGCTGCTATGTTAGGTAAATGATGTTGAAATAGTGCGTTAATCTGGTTAGAGGAGGCAGAGGAAAGAAGACTTTTAATTAGAGATATGCCCTCGCTTTGAGTGTTGGAGTCTCGGTGGCTTCCATCTAGCATACGCTGTTCCTATTGCTCTGATATCATTCATGTTTCCAGTTCGAGGGGCAATATTGTGAGTGAGAGCCACTATTCTGTATTTTATCACCGAGCTCTCGCAAGAAACCCCCCCTTTTTCAAAGAGGGGAGATCTTTAATCGAGGTTTTGTTCATTGCCTTTCAAAAATCTAGTTCGAGATTTCAAAGATATTAGAGAAAATATAGGAAGCATTCCTCATCGAACATTTTATATGAAGTTATGGAGTAGCAGAAGAACCTGCTCTCAAAGTGGAATTGTGGATGTACCTGCTAACATCCTTACTCCTACCAAATTAGCAGCAGAGACACCATAGTTGTGAGAGTGTGCGTATGTGTGTGAGTCTATAATAAGTGAGAAAGGGAGAGAAAGAGAGCTTGAGGGAGTGCATGAGAATTAGCGTGTGAAGGGGAAGGAGGAAGAGGGTAAGAGAACGGGGGGGGGGGGGGGGAAGCAAGGCGAAGCAATCCATAATCTTGAGTCCGTGCCTACGCACGCACTGGGGTTTCCATTTTTGTGGTTTTACGTATATATTTGAGTGGAATTTGTGGCTCTCAAGACATTTGGGCAACAAGAAGTAGGCATCCATCCGCACTTTTTCCTTGGGCATAAGAGGCTAAACATTTTGGTGCGTTTGCCGGGAAGCATATGAACTAGTACATATACAAAGGAAGGATTCCTCGAGGGATAATTATGGGCTCCAAGTAATCCAATTGGACCAAATTCGAGGGGTTTGAACAAAATAAAGTCTCGTATAATCACTTTTTACTTGGGCATTAGAACCTAACAGTTCGATACTTCACCAGGTATCAAACTACTCTTTTACCTTCGAGCTAAATGAGAGCACCCTATTCCTCATATTTTGATAAAAGAATATGCAAAAACTCGATGCTGAAAGATGGACGCTGTGATCCATGGTTAGCTCAGCTACAATCTTTTGGGAGGTGATGGTTTCAATTCTCGAACAGAACAAGGGTATGTTGAGTATAACATTTTACATTTCAAGCCTCCAAAAAGACTTTTTCTATTGTAGACATAGCCAATTTTAGTAAAAATCCATATTCCATACCACATGCAAATAGAGCGCCTGTAGCTTAGTGGATACAACATCTGTTTGTGAAAAGAGCATGCAAAAAGCATCCAAGCAAAAGATGATCATAAAAGCTAGGGTAGAGGTTGAGGAAAACAATGAAGCATTAAGCTCACCATGGGAGCTTGAAGCTCTGATACTAATGCAAGAGACTGACAAATTATGAACACCACCACATGCTAGAGAGATGACTCTCCGCCCAACCATATGCCTCTATATATAGCTTCCTCAAGGGAACTGACTACTTGGGCAGGTGGATTCTAACCATCCATGTGTTGAAAATGTAACTACATGTGCACCTAGTGTCTCAGTTAACTGTAGTTAACTCAAGTGGGTGCTTCTAGAAGGTTCTCGATCTCTTTGGCAAAATACTCTCCCTATGTACCCCATGGGGGTTGAACCCAAGACCTCCTTCACACCCTTGAGACTCAACCACTAAGCTAAGTGGATCACTTCTTTACAAGAGCACATGAACTGCCACATAAGTCTAGTCTCACGATCTTTGGTCATATACATAGGTGACCAAACGGTGTTTGATTTCAGATCTGTCTAAATTGATGGGACCCTTAGATCATAAACTTACTTTATTACACTTTTTAACTACGTAGACCATAATGCCTAATCCTTCTCTTTCTGTATTTGTATATTTTTTCTCTATTGGATTCAATTACCTAGTTGCATAAGCTATTGGCTTCACATGTAGGTTTGCTAGCACATGCCCAATAGCATATTTGGATGCATCCGCATGAACATGGAATGGCTTATTCCGATCCAATGTAGTCAAGATTGATGCTGAACACAATCACTACTTGAGGTCATTAAATTTTTTTTTGCACTTATCAATCCACTTGAAAATAGTTAATTGGTTGTATAGGGGCTTTGCAATTATTGCATACATGTCGATAAAACATAAATAATACCCACGAGCCACAATGTCCCATGAAAGCCTGTACCTCCTTGACATTCTTTGGTCTGGGTAACTCGATAATGGCTCTAACTATATCCTTATTGATTGAGATGCCGTTCTTTGAAACTATGTGTCCTAGAATCTTGCCTTGCTTGCCCATGAAAACACATTTCTATGGGTTCAAGCATATTTGATATTCTCTATATTTGTCAAAGATAGATCTTAATTCAAGAACATGTGTTTGTTTGATGTTGGAATGAGTGCATAAATCATCAACATAGACCTCTAAGTTCTTTTGCAAGAACTCCTGGAACACATGATGCATCAACCTTTGAAATGTAGTAGGAGCATTGGTGAACCCAAAAGGCATCACACGAAATGCAAAAATTCCCCACTCTATGGAAAAAGCTATCTTATGCTGGTCTTTTGGGGCAATTGCTACTTGATTGTAGCCAGAAAATCCATCAAGGAACTTATAGAATTCCTTGCCTGCTACATGTTCCAATAAATGATCGATGATAGGAAGCACATAACTATCTCTGATGGTGGCACCATTGAATTTCTTCAAGTTTATGCACATGTGTAGCTTTCCATTCTTTTTTGGCACTACCACAATGGAAGATACCCATTCAGTATGCTTAATTTCATAGATAATTCTAGATTCTATCAAACAATCTATTTCCTATTTGACCTTTGCTGCATAATTATGATTATAAGTGTATGGTTTCTACTTAGAGGGTTTGGCTTCTAAGGACATCGACATTCTATGAGACTAGATGTTTGGTCTACTCCTTTTAAGTATTTGTAGATCCATGGAAACACTTCTCTAACTCTCTTAATAATGCAACCAAGTCCTTCTCTTCTTCTTCTTCAGTCAAGTCATGTCCTATATACATACATCATTCTTCACCTTCTTCTATCGCTATAATTTTCTTAGTTTTCATTTTGTTGTCGTATGCCATTCATGTGAGTGCTTCTCTATTTAGCATCCATATCATGACCTTTCACTCTTCGATCTTCCGGGTTCTATTAAATAGAGATACTCTTCCTCTAAATCACAAAAAGGCTCCATGAGGATAGAGTCTTCATCTTCGTCACTATCTTCCTTGGGTTCACTCAAACTAGGTGCATGCTCTTCAATAACCGAATGACACATGATTAGGTCTATCGTGAAAGTTGGAATTCCATAGCCATCTTCATCACAACGGGGGGTCCATTGTTCTTCATTGACTACTATGTCCATGGTGGTTAGAATTTTGGCCCAATCTTGGGGTTCAAGTTCTTCATCAGAGAATATCATCGGTGCATAAGCTGGGTCTTGAATTGTTCTAAGGTTCTCCTTAGCACCTACATCTCTAGTGGTTGCTCTTTTCTCTTCTTGTATTGCGACTTTACATATCCATAAGTGGGTGTCCTCATGCATTTAAGAGGATTCTGATCCTATGGAGTGAACTGATTTTGTGTCACCTAATGCTCTATGGATAGGGTTCCATTGTAAGGGGGGTATATCTCTATATGAGTAGTCCTTGAAATTAACTTTAGTGGTGATGCCTAAATGCTATTGGTACAAAGAACTAGTTCCCCAATCTTGCTCTACTTTTAGTTGTCTCATGAATGTTCTACCTAAGATCATCTCATAAACATGCTTCTTGGAAAATGTGTGCTCAAACTCCACACCACACATGGTGAGAGTTATGCATTCTAGTAGCCCTAATGGATTCTTGATGTGTCTGTCTGCCATTTTCACTTTCATCCTCATTGGTCTGAGTGTTAGCTTATCCCAACGCTTCCATAAGGAGGTGATAGCAATGTCAACTCTTGCTCTTGAGTCCAACATTTCTTTGGTGGTATAGTTCTGATGGGTCATAGGGAGATAGGTATTCTCTTCTTCCCCTTCAATCATATCTCCTATCTTGTCTAAGGGTATCTATGGGATTGTCTTATGTGTCACTACCTGAGAGGGTGGCTTCATCACTTCTGGCACTTGACTTGCTATATGCTTCCATAGTTTTGGTTTCACTTTCAATAGCTCCTCTAAGGTGAGACAACATTGTACCTTAGTATTTCTTACCACATCTATGTTCTTAGGTATGAATGACTCCTCGTTTCTTATAATGAGAGTAGGGGCTCTGATCTAAATAGACTTAGAATCCCATGGACCAATGATATGAGGAAATTCCTAATGGAATCAGATTCAAAATATAATTGTTCACTAATTTGTGCCTCTTCCAGTTCTCCATAAAGAGAGAGAATGTCATGTGGGAATTGATCATGAAGATCATCCACTAGCTTAATGGGGGAGGATTCTCGCTCTCCTTGGCCCATTTCTCCTTTTGAATCTCTCTTAAGAATTCTTGTGAATATTGATTTACATAAGAAGATATTTATGGATTAGTGGAACTAGGAGCATAAGCTTCCTTAAGAGGCAAGCTTATCCTTTCACTTCTATTATTACTTACCTTCGATATAGTTGACTTCGTAGATTTGGCTATTATCTTCTCTAATGTCTCCAACAATCCATCAAAGTGCAATGGTGCCTAGGCTGAGTTAGTGCAATTGAAAAGACGGCTGGCCTCAAACATGGTTTGAGATAATTCCACCATTTTTGCACAAAGTTTGGTTCTTTCAATTTCTAACTCAGCTTTAGGATAAGACTTATCTAGCTCTACCACATTTGGCCCTTCTTGGATTCTGGCATGTGTTGGAAGAGATGGATGGATACCTCAAGGAAGTGAAGTGGTACTGCTAAAACCTGCTTTGTACCAGCCCTGATGCACCGTGCGGAGTTATAAAGTAGGCCCTTTTAGCTTGAAAATGAAACCAAGAAAATAACTATGTACTTTGGAATTGATACTTGAAACAATCAATCCAAAATAGATTTGTTCAAGAATAACTAGTGTTGAAAAACTTGCTATTTTAGTCCATACACCTATTGGTTCTTTTACTCAGAGCTCACAACACAATAAAAATTGTCAAAATTCCTTTTGGAAGCTTAGATTGCTACTGATTGCAAGTGGAATCATTTAAAATGGTCAACTATGCTATGAGAAATAGCTTTCACAAATCAGATCTTACCCTTGATTTTTTAGGGAACAACCAGTAGATGACCAGTGAGCACTTCAAAGGTGATTTCTCCCTGATGCCTGATGTTGGAGTTAGACGTCTGCGGAAGCATGCGAACAACACAAGGAAGAAGAAGAAGCTTGGAGCACAAACACACAATACTGAATGTATTACTAGAGAATGTACAAAAGTAAGTAGCCCATTAGGGCAATAGGTGTATATACAAGCCGGGGGAAGAAAACCTCCTAAAGAGGGAAAAAAGTGCCCCGACGGTCCTAGTGTGTTCACACACATCACTACCTAAATATATCAACAAATCCCCCCTGGGAGTGATGCGGTGAACAAGTAGCTGGCACTCATGTATAAGGAAGTGCCAAGCTATGTGGAAATCACTCCACAAAAGGAAGTAAGCCCAAAGCTTTGCGGAAAGCTTCAAACTTCTCCCTAGGCAGAGCCTTCGTGAAAAGGTCTGCAATGTTCTCTTGCGTGGGCACATATGCCAAGCTGATCTCCCTAGCAGAGAACCTCTCCCTGACATAGTGATAATGCACCTCAATGTGCTTAGTGCGAGCATGGAACACAGGGTTCCTCGCAACTGCCAATGCGCTCTGACTGTCAGTGAAGATGGTGGTGGCAGAAGACTGGCCAGCACCCAAATCAGCCATAAGGCGTCTGAGCCACACACACTCAACAGTTGCTGTGAAAGCTGCCCTATACTCAGCCTCACAACTAGAAGTGGCCACAGTAGGCTGCTTCTTGCTCAACCAAGATATACATGAGCCACCAAGCATGAAGCAAAAACCATTGGTGGACACACAAGTGTCATAGCAACCAGCCCTGAGTCAGAAAAAGCATGCAAATCTGGCGGTAGTGATCCCCCCTTGGGATAAAACAACCCAAGTAGCCGAGTACCACTCAAGTAGCGAAAGATGCGCTTAACCACCTTCCAATGCGTGATTCTTGGGCAATGCATAAACCTGCTCATCTGTGAGACAGCAAACTGAATATCTGGCCGAGTAATGCATAAGTAAATCAAGCATCCAATAGCCTGCTGATAGAGAAAAACATCAAATGCATCTCTAGCATCATGAAGACTCAATCGTAAACCTGTCTCCATAGGAGTGGCAATAGGCTTACAGTCTTCAAGGCCAAAACGCTGCAATAATGTGTCAATATATTTCGTTTGACACAAAGCCATTCCACCATCAACTTGCATAAACTGAATGCCCAAATAGTGATGCAAATGCCCCAAATCAGACATCTCAAATGAGGCATGCAAATCAGCCTTGAAATCAGCAATATGCTTCTCAATAGGACCAGTGAGCAGCATGTCGTCAACATAGACAACAATGATCAGAAGCACATCATTAGCACGCTTAACATATAAGGTGCTTTCAGTTGGATTGTTCTCAAAACCATGTGCAACCAGATAGGCATGTATCTTCTCATACCAAGCACATGGTGCTTGCTTTAAACCATATAATGCCTTCTTTAATCTGCACACCTGGTTTTCATGCCCTTTCTGCACAAAGCCACGGGGCTGAAAAACATACACTTCTTCATGCAAGTCACCATTCAGAAATGCTGTTTTAATGTCCAACTGATGTACATTCCAACTATGATGGGCTGCAAGTGCACAAATGCTCCGAACAGTAGTCATATGACATGTAGGTGCAAAAGTCTCATCAAAATCAATGCCTCTTTCCTATGCATAACCCTTTGCAACAAGTCTAGCCTTATACCTGTCAACTGTACCATCAAGTTTACGCTTCAGCTTGTATACCCACTGTTGAGCCCCAGCAGGTTGGAACCAGCAAAGTCAAGACAAGAGGTATTGTAGAGGAGTATTTTGGATAATTCCCTTAAGGTCAAGGGTGTTCAAAGTAATCGGGAAGGTTCAGGTGAATCCCCCCTTTGTGCAAAAGTAAAAACTTAAAAGGAAGTGAGAAGTTGTGTGAAGCGGCAATGTACGCACAGGTGAAAGTATGGGCCCCATTAAAATTTTAATTTTTTTATCTAAAAGTTACTACAATACAAAACAGTTAGTGGTTGGCTGTCGTTGAAGAGGACAATCTTGGGACAAGGGAAGGCAAAGAGTCCAGTGCAGTTAGGCGCGTACCGGATCAACACACTTCAAGAGAGAAGCAAAGGCTATTCAAAAGGAGGAGGCAGAGAGGAAAAGAGAGAGCAAGAAGAGAGTGAAGAATCACTGGTGTGCGACAACCCCAGGAAGTGAAAAGTGAAGAGTGAAAGAAGTGTAGCGAAGGAGGTGTGCAGAGAAGGTGAAGGGAGATTCCAAGAGTCTCAAGGTCTGTGTGTGTGCCGCGAAGGTATCCATTCCTCAGCTTGGTGGGAGCTTAGTGCAAGGTGTGCACAAGGGAAGCGTGAAGCAAGCGAAGGACTGGTGCAGAAGAGGCCGCTGCCAGAAGACTTGAGATAATTGGTCTTCTGTAACTAAGCATTCTCTGTAGTTGTATTTAGTTATTGAATTGGATTGTATTTGGTCTTTGTAATTGTTCGATATAATCAACCTTCAAGGTTTCCATTGCGTACTCCTCTGCAGAGGTTTTCAAGGTTATTCCACTTTCATTATCTTCTTTTTTCTCCTACAAACCCTCAAACTCCTTCTTGTCCAAGAAACCCCCAACAAATTTGGCACGCCCGGTGGGACGTCCAAGGAGAATTGAGCATAGGAGACTATATATTGCCATTGGAGAGCAATATTCCAGTGTCGACAACACTACTCCACTGGGCCAAAAGGTACATACTTTTATCAAGTGTCTCATTTTAAGTGGACTATGAATAGCTCATGACCGCGACCCGGTCACAAACCTTGAGGATCAAGTGCAAGCAGACAACAAGAAAGACGAACAGAAGATCATCGAGTCCACTTTCATCGACTTCATCGGTAGGAAGCATGGCAGGACAGGTGGACCTAGAAATTTTGCTCTCCAGATTAAACATAAAATTTCCCTCCTTCAGAGGATTAGCCCATGAGGACCCAGATGAGCACATTCGAAGATTTCTTGCATTATGTAAGACTAGGGGGCTAATGGGTAGGGAAGATGCTTTCTTGATACTTTTCCCTGCCACATTGGAAGGTCTGGCAGACAAGTGGTTTAGCAAGTTTGCCGAAAATCACTTTACCTCATGGGATTTGATGAAAGAGGCTTTTAAAAATCAATTTCAGCATGGCAACATGGCTGAGATCATTATAGAAGAATTGGAAAACTTGAAATTGGGTCCAGGAGAAAAGTTCCCAGAGTTCGTGACCAGGGCCAAAGCACTAATGGCTAAACTACCGGATCCACCACACGACTTCTTTGTCAAGAAGTGGTTAGCCAAACCTCTACCTGTGGTCACCCAATGCAAAATAAAAGAGTTAGTGCTACCCACTGCCTCTGTTGAGGAGTTCATCAATACGGCCACACGCTTGGAACAGATAAGGCACCAGTATGGTGCAACTTCTTCCCAACCATCATATGGTACAGAACTGGAGGACCCAGTGAGCCAGTTAAGAAGGGAACTGGAGGGCTTGAAAAGGAATAAGCCCTACACAGAGGAGGAGACTGCTATAGCTCAGCTGAGAAAAGAGATTGAAGCCCTCAAGCTCCAAAAGGAAGAAGAAGCCCAAGCAGAAGAACTAGCTCAGCTGAGACAGGAGTTGCAAGAACTCAAAGGAGGCGGCATTAAGAACGGACTCTGGTGCTCCATGTGCAGCAAGCAAGGGCACATAGTAAGTGAATGTCCTTTGCTAACTGTGACTTGTCAATTATGCAGGAAGATTGGGCATGAGGCCCATGAATGCCAAGTAAGGGGAATGCCGACAACGACATACTGAACACAAGGAGGACTTTTGCCACCAGCAAATGTAATGGCAGCAACAGCAAACCAAGGTATCAACTATAATCCTAGACCGAGAACTAACTTTGCAAATGGGCCTAGAAGGCCAATTATTTGCTTCAGATGTGGAGAATGTGGGCACTACCAATCTAGGTGCACTCTCCTAGAAAATGCACCTCCTTGCAGGAACTGTCCAGAGGCCAGGGATCACTATACAAACTGTTGTCCTAAGAATCAAGCCTCTACTTCTGGACCCCATCTCCAAATGATCTCTGTATTCAAGGAGGAAACACTCTCTGAGGTGAATGAACCCTCACCATCTACTAGAGTGGTACAATTAGAAGAACTCGAATCTTTTGCAGTACAGACAAGAAGCAAGGGAACGGCAAAAGTGGTAGAAAATCAAGCATCGATAATTAAGGAATTTAACAAAGACAGAGTTGCAATTGAAGACAAAGATACTACAAGTGCAGACACAAACCAAAATGGAAGTCTCATAGGCACCAGTGATGCCATTGGGCATGCCTTCAATAGGGCTCAAGAAGAGTTTGGCAAAGTAAATGAAGCTCACCCTCTTAAAGAGTCAGAGGCTTCAAAATTACTCAAGTCAATGAAGAAGGAGGTTAGTATTTTTGATTTAATAAAGATGGATGGGAAATTCAGGTCAGAATTATTGCAGATAATTGATGAGGCTTCTACTACAAGCTTAGTGGCCAAGACTGCTATTTTACATAAAGGGATAATTAGGGGGGAAGCACCCCTCACAGATTATAAATGTCCTCGGCTTACAATATCAATCAAGGGTCATGAATTTCAAGGTGTTATTGTAGATGGTGGTTCTGGCATTAACTTGATGCCTGAATATACCATGAAAAGGATTGAACTCCACCCTTCAAGGCCTGCAAATTTCACGGTTACTTTGGCAGATCAGAGCGAAGTAAGGCCCTTGGGGGTAATCCCAAAAGTTCCACTTGAAGTACAAGGTAATCTATTCATTCTGGATTTTGTGGTTTTAAGATTGCCCCAGGTTGAAGGAGGATTTCCTCTCTTAATTGGAAGACCTTGGCTGAGGTATGCCAGTGTCATTCATGATTGGGGTAAGGACACTATGTGGGTTCAAAAGAAAGGGCAGGAGCTGACACAAATTCATTTAGAAGAAGGCCCAGACAATCAAGGAAACACTAGTATGATGCAAACCGTGAGCATTTGCATGGAAACAGAAGCGGAGGATCAACCCCAAATAGATTTTGAGGAAGAAGAGGATATTCTAAGTTGGCTCCAAGCAGACAACTCTTCTTCTTGTTTTGGAATTTTTCTTGATAATCCTAGCATGACTAATGATTATGATGAAGACAAGGAAAAGGTCCAGGTTGATGGATTAGGAGAGCCCATCACTGACCACAGAAGAGGCAGGAAGATACCCCTCAAATACAAATTGGAGGAGGATGTGTCAACAACGGATAACGAAGTTTCTAAGGCTAAAAACAAGGTAAAAAATTCTGAGGTTGAATGTTCTTTCCCAATTCAAGAAATCCCTACAGGATGGATGCAGGACAAGGAGGAACACATCGTAGTCCAAAATACACCTGCTTATGAAGCAATGCACGAAAAGCTAGTAGAAGAAGACAAGGAAGCAGATGCACGGGGAGATAATATGGTAACAAGAAATCCGGTCCAAGAAATACACTTAGACACTCAAAACAATACTCAACCAGTTCTGGTGGCCACTTGGTTGTGGAGCCACCCAGAGCTCCTGGAAAAGGTAAAATCATTCTTGACCCAGTATGCAGATGTTTTTGCCTGGCATTATAAAGACTTAGAAGGAGTGCCTGCATCTTATGGAGAGCACAGAATTCCACTAGTTGATGGAGCCAGACCCATCAGAGGAAGGAGTTATAGACTTAATCCAAAGTATGCCGAAGCTGTCTATGTAGAAATCCAAAAGATGGAGGATGCAGGAATCATCATCCCTGTGGAACACTCAGAGTGGCTCTCACTTATAGTTATAGTACCGAAGAAGAACACTAATAAAATCAGAATTTGTGTCGACTTTAGAGCTCTCAACAAGGTGACCATTCCAGATGGGTTCCCTATGCCTTTTGCAGAACAGGTCATTGAAGAAGTGGCTGGGCATGCATTATATAGTTTTATGGATGGATTCAGTGGCTATAATCAAATATCAATACATCCAGACGATCGTGAAAAGACTGCTTTTATCACACCTTGGGGAACATATGTGTATGTAAAAATGCCTTTTGGGCTCAGAAATGCACCAGCTACCTTTAACAGAACGGTCAATCTCATTTTTGGCCCCCTATTGCTGGAATCACTTAGAATCTTCATGGATGACTTCTCTTCATTTTCAGGATCTCACAAGGAAACTCATCTAGATTGTTTGGATCACCACTTGAGGCAGCTGCAGAATATTTTCCAAAGATGCAGAGAGACTAAGTTAAAGCTCAATCCAAATAAATGTCATTTCCTTGTGACAGAAGGAACCCTTTTAGGACATGTGGTGTCGGCTAAAGGTATGGCCCCAGATCCTGACAAAATCATGTCTATATTAAAGTTACCTAAACCTAAATCTCCTAAAGAGATCCAGAGTTTCTTGGGGCATACCGGATATCATAGAAGGTTTATAAAAATGTATGCAGAGATAGCTAGACCTCTGACTAGACTTACAGGTAAGGAAGTACCTTTCAAATGGGAAGAAGAGGAGGAAAAGGCATATCAGACATTACGGTCAAGGTTGGTGTGTGCTCCTATCTTGGTCACACCTGAGTGGTCAAAAATCTTTCATATACATGTCGATGCCAGTGCATATGCAGTAGGGGCAGTTTTGACCCAACCTAGTGAAAAATTTAAAGTGGACAGGCCAATTCAATATGCAAGTAGAATCTTGACCAAGTCTGAGAGGAATTACAGTACTACTGAAAGGGAAGCCCTAGCAATGGTCTTTGCTGTCCAAAAATTCCGTCATTACTTACTGGGGGTAAAATTTATTATTATATCAGATCACCAACCACTAAAATACCTACTCAACAAACCCCAGGCCACCGGTAGAATATGGAGGTGGTTATTGTTGTTCCAAGAATTTGATTTTTCTGTAGTCCATAAACCAGGGAAAGACAATGTTATGGCGGATCACCTATCCAGAATAAATATGATGAATCAATCTAGTGGAATCAATGATGACTTTCTAGATGCACATCTGTTTGCTGTAAAAGCTCAAGGTTGGTATTACAACATTAAAAATTTCATTAAAACTGGATTGTATCCAGAAAAGGCTAGTGCTGTACAAAAGAAGAGCCTGCTAATCAAGAGTAGACCATATACCTTCATCCAAGATAAATTGTACAGACAAGGCAAAGATGATCGGTTTAGGAAGTGTTTGGAAGAAGAAGAAGTGAGGGAAGTCCTTCACTCTGCACATGAAGGAACCGGTGGTGGGCACCTCCCAGGACATATTATGAGTCAGAGGATACTGGATGCGGGTCTATGGTGGCCTACACTTTTCAGGGATGCAGATGAATGGGGTAATGCATGTGATATTTGCCAAAGGTGTGGACCTAAGCCAACAAAGCAGAGAAATAACCCGTTGGTTATCTCCACCTCCTGGCAACCATTTGAGAAGTGGGGACTAGATTTTGTAGGGCCCATCTACCCTCCCGCTTTTCCAAAAAGAGAAAAATATCTCCTGATAGCTACAGATTATGCAACAAAGTGGGCTGAAGCTATTGCTTCCATAGATTGCACTGCCCAAACTGTTGCTGATTTCATCTATAGTAACATCATTTGCAGGTTTGGTTGTCCACTCGAAATTTGTACTGATCAAGGTACCCATTTTTTCAATAAAGTCCTGCAAGAAATCTTCAACAGGTATAGAATTCTTCATAGGACCTCTTGTGCTTACTATCCACGAGCAAATGGTCAGGCTGAGTCCACAAATAAGGTTTTAATTGCAATGTTAAGAAAGGAGTGTATGTTGCAACCCACTTCATGGGGCATTGCCTACCTAGGTACACTTTGGGCATACAGGTTAGCCTACAAAGAGGCCACGGGATATTCCCCATTCCAATTGGTCTATGGCATATTACCTATCGAGCCCTTTGAATTTTTTCACGGATCACCTCAGATAACATTCATGCAGGGAAAGAAGGATTGTGATATCTCTCAGAGGTTAGGAGCACTACATAAAGTGGAGGAGATTCGTCTACTTGCGACCAAACACTTGATAGAGACTCAGATAAAAAGAAAGGAGGCTCATGACAGAAATTTATGGCACCACAACTTGAAGCTAGGTGATTTAGCTCTATTACACAGACCACAGATTTCTTCTCAAACCAAAGGAAAATGGATACCTCACTGGGAGGCACCTTTTCGAATTCTGAAGATGTTGCAATGGGGTGCTGTGCAATTAGAAACACTCGATGGATCTACCCTACCGCTAGTAAATATTTCCCGACTCAAAGCCTATCATCAAAAGTTCCAACATTCCACTACATAGTTCTTAGCTCATTTTGTTTTTCAACTTTGTTCTTCTATTGTAATTCTTGCTCATAATTGCTCTCAAAAATTAAAATGCTGCTCTCCATAAAATTTTGGCACAAAAAATTTGTAGGGCTCTTAGTTCTTCTCAATAGCGTTTAAGGCTAGCCTCTCCTTTTGGATGAAATCAAAGTGGGCTTCTCCTCTCTTTAGAACAATCTTTTAGGCTAAACCACTCATTGCTGTAAGGTGAGCCCTTACTCCTCCTTGCTATATAATGGAAATATTTCATTCATTCCACTTCCTCTCCGTCGAAGCAGAACGATCGCAGTTGTGCAGGCTATCTCCATTATTTGAAGAAGTAGAATCCCATCTTGTGCAGACGCAGAGGTTTGAGTGAAGGCCACAAGAGCCTTTTGATCACGGGCCTCCCCTCTCCATCCCCCGCCCCTCCCTCTACCCGCAGGCGCCCTCCCTCCCACCACCTCCCCCCATATACCCCCCGGCGGTCCCCCCCCTCCCTCCCACAGCACCCCCCCTCCCCCCCTCCATCCAACCACCCCCCCCATCCCACCGCGCCCCCCTTCCCCCCTCCCTCCCACCGCCCCCTCTCCATCCCCCCCGCCCCTCCCTCCACCCGCAGGCGCCCTCCCTCCCACCACCTCCCCCCATATACCCCCCTCATCCCCGGTGGTCCCTCCCTCCCTCCCACAGCGCCCCCCCTCCCACCCTCCATCCCACCACCCCTCCCCTCCATCCCACCGCGCCCCCCTTCCCCCCTCCATCCCACCGCCCCCTCTCCATCCCCCTCGCCCCTCCCTCCACCCGCAGGCGCCCTCCCTCCCACCATCTCCCCCCATATACCCCCCTCATCCCCGGCGGTCCCCCCCCTCCCTCCACCCGCAGGCGCCCTCCCTCCCACCACCTCCCCCCATATACCCCCTCATCCCCGGCGGTCCCCCCCTCCCTCCCACAGCGCCCCCCCTCCCCACCTCCCTCCCACCACCTCCCCCCATATAACCCCCCTCATCCTCGGCGGTCCCCCCCTCCCTCCCATAGCGCCCCCCCTCCCGCCCTCCATCCCACCACCCCCCCCTCCATCCCACCGCGCCCCCCTTCCCCCCTCCATCCCACCGCGCCCCCCTTCCCCCCTCCATCCCACCGCCCCCTCTCCATCCCCCCGCCCCTCCCTCCACCCGCAGGCGCCCTCCCTCCCACCACCTCCCCCCATATACCCCCCCTCATCCCCGGCGGTCCCCCCTCCCTCCCACAGCGCCCCCCCTCCCCCCCTCCATCCCACCACCCCTCCCCTCCATCCCACCGCGCCCCCCTTCCCCCCTCCATCCCACCGCCCCCTCTCCATCCCCCCCGCCCCTCCCTCCACCCGCAGGCGCCCTCCCTCCCACCACCTCCCCCCATATACCCCCTCATCCCCGGCGGTCCCCCCCTCCCTCCCACAGCGCCCCCCTCCCCCCCTCCATCCCACCACCCCCCCTCCATCCCACCGCGCCCCCTTCCCCCCTCCATCCCACCGCCCCCTCTCCATCCCCCCCGCCCCTCCCTCCACCCGCAGGCGCCCTCCCTCCCACCACCTCCCCCCATATACCCCCCTCATCCCCGGCGGTCCCCCCCTCCCTCCCACAGCGCCCCCCCTCCCCCCCTCCATCCCACCACCCCCCCTCCATCCCACCCCGCCCCCTTCCCCCCTCCATCCCACCGCCCCCTCTCCATCCCCCTCGCCCCTCCCTCCACCCGCAGGCGCCCTCCCTCCCACCACCTCCCCCCATATACCCCCCCTCATCCCCGGCGGTCCCCCCCTCCCTCCCACAGCGCCCCCCCTCCCCCCCTCCATCCCACCACCCCTCCCCTCCATCCCACCGCGCCCCCCTTCCCCCCTCCATCCCACCGCCCCCTCTCCATCCCCCCGCCCCTCCCTCCACCCGCAGGCGCCCTCCCTCCCACCACCTCCCCCCATATACCCCCCCTCATCCCCGGCGGTCCCCCCCTCCCTCCCACAGCGCCCCCCCTCCCCCCCTCCATCCCACCACCCCTCCCCTCCATCCCACCGCGCCCCCCTTCCCCCCTCCATCCCACCGCCCCCTCTCCATCCCCCCCGCCCCTCCCTCCACCCGCAGGCGCCCTCCCTCCCACCACCTCCCCCCATATACCCCCTCATCCCCGGCGGTCCCCCCCTCCCTCCCACAGCGCCCCCCTCCCCCCCTCCATCCCACCACCCCCCCTCCATCCCACCGCGCCCCCTTCCCCCCTCCATCCCACCGCCCCCTCTCCATCCCCCTCGCCCCTCCCTCCACCCGCACGCGCCCTCCCTCCCACCACCTCCCCCCATATACCCCCCTCATCCCCGGCGGTCCCCCCCTCCCTCCCACAGCGCCCCCCCTCCCCCCCTCCATCCCACCACCCCCCCTCCATCCCACCACCCCCCCTCCATCCCACCGCGCCCCCTTCCCCCCTCCATCCCACCGCCCCCTCTCCATCCCCCTCGCCCCTCCCTCCACCCGCAGGCGCCCTCCCTCCCACCAACTCCCCCCATATACCCCCCTCATCCCCGGCGGTCCCCCCCTCCCTCCCACAGCGCCCCACCTCCCCCCCTCCATCCCACCACCCCCCCTCCATCCCACCGCGCCCCCTTCCCCCCTCCATCCCTACGCCCCCTCTCCATCCCCCCCGCCCCTCCCTCCACCCGCAGGCGCCCTCCCTCCCACCACCTCCCCCCATATACCCCCCCACATCCCCGGCGGTCCCCCCCTCCCTCCCACAGCGCCCCCCCTCCCCCCCTCCATCCCACCACCCCTCCCCTCCATCCCACCGCGCCCCCCTTCCCCCCTCCATCCCACCGCCCCCTCTCCATCCCCCCCGCCCCTCCCTCCACCCGCAGGTGCCCTCCCTCCCACCACCTCCCCCCATATACCCCCCTCATCCCCGGCGGTCCCCCCCTCCCTCCCACAGCGCCCCCCTCCCCCCCTCCATCCCACCACCCCCCCTCCATCCCACCGCGCCCCCTTCCCCCCTCCATCCCACCGCCCCCTCTCCATCCCCCCGCCCCTCCCTCCACCTGCAGGCGCCCTCCCTCCCACCACCTCCCCCCATATACCCCCCTCATCCCCGGCGGTCCCCCCCTCCCTCCCACAGCGCCCCCCCTCCCCCCCTCCATCCCACCACCCCCCCTCCATCCCACCGCGCCCCCTTCCCCCCTCCATCCCACCGCCCCCTCTCCATCCCCCTCGCCCCTCCCTCCACCCGCATGCGCCCTCCCTCCCACCACCTCCCCCCATATACCCCCCTCATCCCCGGCGGTCCCCCCCTCCCTCCCACAGCGCCCCCCCTCCCTACCCTCCATCCCACCACCCCTCCCCTCCATCCCACCGCGCCCCCCTTCCCCCCTCCATCCCACCGCCCCCTCTCCATCCCCCCCGCCCCTCCCTCCACCCGCAGGCGCCCTCCCTCCCACCACCTCCCCCCATATACCCCCCTCATCCCCGGCGGTCCCCCCCTCCCTCCCACAGCGCCCCCCTCCCCCCCTCCATCCCACCACCCCCCCTCCATCCCACCGCGCCCCCTTCCCCCCTCCATCCCACCGCCCCCTCTCCATCCCCCCGCCCCTCCCTCCACCCGCAGGCGCCCTCCCTCCCACCACCTCCCCCCATATACCCCCCTCATCCCCGGCGGTCCCCCCCTCCCTCCCACAGCGCCCCCCCTCCCCCCCTCCATCCCACCACCCCCCCTCCATCCCACCGCGCCCCCTTCCCCCCTCCATCCCACCGCCCCCTCTCCATCCCCCTCGCCCCTCCCTCCACCCGCAGGCGCCCTCCCTCCCACCACCTCCCCCCATATACCCCCCTCATCCCCGACGGTCCCCCCCTCCCTCCCACAGCGCCCCCCCTCCCCCCCTCCATCCCACCACCCCCCCTCCATCCCACCGCGCCCCCTTCCCCCCTCCATCCCACTGCCCCCTCTCATCCCCCCCGCCCCTCCCTCCACCCGCAGGCGCCCTCCCTCCCATCACCTCCCCCCATATACCCCCCTCATCCCCGGCGGTCCCCCCCTCCCTCCCACAGCGCCCCCCCTCCCCCCCTCCATCCCACCACCCCCCCCTCCATCCCACCGCGCCCCCTTCCCCCCTCCATCCCACCGCCCCCTCTCCATCCCCCTCGCCCCTCCCTCCACCCGCAGGCGCCCTCCCTCCCACCATCTCCCCCCATATACCCCACCTCATCCCTGGCGGTCCCCCCCTCCCTCACACGGCGCCCCCCCTTCCCCCCTCCATCCCACCACCCCCCCCCTCATCCCACCGCGCCCCCCTCCCCCCCTCCATCCCACCACCCCCCTTCCATCCCCCCTGCCCCTCCCTTCCCCTCCATACCCCACCGCGCCCCCTCCATTCCACCGCCTCCCCCTCCATCCCACCGCCCCCCCCTCCTCCCCCCCTCATCCCCCGCAGTCCCCCCCTCCACCCTCAACCGCAGACGCCCTCCATCCCACCACCTCCCTCCCACCACCTCCGTCCCCCAGCAGTCCCCCCCCTCCCTCCCACCGCCCCTCCATCCCACCACCCCCCCTCCATACTCCTCCCCCTCGCACCCCCCCTCATCAGCCGCCCTCCCCCCTCCATCCCATCGCCCCCTCTCCATCCCCCCCCTCCCTCCACACTCACCCGCAGGCGCCCTCCCTCCCACCACCTCCCCCCATATACCCCCCTCCACCCTCACCCGCAGACGCCCTCCCTCCCCCCACCTCCCTCCCTCCATCCCACCGCCCCCCCCTCATCCCCGCGGTCCCCCCCCTTCCCCTCCATCCCACCGCCCCCCTCCCCCTCCATTCTCCCCGCCCCCCCTCTACTCTCCCCCGCCCCCCCTCCATACTTCCCCGCCCCCCTACATTCTCCCCCGCCCCCCCTCCATTCTCCCCGCTCCCCCTTATACTAAGCGATTGACAACATTGCATACAGGTCCACGCAGGCGCCACTTAGGGTTGAAACTAGGATCGGGACTCCAAAGGAAAAGCCTGTTTCAGAAGGCTCTTCTTCACAGCTTGTCCAACATCACGTCACCAAGGCAATTTCACTTCCCCAGGGCATTTCTGCTCTCCAGGACCTTTCTCGGGATCATCATCTTATCAACAGTTCCTCCATGGCCAATCCTCCCCCGCAGGATGTTCCTTCAGACTTCACGCCTTCCGCGATACCAACCCCCAATCCCATTTCCACTCCTTCCGAGTCTGCTCAACCGGCGCAGACACAACCCCTTACCACCCTCGTCTACCCGGTCCCGACATTGCCCGTCTCTTACCCCACCGATTCCTACATCTACCGACTACCATTATCCCCAAGCAGATGCCTCACCTTCCGTGCTTCCTCCTCCAATTGTCACTATTCCTACTTATTCAATTCAATCGAATTCCACCGATTATTCTCCACCTTCGCTCCCTCGCCCCCCTTCGCCATCTCCATCTCCTTCTGCTTCCCATACCTCGCGCCCTAACTCACCTCCCGGCGATTATATACGCATGTTTCTTCCAAATGATTTAAATCTCCAAATCCGTATTCACTTATCTCTTCCCCCCATTGACCTCCGCAATCTTTTCTCCGTCGAAAATCTTCAGTATGCCGGTCTTTTGGGCTTGGCGAATGTTCTCTTCCAGGAACCCTCCAACCTTAATGATGTCTATGAAGCTCTTCGGTTGTTCCCCATTTTTTGCACCGGCACTCTAACCATCTCTGACATTGCCGCCAGTATAGGATCCTCCCTCATCCACTTCAGCAGCCCTCCATTCTTATATTCTGGAGTATCACCCTCGGACACAATTGCCTTTTGTCATGAGCGCTTTGCCCATAATGCACGTTTTTCTATCCGCATGCAATCCGTACTTACTTCCTTCATTTTTTTCTTTTTACTTCGGAGCCCCACCTCTCCGCTTCCAATGTCCGACATTCGCATTGCAGATCCACTTTACTGCTTCCTCACTAGCCGCCCCTACCCTTACGCCGCCCTCCTCTTTAGTTCATTGAATATGCGCTCCCGTCGCCTCCGTGACGCTATCCCTCGTCGATCTCGCTCATTTTCCATATATTCCGCTCCATTACTCGAATGGCTATATCAACTCCCCGCGCACTCAGCTAATTCTGCTCTACCCCCGTCACCTCGTCTCTCTGTTGACCAGCAATTCAGAGATCCCATGGCACCTTCCATAACCAAACCTCCCCCCTCCTCTACACTCTCCATTGGCTCCACTTCCGTTTCCACACCGCCCCCCGCCCCCCCCTGATATCCCTGCATTTCCACCGCAATCTTCTTCTCCCATCCTCACCACCCCTCAGGCTACAACTACCGGTCATCCCCCTAACCCTGTTCTCCAACATGGCTTTTCTTCGGCAGCCTCTTTCCGCCCGCTCATTCAAACCCATCTCAACCCGCAAAACCCAACCTGTACACCCCCTCGTCCTCCTGTCCCCACTTTCCCATCTACCAGTGCCGTTCCCATCACCCAACCCACTCCCTCGCATAAACCTACCCAACCCGGTCCCTCTACCACTCCAAACAATTCTTCCCCTCCGCCTGCTGCCCCTCCTCCTTCAAATGATATTCCGACGCCTCCCTCCTTTTTCAGCTTGCTTCACGAAGCCAGTGCCATTGCACAGGGCAGTGCTCAGGCCTCCAAGGTGTCCTTGGATTCAATTTCAACTGCAGCTACGATTCACCAGCAGTATATTTCGACCATCGACAATATCAATCGGCAGGCTACAACGCAATGGCAATCCCTCACTGAATCGGCAAGATTACTCAAAGAAGAGAGGGATAAGTATAGGGACATGGCTGATTCTGCTCTACAGACATTAACAGATCTTCAAAATCGTTCTCAATTAGGACTATGTGACAATGCTCCGTGTCGACGGATCAAACGCGAACGGGACCACCTTCGGCAGTGCCTTAGTTCTCTCCAGCATATGATTGAGCAGGCTTCTGCTCCACTGCCCTCATCTCCACAACCATCAGACGCAGGCCTCCATCCACCCTCTCAATAATCTGAAGACCAACTTCTCCATCCCTTGCTATTGGCTTAGGGTTCTCTTATAGATGTGCAATAATCTCTCATATTTCTGCATTTGTCTTATCAGGGTTGCATTTGTCTTATCAGGGTTCAATAAATTTTGTAGCGGGATTATCCGGGATCAATAAAATTTAGTAGCGGGTCCTCTAGTTTTTTCCCTTAATAAATACAGTCACTCCTTATCTATTTTCATGCCTTCCTTCCCTCTCTGTTCTTCTGCTATTCCACTCTGTTCTCGAGTCGATGTTTCCCTCTGTGTCGTGTATCATGTCTGTTGTCTCTCCGGGTCGGAGAGTACATTAGGTGGTGGGCATCTGTTGAGCCCCAGCAGGTTGGAACCAGCAAAGTCAAGACAAGAGGTATTGTAGAGGAGTATTTTGGATAATTCCCTTAAGGTCAAGGGTGTTCAAAGTAATCGGGAAGGTTCAGGTGAATCCCCCCTTTGTGCAAAAGTAAAAACTTAAAAAGAAGTGAGAAGTTGTGTGAAGCGGCAATGTACGCACAGGTGAAAGTATGGGCCCCATTAAAATTTTAATTTTTTTATCTAAAAGTTACTACAATACAAAACAGTTAGTGGTTGGCTGTCGTTGAAGAGGACAATCTTGGGACAAGGGAAGGCAAAGAGTCCAGTGCAGTTAGGCGCGTACCGGATCAACACACTTCAAGAGAGAAGCAAAGGCTATTCAAAAGGAGGAGGCAGAGAGGAAAAGAGAGAGCAAGAAGAGAGTGAAGAATCACTGGTGTGCGACAACCCCAGGAAGTGAAAAGTGAAGAGTGAAAGAAGTGTAGCGAAGGAGGTGTGCAGAGAAGGTGAAGGGAGATTCCAAGAGTCTCAAGGTCTGTGTGTGTGCCGCGAAGGTATCCATTCCTCAGCTTGGTGGGAGCTTAGTGCAAGGTGTGCACAAGGGAAGCGTGAAGCAAGCGAAGGACTGGTGCAGAAGAGGCCGCTGCCAGAAGACTTGAGATAATTGGTCTTCTGTAACTAAGCATTCTCTGTAGTTGTATTTAGTTATTGAATTGGATTGTATTTGGTCTTTGTAATTGTTCGATATAATCAACCTTCAAGGTTTCCATTGTGTACTCCTCTGCAGAGGTTTTCAAGGTTATTCCACTTTCATTATCTTCTTTTTTCTCCTACAAACCCTCAAACTCCTTCTTGTCCAAGAAACCCCCAACACCCACTTAGTCCCAATGGCCTTCTTTCCAGGAGGCAAGTCACATAAAGACCATGTACCATTCTTCATTATAACATCGTATTCAGATTGCATAGCAGCCATCCAATTTTCAGAATTCTGTGCTTCATCAAAAGAAACAGGCTCATTCTCATCACAGAGACTAGACGCAGCCATAGCATAGCAATCTGATGCAAAGGAGGCACTATGAGAGCCTGAACGAGTACGATATGACAAAGGTGCATCTAATTTGCTATCATGCAAAGTCTGCACCAGCCATTTTGGCATAGTTTTTTCCTGCTCAATATCAGCTCTCTCATCAACAAGTGCATCATGTAAATCTGCATCAGAAATGGAATGATCTGCATCATCATATGAAACCTGCAAAGGCTGAGAAGTTGCCTCATTAGGACCAGCACTAGACTGTCCACCTGTAAAAAGAGGCATCAAAGTATCATACATGTCTTTAGAGCTAACATATGTCTCCTTAGTACATGAAAGCAATGGCTGAATAGCATCTTCCACAAAGACAACATCACGGCTAACCAGAACGCGTTTAGTCTGTGGATGATACAGACGATAGCCTTTACTTTCAGAACTGTACCCAACAAAAATACATTTTATTGCCTTATCATCCAATTTTTTACGATGTTGTTCAGGCACTAGTGCATATGCCAAACAACCAAAAACACGCAGATGAGCAACAGATGGCTTGCGGTCATGCCAAGCCTCATATGGCGTGATAGAGTGCAGTGCTTTAGTGGGACACCTGTTCAGTACATATGCTGCACACATGACAGCCTCAAGCCAGAAATTATGAGGTAAAGCCTGACTCTTGACCATACACCTTGCCATCTCCATGAGAGACCTGTTCTTCCATTTAGCAACTCCATTCTGTTGAGGTGTATACGGCACTGTACATTGGTGTTTTATCCCACGTTAAGCCAGAAATGCATTAAAATCAGAAGACATATATTCCCCCCCTCGATTAGAATGGAGGGTGCCCATTTTACATGCTGACATATTTTCAGCCAAAACCAAAAACTGTTTAAAGCACATGAACACTTCGGACTTTGCTTTTAGTGGATATACCCATGCATGCCTGGAAAAATCATCAATGAAAGTCACGAAGTAAAGGTAATTCCCAAAAGAGGGTGTCTGCATAGGACCACAAACATCACTATGGACAAGCTGCAATTTCTATGTAGCCCGAACTGAACCATCTTTTGGAAAGGAGGAACACTGCATTTTGCCCAAAATACAGCCTTCACAAACATGTTTTCCAGGTGCCTCAAGTTTGGGCAAAGAGGACACCATTTCAGATTTCTGCAGGCGTAGCAAACTAGCAAAATTCAGATGACCAAAGCGTGCATGCCAAAGCTTTGCATCTGACATAGCCTGAGAATCATTTACTGCACATGCCAAATGATTTTCAGATCTTTCATAGTCTATGAGCTTATACAACCCACGACATAAAATGCTAGATGCAATAATCACATCGCCATTTGACAGATCATGAAATGTAGACCTGTCATCAACAAATTTCACAACCAAGCCAATCTTGGCTAATGCAGAAACTGATAACAGGTTCTTTTTGATCCGTGGCACAAATAAAGCATTTGACAAAGTGAAAGAACTACCATCAGCAGTAGTCAAAATGATCTTACCAACTCCCATAACAGGATAAGAGGAGTTGTTGGTGCATGTAACAGTATTCCCTGTAGGGGCAGGCTCGAGTGAAGAGAAGAAATTGCGTTGCGAGGTAATATGTTTGGTCGCCCCACTGTCAAAATACCAAACATCTGAGTCTAGTGCAGACATGCACTGCTCATGAGAAGATGGGTCAAAACTACAGACAGTAGTAAACGCCCATTCTTCTTCCTGCACAAGATTTGCAGACTATGTTTTTGGTGTAGAGGCCTCTGCAACAACCATTCCAGCCTCTTTCTTCTTTGCCTCTTTAGCATCCATTTTTGGCTAGTTCTTTATGATATGATCATTCCCTTTACAGTACTTACAAAACAATTTCTGCTTTTCTGATTTCTTCTTATCTTTATCTTCCTTCTTCAAATATGCAGAATTAGCAGATTTCTGCTTACTAGTTGAAGAGCTCCATTTTCCTTTGCCCTTCTGACTAGCCAGGAAAGCTTGATCTGCAACTCGCATAATGGACCTGTTTTGCCTGGACTGATCTTCCTACAACAGAACAGAGACTAACTCCTCAAATGATAAGGCATTCGGATTGCCTTTCATCATCAAACGAAGAGTAGAAGAAAAACTCTGATATGAGTCAGGAGACCATTCAGAACGGTCTGCACAAGTGAGCTATCCAGTATAACCTCATCAGCAGAAATCAACTGTTCCTTCAAGTCTTTGATCTTTGTTAGGAAATTGTCCATAGAATCACCTTCATTCATGTGCTCACTCTCCAACTGTTTTCGGAGGTAAGCAACACGAGCCTCATTCCTAGCTTGGTACAATGTGGTAAGTGTATCCCAAGCAACCTTAGCTGTTCTGCAAGAGCGAATGTGAGGAATAATGGCACGTTTGACAGACAAAGCTATCAATGCATGTGCCTGGGCATCTCTGCCATACAAGCAAATCTGCTCTGCGGTAGGTGCAGCGAAAACAACAGCACGAATAGGAATCTGCGGAATATCATCTTCAACACCATCTTCATCAGCTCCAGCACCTGTATTTGCAGTACCTGACGTTACAGGTGTAATAGGATGTCTTTCAACACCCTGCACAATGTTCCACAATCCTTTTGCAACCAATACATGTCGCATCATATAAGCCCATAATGGGTAGTTGGTACCATCCAACTTATCCTCAACAGCCAACATACGGAATACATCACTGCTTTCAGCCATGGCCGGTGACTAAAATACCTTGATGCAGAAAATTGACTGTATCTCAAAAAGTTGAACGGAACTGCCCAGACAAATTCTGCTAGACCTGTAGCAAACTTTGAGACCCTTAAACTGGCAAACAGAAACTGGTATATACCTTTGGCACAAAAAGACGAAATAGCCTGCATAAGCGCTGCGATAGTGCATTCGGAGGCCGAAACGAGCTCAGATCGCGATTTCGGCACCACAACGCGAAGCTCTTTTGATCTCGGAAACATGCTGAGTATGCTCACCAAAATTCGTGCGATTCGAAGACTACAAACGGAGGAGTGTCGATGGCACCCTAGATGAAGCGACGACCTGCTTTGATACCAATTGTTGGAGTTAGACGTCTGCGGAAGCACGTGAACAACACAAGGAAGAAGAAGAAGAAGCTAGGAGCACAAACACACAATACTGAATGTATTACCAGAGAATGTACAAAGATAAGTAGCCCATTAGGGCAATAGGCTTATATACAAGCCGGGGGAAAAAAACCTCCTAAAGAGGGAAAAAAGTGCCCCGACGGTCCTAGTGTGTTCACACACATCACTACCTAAATATATCAACACCTGAACCAAATGGCTTGAAATTTTTACAGCACACAATAGACTTCAAGTTGGTTCCAATAAGTCAAAGATTATGTAAAATGGTTGAGTATTCATTGAGATATGACCAGAAGAAGTTAACTATTCTGAGTAGTCATAACAAAAAAGTAGACAGAGATGTTCAATGAGCTATATGTATTATAGAACATAATTGTACAGAGTCATTGTCATTGTAATGATGCTCAATGATGATGAACTAAGTGAGCTATAGTGTGAGCTAATCAAGTTCTACAAATGATCAAGGAGAGAGCTATGAAATGAGGCACTTATCCCCGTGAGATTTTACAAAGCCTTTTTATATATGTTTCTTCTAACTTTGAATCTTGAATTCAAACTTTGGCTCCAATCAAAAGGTGACTCCATTGATTTAGGAGATATTCCCTCATCTTGAAGTCATAGCTAATCTTCTTCCTAACTCCAGGAGTTATAAGATTTTACAAGATTCTCCAAAGAATTAATGTTTTACAATGGTAAATGATCAAGTAGTTACAAGCTATAGTTCACATGAATCATCAAGTGGCAGTTCCACACAATGTCTTCCATGCTAAGCCAAATGTGTAGTCTTGAACATTTGTACCAATAGCATGATATGCCTTGAACATCATGTCAAAATCTTCGAGAGTAGGATATACTAGGATCGATCCCACTTTGGGTGGTGGTGGTTTGGTGGGATGGTTTTGGTGTAATGAGGGTGGTTGGTTGTGAACATGTGTGTGAGATGCGATCTCTATCAATTTGGCTTTAGTTTCCCTTAAGCTCTCTTCTATTTCATTCATCTTCTTTGTGGATTGTCTCTTCATCCTTTCATAGCTATCTTTTCAAGCTCTTGTTCTCTTTTTAGTTATGCTCTAAGTCTCACTATTGTCTAGGCTCTTCTCTTGACCTATGCTTGGGTATTCTTGTAGGGCTTGGGCTCTAGTTACTACTTGCACTATGATTGTCATTATCGTACTCCCACTAGAGTCTACAACCAAGCCAATAACATTGATCAGTGTGATATTCTATGCATTGGTTGGATTCTTAGGGCAATCCCATAGGAGGTGTTCCTTATATAATCTGGATAATGTGGGAGCCAGAATATGTGACATACACAAATCCTAACCATAAGCCCCAATGAAGAAAGATGAGATCCCAACCACCCAGAGGGCCATGTTACGTATGCCAAGAAGATCAGTTCATTTGAGATTGCCCAATCCCTACACTAGGACAACCCCAGTGAGTGACCATCTAAGGCTTTATTAGGGTCTTCATAGGGGTAAATCTTAGTGTGCTCTGGTGAATCCATGTAGTAAATTGATTGGCTATCTACATGCATTGAGTCAAAGATTTGAGCATTCGGATCACTTTTTGAAATTTGCAGGGGTGCCAACACTAGGGCTCTACTCAAGTTGTCTTCATCTGATGCATACTTGACATGGATCACATTGGCTAGGGGTGAAGGCTATTGGCCTAGCACTGGTTGAGGTCTTTGTTGAGCTTGGTATGGTGGATGGTAAGTATGTTCAAGTCTAAATTATTGTTGTGGTTGGTGCTGATTTGGGTATCTTCCTTGTTGTTGATATGGCTATAGATAATTTTACCTAACCACTTGCTTGTTGTAAGGGTAGGCTTGTGCTGCATGGTTAGTATATATCCTTTCAATGGTGTAGTATTGGCTATTAGGGTTTCCTTGAGGTTGAGCCATGATTGGACAAACATTTTCCATGTGGTCTCCTCCACAATTGTAACATTGTTTCACTGAGACCATCCTAGAAGTATGCTTGCTTGAGACTCCTAATTTTTGGGCTACTTTCTCTACCAGCTCAACTATTGAAATAGATAGTCTAGAAGTGAAACTCATAGCACTAGTTGATTCTATATAGATCTTTGAAAGCTCTAACTCATCACCCAAGTTATCCTCTATGTCTATACACATGTGCACACACTATTCTATGGTCCTTGGTTCCTTCAAGTAGAAATAAGACCATAATTTGGCACTTAGCAAGCCATCCAAAAATAATGACACTTGTTTGGATGGTGTGGGTAACTCTGGAATAGGACACCTTCCCAAGTATTATCTAAATTTTCTTCTAGCTAGTTGGACAATTTCTTGCAGTGTTTTCTTGAAGGTGTGTATTAGGGATGAGGTATTATGCTTGATACCACTCTTGGAGAGTTTAGTGATGAATGCTTCTAGAAACTATTCTATATTCTTGAATTGTCATTGATGTAGTGGTTGAAACCATGTTAAGGTTGTGTTTTTGAGAGTTAGACTAAAGGCATTGTACTGAGTGAACCTGTTCAGTTTTTAACACTTGTCTAATCTACGATACATGATCGTGCGGGTCTTCCAGTGCCATGGAAGTAGTTCTTCATGGAGTTAAATAGTTGAGTAGGCCTCAAGATCCTACGGTGTTCACTAGGTCTTGGTAGGGGAAACTCATCCATGCCTCTTTGATGTCTTGGACCTCTATGCCTCTCCTAATATGTACTGTCTATCTCCAATCTTGATCAATCTTTTCATAAAGGGTTTGCAAAGCTTATTTCATGTCTTTCTCTATTTCTTTCCTTATGGGTACAATGAATCTGAGATGATCCCACTCCTTTTTGGCCATAGGACACATTAGAAATTGGTGGATGGAAAATCAATTCTCCCTTCCAAGTGTAAGCATCCCTTGTTGGAATTTGGGGCCCCAGGATCGTTCCAATACTAAAACCTCTTGAGCATACACAACTTAATTGACAAGATGATAAGTGAGATAGAGAAAGAAAGAGATCTTGAGACAAGGATAGGGAACGTAAGCTGGATGCTTACTTCACTAAAAATAATAGATGTCCAAATTACAACATGGGAGTACTACTCAACCATATAAAGTGGTGCACTCACTAATGGAAGAATAAGAAGATGATGATACAAGATTTAGATTATGTCGAAATAATCTAAGTGTGTGTGTGAAGAGAATGAAGCAAAGAAGCTAACAAAATAGTGTAATGAAATTGTAAATCAACCACAAGGTTAACTCACAAAAGATAGTTACCACCACCTCGTAGAAGACTTCCTGCTGCAATGAGAGTAGCCTCTCCTTCACCACAACTTCACCTCCTTCAAGAGTGTGAGAACACTCTGTCTTCAAGAAGATCTCCAAGCTCTAGATCTTTGAGTGAGTGAGTATACAAGGAGCCAAGGGCCTTATTATATAGTTGTTCTCCTCCTTGAAAAGCTAAAATAAAGCACAAATAAATCTACGATCAAATTGATCGCGTACGAAAAAATAAAGCTGTATCCCGTCCGTATGCGTTTCCCAAAAGCAAAGTTTAGGTTAAACCAAAAACTGTCTTCGCGCTGCGCCCGACGGGATTTGAACCCGGGTCTCTTGAGTGAGCTTTAAGAACGATGAGCTAAACCAAGTCGACCCGTTAGCTTTGTTGTACAAGAGTCTAGAAAGACTCTACTATATGGATGTCGCGCCCGTGAGCTTTCCATAGAAGTATATAGAATGGAATCTATATATTATCATTCCATCTGCCTGGAAGATTTATATAGAGATACAATTGTTGAATTTAATTGCTGGACCAATGAGGACATTGACTTCCAACAATCCCTCCTTCAATGTTATATTGGTACTAGCTTCAGTAACCTGCAAATCTTCTCATGACTATCTCTAGTCAATGCTTTGGTAAATATATCTGCAACATTCTCACTAGTAGGAACATAAACTAGCTCAATGTGCTTCTTAGCTATCTGCTCTCGAATATAGTGGTAGTGTACCTCTATATGCTTTGTCCTTGCATGATGCACTGGATTTTTAGCTATAGCTATAGCACTTTGGCTATCTGAAAATATCTGAATGGGTTGATGTACTCTTACATCAAGATAACTGAAAATCTTCTGCAACCATACTGACTCTAGAGTAGTTGTAAATGCTGCACGATATTCAGCTTCACACGATGAAGTGGCAATAGTGGGTTGTCTTTTTGAATGCCATGAGATAAGACAATCTCCAAGATAAAAACAAAATCCACTAGTACTTCTTCTTGTGTCTCTATCACCTGCCCAATCAGAATCTGAAAATCCTTTTAGTAACAAATGTGTAGATTTCGAAAATACCATAGCATAATTTGAAGTTCCCTTCAAATAACGAAAGATCCGCTTTACTGCTTTCCAATGTAACACTGTCGGATTCTGCATGAACCTTGATACTTGAGGAACTGCAAACTGTATATCAGGACGTGTATTACAAAGATAAATTAAGCAACCTACTGCTTGACTATATAGAGTAGCATCAAATGGCTCTGCATCTGCTACCATTTGTAAAGACGTGTTCTGATCCATAGGTGTTTGCATAGGTTTAGAATCACCCATCTGAAACCTTTCCAAAAGTTTCTCAATGTACTTCTGTTGTGTCATGTAGATACACTCATCTCGAAACAGAAACTGAATCCCAAGATAATAATGTAGAATGCCTAAATCATTCACATCAAATGTTTGCTTCAATTCTTCTTTGAACATCTGCAAATCTTCATCTCTGGGACCTGTGACTATAATATCATCCACATAAATGATTGCTATAATCATCATACCTGTTTCAACTTTGACATAAAGAGTTGGAGTTGCATCTGAGTTAAGGAAACCAATGGATAAAAGATATGTATGTATCTTTTCATACCATGCTCTAGGTGCCTGTTTTAAACCATACAAAGCTTTTATAAGCTTACACACTAAGTGTTCTTTACCTGTCTCTTCAAAACCTTCTGGCTGCTGAATATACACATCTTCGTGTAAATCACCATTTAGAAAAGCAGTCTTAATGTCAAGTTGATATATATGCCAACCAAAATGTGCTGCTAGAGCAAGTACTGACCTAATAATAGTCATCCTAGATGTAGGAGCAAATGTCTCATCATAATCAATACCTTTTTGTTGTGCATATCCTTTGACAACCAACCTGGCCTTGTATCTATCAATAGTACCATCTGCTTTCCTTTTGATTTTAAAGATCCATTTTACACCTATAGCCTTCTTTCCTTCTGGTAACTCACATAGCTGCCAAGTTTGATTCTTATGAATAGAATCAATCTCTTCTTGCATAGCTTTTCTCCAAATAGGAATGTTAAGTGCATCTTTAACACACGCAGGTTCATCTTCAACAGTCGTAAGTGCCAAAATATCATGAATCTTGAAGTCTTCAGCAAAACTTACATGATCTTTTTGCTCTCTAGTTTGACTTCTTGTTCTTACATGATCTTGTTGTTGTTGTCTAGTCTGACTCCTTGTTCTTCCAGTAAAAGTCTTTATACCACTATCTTTCCAAGTCTGATATAACCACGTAGGTGTATCCTTGAATAGTGGTGAAACTCTTTCTGAACTTTCAGCTTCCACAGGTTCTAGAACTTGTCCTGTCGAGGTACTAGGACTTTCTGGAACTTTAACTTCTTCCATTTCTGGAATCAAAGTCTCTTGTGGAACTGACTTTGTAGATGGTTGTGAAATTCCTCTTTCTTCAATTTTTTCTTGAATACTAGGAATTTGAGGTTTATCTCCCTCCTGATATGGCTGAACATCTACATCCAGAATCTTTCTAAAAATTCCATAGTCATTTTCACTAATGAACTCCGGAATTTCTGCTTCTTTATCATAAAACTTATCTTCAGCAATATAAGCATTACGTGAAAGAATAACTTCACCTGTCTCTGGAACATAAAACCTGTATCCTTTGCTTTCAACAGGATATCCAATAAAAACAGCTTTCTTTGCCTTTACATCTAGTTTGCCTCGGTCCTTTTTCTCAACATGTACATAAGAAAGTGATCCAAACACTTTGAAGTAACTCACATTAGGTTTTCTACCATAATAAGCCTCATACGGTGTGATTACCTTTAAAGCTTTTGTAGATGACCTGTTCAAAATGTGATTAGCTGTATGTACTGCATCAAACCAGAATTTCGGTGAAAGCTTCTTGGACGCCATCATGCTCCGCATCATTTCAACAAGTACTCTATTCTTTCTTTCTGCAACACCATTTTGCTGAGGAGTATAAGCAATAGTAAGATGTCGAGTAATACCTTTCTCATTGAGAAATGTCTGAAACTCATTTGACAAGTATTCTCCACCTCTATCACTTCTGAGAATCTGGACAGTTTCCTGACTTTCATTTTCAACCATAGCTACAAACTTCTTGAACATAGGAAAGACTTCTGACTTCGACTTAAGACCATAGATCCATGAGTATCTTGTAAAATCATCCACAAATAGGACAAAATACCTGAAACCTTGAATAGAGTCTGCTCTCATAGGTCCATTCACATCTGAATGAATAATCTGCAATTTCCTGGTAGCTGTAATATGACCATGTTTCTTGAAAGGTAGTTTATGCATCTTACCTTCAAGACAACCTTCACATATATCTGAATCATCAGGTAGCTTGAATGAGGGTAAACTCTCAACCATACCTCTATCTTTGATATTCTTGAGAGCTCCAAAACTGATATGTCCAAATCTTTCATGCCATAGCTTCATATCTTCCACCGGTGACGAAGATTTGACTGCATATGCTTGACTGATTTTTGACAAAACAAAGACCCCTCCTTGTTGCTTACCTTGTAAAAGACACTTGTCTTCTTTATGTGATAAGATCTTACAAAGATCTTTCTCAAATACAACTTTAAAACCATCACTTAAAAATGCAGATATAGATAGCAGATTCTTCTTCATTTCAGGTACATAAAGGACATCTGAAATTTGAAAATTACCACCTTCTCTTGACTTTAGGGTTACTGTACCTATTCCCACAACATCCAAATCATTGCCATCTGCAATAGTAACTCTTCTACCTAAAGAATAGGAGAGAGAAGAAAATACATCTCTACAACCTGTCATATGCTTTGTAGCACCTGAGTCGAATATCCAAGGACTTGCTGAAAGAACTTGTAAAGCTGCTTGATCAAAAGCTACTTCCTCAATAGTGATACAGGCATAAGAATCACCTTGAGATTTCCCTTTTTTATCATCTTCTGCAACATTACCTGATGCCTTTTTCTTTTCTACTGCAATCCTTTTATAACATTGTGACTGAATATGTCAACGTTTCTTGCAAAAAGAACATATTTTTACCTTCTTCTTAGAAGAATTCTCTTTAGATGTCGTAGATACAGAATCTGAAGTAGAAGGTGAGAGGGATCTACTTTCCTTCTTGGATTGTTTTTCCTTCTTCTTATCCTTCTTCTTCTTACCCTTTGATGAAGATGAAAGCGCTTCTTCATTCTCTTCCATTCCCTTCAACTGATCTTCATCTTGAAGTAACAAGAACTCTAATTCTTCAAATGTAACCTCTCTATCTCTTGTGGTAAGAGTAAGAGTGGTTATGAAGGATCGATATGAAATAGGAAGTGAATTAATCAGCGTATTTACCATTTCTTCATCTGATATCTCAACTCCTACATTTAGAAGTTGATCTCTCAAGTCAACGAGTCTCGTAATGTGGGTTTGTATTGACTCATCAGCTTTCATCCTTGTATTTGCTAGTTGTCTCCTCAAGTGAGCTTTCCTAGCAGGATTTCTGCTTTGAAAAAGATTCTCGAGCTTTAACCAAGCTTGACTAGAACTTTTGCAAGATCTGATCTGTGGTAGAACATGCTTTTTGACACTCATTGCTATGAATGAAAGTGCTAAAGCATCTCTAGCATCCCATCTTGCCTGATCTTCAGTAGGAGGAACTCTAGGTAAAGACCTAGCAATGACTCTGGATGTCGAAGTGGTTACCTCTTCTTCAGTTGGTTCTGTAATTGTAATTCCAGTACCTGTTGAAGCTGTTGTAGATCCTCCTTCGCCTTCTCGTCTTGGTCTTGTTAAGGATCCATTGACGATACTCCATAAATCCTTTGTCACTAACAAGTTCATCATTATGAAACTCCACATGGGATAATTAGAAGATCCATCCAACTTGTCTTCAATCTCAATTCTAATCTCACTCATCTTATCTTAAGTGTGTATGTCAATTATGTAGCTCTGATACCAAGTGTTGGAATTTGGGGCCCCAGGATCGTTCCAATACTAAAACCTCTTGAGCATACACAACTTAATTGACAAGATGATAAGTGAGATAGAGAAAGAAAGAGATCTTGAGACAAGGATAGGGAACGTAAGCTGGATGCTTACTTCACTAAAAATAATAGATGTCCAAATTACAACATGGGAGTACTACTCAACCATATAAAGTGGTGCACTCACTAATGGAAGAATAAGAAGATGATGATACAAGATTTAGATTATGTCGAAATAATCTAAGTGTGTGTGTGAAGAGAATGAAGCAACGAAGCTAACAAAATAGTGTAATGAAATTGTAAATCAACCACAAGGTTAACTCACAAAAGATAGTTACCACCACCTCGTAGAAGACTTCCTGCTGCAATGAGAGTAGCCTCTCCTTCACCACAACTTCACCTCCTTCAAGAGTGTGAGAACACTCTGTCTTCAAGAAGATCTCCAAGCTCTAGATCTTTGAGTGAGTGAGTATACAAGGAGCCAAGGGCCTTATTATATAGTTGTTCTCCTCCTTGAAAAGCTAAAATAAAGCACAAATAAATCTACGATCAAATTGATCGCGTACGAAAAAATAAAGCTGTATCCCGTCCGTATGCGTTTCCCAAAAGCAAAGTTTAGGTTAAACCAAAAACTGTCTTCGCGCTGCGCCCGACGGGATTTGAACGCGGGTCTCTTGAGTGAGCTTTAAGAACGATGAGCTAAACCAAGTCGACCCGTTAGCTTTGTTGTACAAGAATCTAGAAAGACTCTACTATATGGATGTCGCGCCCGTGAGCTTTCCATAGAAGTATATAGAATGGAATCTATATATTAGCATTCCATCTGCCTGGAAGATTTATATAGAGATACAATTGTTGAATTTAATTGCTGGACCAATGAGGACATTGACTTCCAACATGCCTATCATGCTCTGTTACTACAAACAATTTCTCTGGAGTGTTATCTAAATAGACAAATTTTTTTGGTGTCTCATGATCTTTAAGTTCATATATCATGACTATGCCTACTTCATTAGGTTGATCTGGCTTAAATATCCAAAAGGCTTCATCTGTATCCCTATTCAAGAATAGTTTAATACCTTTGTTATCTTGTGGGATCCACTTTGGGTTGATGATTCTATTCAAGATGGATTTGCCACGAGGTGTTCAAGGTTCTCGAACTATGTTTCCCTATTCTAGGTCTCCTATCTCATTCTCTGGAATGACATTTTCAAACTCATCTATCCTATCAAGTAAGCTGGTAACCACATACATGGTTCCTTGCTTATCAATATATGAGCCCTCTTGAAATTTGACCACAGGATGTTCAAGTCCAAAGGGTTGGTTAGGGATTTTGAGTTGGACAACAGATCTTCACAAACCATTCTCATAGATGCGAGCGCCTAATCGATTGGTTCTAATATAATCCAATTGCACCTTATAAGGACCTTATGGTGTTTGTAAATAGTAGTGCCTGAACTACTTGTGGGTCATTCCATGCAAAATGGCATTTTTGAGTCACTAGTCTCAAAACTTAGCACATGGGAATAGTCATTGAGCTGTTGAGCCCAAGACCTAGCTGTGTGATTGACACTAGCTTCAGAGGATTTGATGCTTTGCCTATTCCTGCCTAGGTGTCTTCTTGATCTAAGGTTCATATGCCTTATCTATTAACCCAATGTTTCCCAATTATAATCACATTGCAATGTTCTTTTGTCACAATCACTTGTTCTTTTTAGGTTCCCCTTTTGGGTGTAAGATCTTGTCCATGTAGTAGCATCATCAAGAGTACTTGAGTTATATCATAATTTGAGGTGTGATCAATGAATGTATGTTCTTTTCCACTTAGAGTTTTCCACATTAATATTCTAGATATACTTACACTTGAGTCATTAGGATTTCTTGTATTTGAGTCCTACCTGACATAACCTTAATCAATCAATACCTCTAGTCGTACTTATCCTAGACTAGAAATTGAATGAGGGGGATAAGAGTTCTTCCAACCTTGAGTCTAGTGCTCTGAGAAGTGCTTTGATGCTCAGGAAGTGTGCTCCTCAAGTGCAATTTGTATGCAAGATAGCCCCTTTGCCTTGCTCAAGAGCTCTTATTACCTGAAGAAAACACTAGATTTTAGCTCAAAAATTCACAAAATTAAGAAACCTATTTTTTTGGCAAGAAATGGATGTATATCACAATTGAGAAGGTCTATCTATCGTGCCTAATCATTAGGTGCTATCAATCGTGATGGATTGGTCCGTCACGATGGACACCTATCTATGGTGATTGATGGTCTATCTATCCCGATGGATAAAAATTACGATGGACTTGGCATTTGTTGGCATGGTTGTCTATTGTGATTGATGAATTTCTACATAAAGTTGTGTCTATTGCATGAGGTTAATCTACCACAATGGACACATGTTCGTCATTGTCTGTCTATAATCAATCGCATGATTGAACCTATCAATTATGATGGACAGACATGTCCATCGTGGTCTGTCAATCCTGATTGAAATTGTCTCCTGTGAATGACCCTATCTGTTATGATGGACAAACAAATGTGAATTTTCGCAAGTGCTCTACTCTATCGTGGTGCACTCCTTTTTACCAAGTAATGAGTTTTATTATCTATTGTGATTGACAGAGACCTTCATCATGGGGTGTGTGCACAAAGATTTTGTACTTGGTAGACTTCCTGTTGCTACTTTAGATGTCTATTATGTGCAAGTGCTCTACTCTATCGTGGTGCACTCCTTTTTACCAAGTAATGAGTTTTATTATCTATTGTGATTGACAGAGACCTTCATCATGGGGTGTGTGCACAAAGATTTTGTACTTGGTAGACTTCCTGTTGCTACTTTGGATGCTAATAACTACTAGAAAGCTCACAAAACACACAAAAACACAATAAACAAAATCGCGCTCTCTCTCTCTCTCTTGCTCTCACAAACACAATGAAGGGAAATGAGGTATAGGTGGAGATATGGTAATCAATTGAAAGTCCAACAAAGAAGGAGATGGAGGTGGGAGATGGTGAGGAAGGTGATGATGATGTAAAAGTAAAGAAATTACCTAATTACTTACCATTCCATCATCGAGTCTCTATTTCTTACCATCACACACTTGTCCTCAAAGCTCGATCCTCAACAACGGCGCCAAATTTGATGTCAATCCATAATGATGAGTATCAACATGAGGAGATCCACCTCATAATTGTCAATCTGAGGAGACATGAGAGTGGTATGATGGCCATGAGCAAGTGAGAGTACAAGTGTGTCAGTGTGAAGCACACTAACATGCAGACACGTACACACACAGAGACACACGATAAGACAAAGAGATGGAACAATGGAGTCTTTGATTAGCCAAACACAAGTTTACAATGAGTTTGAGTTGCTTCAATTCCCAACAATCTCTCCTTTAAAATGAGCTCTCTAGCTCCTTTTATAGTTTTTGACTAGACTTTGGGCATGTCAAGACCCAGTGTTTGGCCTAGTTAAAAATTAGGTTCTTAGGCTATTTTGAAACCTCAAACAAGCTCTAAAAATCATGAAAATTGATAAGTATGTAGATCTAGCACTCGTCAAGTTTAAGGACTCCTCAGCTTGCACAAAATGGAGTTGAAATGATAAAAAAATGGAATTTTACAATGAGGTGGAGTGATAAAATTCACTATTGATAGTTGTTGATTTGAAAAAGGAATTTCTTGACCTATTAGTTAGATCTTTGTTGACCTCCTTGTCAACTTGGTCCTGCTTGCCCTTCTCTCTATATGGATATCCTTTGACTTGACTACCCCATGCTTCCTTGCCTTGACAAGCCTCTTGGACCTCCTTGGCTACTGCCAATGATCATCATCACCCTACCTACCACATTCCATTACATGCCCTTCCAGTATTGAAGTTTGGAATCTAGCTTGTTGAGGATCCAATCCCATCATTGGTCCATCAAGTCATCAAAACCAATCAATCCCACATATCCTAATGAAGACTTGGACTAAGGCAAGCTCATGAAAAACTTGATTAATGAGGAGCTAGGGAGGGATATGGGATATAGTCTTGAAGGACGTCTTAGCGTGATTAAGTTTTGAGCCAGAGGTTGAGCAAAGAAATCAAGATAAAACCAAAACTTTGACACATAACTAGCTTCATCTAGAATGAAGGCATTAGTGTTATCTGCAAACATTCTAAGTACCATCTAGTCTTGACCTTGAGGGAGCAGAAGGCCATTGATGTGTTCAAATTGACCCTGTCTTTCCACAAGGTAGTTGAAGCCTTGCATGGAAATAACAAATAACAGAGGAGTGGGAGGGAAACCCTACCTAATCGATCTCTTAAGCTAAATGGGGGAAGAAAGTTTTCCATTAATACTAATCCTAGAGGCATTGCCTAAGAGAACTTTGACCAAAACCAAAACCCCTAAGGGACTGCAGGATAAATTCCTAACCCAACCTAGCATGGGCCTTGTCGAAGTCAATGTTTAGAAAAAACAAGTTTTGATTTGACTCCTTTGAAAGTTCAAGCCCTTCCTAGATGTCCACTATGGCTTCTAATGTGGTCATGACCTTGATGAATCCATGAATCCTTTTTGATATTTGCTAAGAAAATCACAAAGGTGGTTAGCCAAGGGCTTGGCAATGACCTTGTATCCTATTTGAAACATAATTGTTGGCCTCCAATTTCCAATCCTCTTATTGCTATCTTTCTTATGGATTGATTTAATGTCTTGTTCATGGAAACAAATTGAGAGGGCCCCACACCCTTTGAATTTCCTCCACATATGGTACTCAAAGGACTAACAAAGGAGTCTTTAAAAGTTTTGAAGGATCCATTGGTGAGGGTGCCAAGATCAAGGCTCTTTCCAACAAGAATCAATAGTAGTCTTGTGCTTTCCAATGGAGTGAAGTTCATCGAGCCTCTAAGCAATGTATTGTAGGATCCTTTTAGATCTAGCTCTCAAAATATTTTCCATACATTCCATCCTCCATGTAGTAAGCGGATATTCCATGTCAATGATTTTGGAAAAGTGTTTCATAATGACACTATGACTCTCCTACTTAGTTTACACTCTGCACCAATCTTGTTGATCATAGTTGGAAGGATTTCCTTAACTTGATTTTTCTTTAATACCCTACACATCTCTTTTTTTGGCTTGTCTATTTTTCATGCACACCAATCTTTGAAGAAGATGAAAAACTTCTTACATTGAATCTCTTCTTCAAGTCTCAGCTTGCTCCTAATTTTGAGAAGGACTTTCTAAAGGTGCAATTTCCCTTTGTTCACTTCTTCTTCAAGATGTATAAAACTCTTATAAAATTTCTCTCTTCTTTCCTTTCTAATCCTTTGGATCTCAAAGTTAGCATTGTGGATGATATAATGTGTAGTCTTAACCACTCTGATCCAGCACTTAGCAAGAGAGGCACATTCTTGAAAAGCTTGGTGCCATGCATCAAAAATATCTTAACAAATAGAGTGGAGCTCGGCACCACTCTATAAGTTGGACCAAGAGTAACCTTGTTAATCTTTGAATTCAGACCAGTCTTGATGGAGCTTAAAGTGATCCCATCCGGATTTCTCATTATCATCTAAAGGTCGACCTTTTTGCTCCCAATGATCCATAAGTTTTCAACATGTTTGATTCACCTGATAGGATCACGTTGGAAAGGAATCTAGAGATTCCCAAATTTTTATTATTTTTTTGGTCCAGTTCAAAGCATACACTAAAACCATCAAGAAAGAGAGATGGTTTTTTAGAAGTAGTATTTTTGAGAGGAAAATAATTGTAAAATGCCAAAAAATTATAAAAATATTTATGCAAACAATGTAAAAATGAGGAAGAGTCTTCCTCATATAGATTAGAATCATATGTATTTTTTCTAGAATTTTTGGAAACTCCTAGATAGCATATTTTTAGATTAGAAGGGAGAAGGACCAAAATTCAAGTGTGAAAAGGGACACTTGAAAATGTATAAAAGACAATTTCCTCTATTTTGAGAGGGTTGGTTATTTGTATTTGATGATATCCAAGCAAAGAGAGAGTTTCCTACAGAAAATCGTGATTCTTCCTTTTGTGTGAATTTCTTTGATTTGTTGAGTCTATTCTATGTGTATCCATGGAATTCGCAAGCTTCTATTGTGTATTTCTGATGAATGTGTATGAAGAGAGTTGATTCTTGATGAATTGAGTGAGAATTTGCTGAAGAATGGTGCTGGAGATGAAATCGTCATTTTTCACAGAATCGCGATTGTCTCGTCTGAAGGTTACAGGTATCATTTTTGAGTTTTGACTTTATGATTGTGTTCTGCTGAGGAAATAACACACTTTAGACACCAAGATGATTGAAAATGATGGAGTATTGCTCAAGATAATCCAAACCCTAGAAATTCCTCTTCACCTTCATTATTTCTCAGAAATCCAGCCAATTTCCTCTTATTTCTTGGATTCTATCATCTAGAAGGGGCTGTGGTCTCTTGTATACTTCCAGGATTGACAAATATAAGATATATTGTTGATTCTTTATGCTAAATGATTGGAGAGGACAACTCTAAAGGTTAACAACAAACATTTTTTGGCGCCGTTGCTGGGGAGTATAGCAAAAGCTTCATTGAAGTTGGACCTTGTTGGATCTTCTAATGTTGATGGTATTGAACACATTGAAAAGGTAATACTCTTTAATCAAGAAATGGAAACATGAAAAGGTAGGTTTCTTTGTTTTTCTTTTGGGAAAAGAAAGCAATAGATAATCTTTTGAGAATAAGAAGTGATGAAATTCTTGCAAATTGATAGTTGCTCTTATCATTTTTTATAAGTAAAGTGCAGGTGTGTGAAAAAACTGAATCAAGAGAGCTGAAGATAAGGTAAAATGTGTCTATCCTTGCATTTGAAGAGTGCTTTTTGACCAAGTACCAAGCAAAATTGTTGATCTTGGGAAGATGACATGATTGCATTGAGGAAAGTCAAGTAAAGTAGCTAGATGCAAGTAGATAAGATCCATTTGTCAATCAAGGCAAAGCAATAATCTTGAGAAAAAGTTTATTTGCATCTTGAAAAGAAAAAAATGTTTGAGTTTATCTTTGCAAAAATTCATATTTGCACTTCTTAGCACATTTTTCTTTGGGAAGTTTTGCTCATGAACTGTTTTGACAGCAAAGCATAAAGGAGTATAACCAATCAGGGAACACAAGATCAATAGATCACTAAACAAGAAACCCTAAGTGAAGTGTTTACCTTAATTTAGGGCAAAATACTAAAAAAAATCATAAAATCCATTAAAACATTCAAACAAATTTCTTTCTTCCTTAGGAAGTTGGACTGAAGTGTGATTGATTAAGAGTGAAGGAGACCAAGTGGAAGAAAAAAAAAAATTGCTAAAAATTGGAAAATAAAAAAAATACGATTCTATTCACAAAATCGTGATTTTTTGGTTAATTTTTTGTTAATAATGTAAAACTGAAGGTGACAGCTGAATTGGAATTGGTAAAGAGTCTTGAAGAGGATTAAGAGGAAAGAAGACTCAGAATTGCAAAAAACAAGAAGTTCAGAAAAAAACGATTCTCTAGACAGGATCGCGATTTCTTGTAAGAAAAAGAAGTTGATTTTTTTTTCTGCCCATTTGGGTATAGAGGTAAGAGGTTGTAAGAGAATTTCATAAAGTGGGTTAAAGGAATTCAAATCGCAAAAAATATCAGAGAAAATTGAGGATGAAATAAGTAAAATTGGGAAAGTAAGTACAGAATTGCGATTTTCACCAATGGATAATGGGAGTGACCAATGATGAAAAGTTAGGAATTGTGGATTAAAACCATAAAATTGTTGAAGAATAAAAATTGGACAAGAAAAAAGTGAAAATTCTGAGGAAATTGCACAAGATCGCGATTGTGTGAACACTATAAAACCCTGGAGTCTCAGAAGAAAACTCATTTGAGTGAGGAAGAGAGAGAGAGTGAGAGCAAGAACAGAATCATGACTTTCTGCAAACACAAGCTTTTGGACATTTTCTGATCAAGCAAGAAAGGTAAGGATTTCCTAATCAATTTTTGCATTATCTCAAGTTCTTAGGTTATGTTTAGAACATAAAAAACTCATGAAACAGTAAAATCACGGAATCGTGACTTTTAGGATTTTGAATTTTGCAGACAAATAATAATAATTTTGTGAATGCTCTTTTATTGCATGCTAAAATTTTAATTAGGCGAATCTTTGTGAGAAAACAAAACTAAAAAATAAACAACCTAATTTTTTTTCAGAAATCTGCACAGAATCGCGATTCTGTAGTTAGATACAAAATTGCGATTCTTTGAAACAAAACACAAAATCGCGATTCCCAGAGCACGATTTTCATACAAAAATCGTGTTTTCTAACGATTGTGAGCAATCACGATTGTCAGGGAACAAAATCGTGGAAAACACGATTCTCACCACAGAATCGTGAAAAACACAATTTTCATCATAGAATCGTGAAGAACACGATTCTCATCACAGAATCGTGAAAAACACGATTCTCTTCACAGAATCGTGAAAAACACGATTCTCATCACAAAATCGTGAGAAACACGATTCTCTGCTCAGAATCGTGGAAAACACGATTTTCACCACAGAATTGTGAAAAGCACGATTCCCATCACAGAATCGTGAAGAACACGATTCTCATCACAGAATCGTGAAAAACACGATTCTCTTCACAGAATCATGAAAAACACGATTCTCTCCACAGAATCGTGAAAAACACGATTCTCATCACAAAATCATGAGAAACACGATTCTCTGCTCAGAATCGTGGAAAACACGATTTTCACCACAGAATCGTGAAAAGCACGATTCCCATCACAGAATCGTGAAAAAACACGATTCTCATCACAGAATTGTGAAGAACATGATTCTCATCACAAAATCGTGAAAAACACGATTCTCTTCACAGAATCATGAAAAACACAATTCTCTTCACAGAATCGTGAAAAACACGATTCTATTCACAGAATCATGAAAAACATGATTCTCTTCACATAATTGTGAAAAACACGATTCTCATCACAAAATCGTGAGAAACACGATTCTCTGCTCAGAATCGTGGAAAACACGATTTTCACCACAGAATCGTGAAAAGCACGATTCCCATCACAGAATCGTGAAAAAACACGATTCTCATCACAGAATCGTGAAGAACACGATTCTCATCACAGAATCGTGAAAAACACGATTCCCATCACAAAATCGTGAAAAACATGATTCTCATCACAAAATCGTGAGAAACACGATTCTCTGCTCAGAATCGTGAAAAACATGATTCTCTTCACAGAATTGTGAAAAACATGATTCTCACCACAAAATCATGGAAATAATTGAATGATTCTTAGGTCTAGTAATAAATTGTACACACATTCTAAGCAAGAGCTAGGAAGAAAGGAGGTAGAGCTAGTGGTAGGAGAATTGCAAGAAAAAGATTTAGGGCATGAAATTAATATGGAGACTTAAATGAAACCAATGAATCCTCTGAAACTGGTGATTATAGAAACATTCTCAAATACATGTATACAAATAGGTTTGGAACCTATGTATATAGGATGGAATGCATAAGTTTCTCATTAGATTAAGAAACTTAGAGGTTCCCCTAAATATAACACTAGTAGCACAATTCAAGGATGGAAGATATGAGGATAGACAGGGATGTGTATACATCTTCTCACAAGACCCAAAAAATTCTAATGACCTAGGGCAATGTGCAGACAAGAGACCTTGGGAACAGAACCTAGGGCAATTAGACTTGCCAAAACCACATGAAACTCACAATAATAGTGAACAACAACAAGGTAGGAGAACACATACTTCCCCGAATCCTGTTGAAAAAGAAGTAGAAGGATTTAATGATTTTCCATTAAGAAGAAGACATCATTGGCAAAATCAGGGCAGAATGCTTAGACCCTATCAAGTAGCCAAATGCATGAAAAATCAATATGAAGGATATTCTGATCCTCATGCCCATGCTGCAGAATTTAGACAATTAATTAGAGCAGAAGAAGTAGAGGATTACAAAGTCCAATTTGAGGCATTTGGTCTAACCCTAACTGGACCTGCACTATCTTGGTTCATTCCCTTGAGAAAGGAAAGGTATTTGGATATTGAATCTTTCCTAGAAGCCTTCATAGGGGAATTTTCAAAAACTAGAATAAAACATAGCACAGCTACCCTGATACATAGCTCTAAACAGCAAAAATATGAAAATGTCAGAGAGGCAGCCAAGAGATTCAAGAAGTATATTGATAGATGTCCCAGAGAGGAGGTACCATCCATGGCAAGACAAGTATCCCTATTCATAGAAGGATTGAGAAGTGCACAATTGAGAACCTTGGTGTATTATAGAAGGTGTCTAGACCTAGGAGCATGTGTTAAAGAAGCAATAGACTTAGAGGATAACCGGGGACAAGATCTATTAGCATTTGATCAATCTAGAACAAATGAAGATAAAATTCCACCAACAGAAGAATTGGCACAAGCTATTGCTAAAGCCCTGGAAGTTAGCACCAAAACAAATTTGATAAACACCAAGATGACAACAAATAAAAAATGCTATAATTGTGGAGAAAATCATTTGGTACAACAATGTCCATATAAAAAACCACAACATTTGCAAGATAGAAAAACACTCAAATATTGTACACTAGAAAGAAAGTGGACAAATCATACCAGAGAATAATGCTTTTACAATAAACAACCCATTAAGGAGAGGGAATATGCACACCAAAGAGAATCTGGATTTATTGAGCAACCAAGACTTGTACTTGGGCAACAACCTCCATTACCAACAAATGTGGTACCAGTCAAATACACACTAATAGAGGAGGGAAACTCAAGAATAAGAGCACCATACAAAGAAGATTATCACTGGAATGAAGGATATCAGGAAGAGTGGGAAGGATATGAGATGAGAGAACCAGAACTGTAAGCCCTAGATTTGGGAAATGGGAGAATTGAGATGGATACAACCACATTCATGTATATAACCAATAATTGTATGTCCAATCAGAAACCTCAATTCAAAGGGAGCCAAAAGATAACTTGTTATAGATGTGGGGGAGAACATTTCATTAGAGACTGTCCACAACCTCCTACACTAAGAATAGAAGGAGCCTATTGCAAGGATTGTGGCAGGAAGCATTTAATAAAGGATTGTCCAAGAAATCCTAAACAACAACAAAATACTTCTAATAACATACCATTACAAGCAGTCAACATCATGGAGCAAGAAGAATTGAGTGACCCTGAACAAGTAAATGTAAATGCTATAACAAGAGCACAAGCCAAACAATAGGAAATAATCAAGGAACAAAAGAAGAATTCATCTCCAAAGGAGAAGAAAAACAGACAAAAAGGGAGATGGGAGAGAAAAATGAGAGTAGGTAAAAGTCAAGAAGAAGAAAATATAGAATTACCAAAACATAGCCCACCCCAAAAGACACAAACCCAGCAAGAGATAAGCAATTCACAAAGTTTGGAAACTATGATAAAAGCATACAAGGGAAGAATTCAAGAGGGACCAAATCCCACAGACCATGTAATGGCTTATCCTATGCCGGTTATAGAGCATGAAAGGATGCAAAAATGCAAACAAATCATACAAGAAGCATAACTTAAACTGGGGAATTAGATAATTCTAAAACAACAGCTGGAGAACCAAAGGTAACAAGAACAAAGGAAATTATGGATCAAGAAGGTAATTCACAAATTACATTCCAGATAAATATAGACAAATGATGTACAATCTTATACCACACCACAATGGAGGAATTGATAAAACAGAATCCTCACTTACAATACAAAATGGTAAAATGGGAAGCAATACCAGAAAATTTTGATCCACAGCCACAAGAATTGGAAGAGTTGATGTACATTCCTATTGATAAAATAGGTGGATATTGTGAAGGAGAAGAAGGAAACTCAACCCTAAAAATACAATTTGGTAAAAATGATGCCAAAGCTATATTGGATAGTGGATCAGGTGTGGCCATCATGACTAAACAAACTTGGGAAAGATGGGGAAAAAATAAATTAATACCCACTAAAATGAGATTGCATCTTGCAGATGGACACATAGAAAAACCCCTAGGAATATGGGAAAAGGTGATTGTGGATATATGTGGAATAGAAATAGAGCATACTTTTGCCATAGTTGAATTTCCACAATCCACTTCATATGAAATTATCCTAGGAAGACCATTTATGAGACAAATGCAAATTGTGCAAGATTGGGGTAATGATTGCCTATACCTTCAGAGCAAAGGGAGGATAACCAGAGTGAATTTAAGAAATGGTCATTATTGTGACATATCCCCTCAAGAATGGTTCAAAATACATCAAAATTAGGAATTGAGTGAAGAATCAGAGTTGGAAGATCAGAATGAAACAAAATCATCAATATGGAAGTGCAATGTGTTAAGAAACCTTACAAATGGAAAAAGAAGATTAAGAAGAGAAGATTGTATAGAAGGGAGAAAATTACAAGATGAGAGCTATATACCACAAAAATTCAAAGATGAAGAATTTGAGCCTTATGGTTGGAACCAGATTTTGGCCACCATGGATCTAGCCAAAGATGAGTATGTGGGAGTGAAATTCCAAAATGAAGAAGGATATGATGTTTTTCACATAGGAATACAAATGATAAAGGTATCAAAAACAGAAGAGGACCAAGAAAAAGAAATGATATTGAAAAATGGAAAAACACAATATTTGGAAGAGGTAAAAGCGGCAGACGCAATAAAAGATAAAATCTCAGGCAAATATAGAAAAAACAAACACAAGGGAACAGAAGAAGATCAGGAGGATGAAAAAAATAAGAAAAGGATAAACAAGGATCAACAATTTGATGTACCTGCAAATTTCAAGACTTATGAAGTAGAAGACAGACTACTCTTAAAAATGAAACCAAAGAGGGAAAAGAAAGAGGAGAGGCATATGACAATGAGGGACAAACTAAAAAGGTAATGATCACCCAGGAAGAAGGGGAAGAAAGACATATTGTAATAGCTGATGACATGACAAATCAAGAAGAGGAGGCATTAAGAAAACTGGCTAAGAGCTATAGGGATGTGTTTGCTTTTAGCTACAAGGATTTGAAAGGTATTGATCCTAAAATCCGTGAGCATAAGATTCCTATTACACCTGAGGCAAAGCCTAGCAAACAAAGACATTACACATTCAATGATAAATACTCTGCTAAAATAAAGGAAGAAATTGACAAGCTGCTGGCTGCCAATTTCATGTATGAGATTGAATACACAGAGTGGATATCTCCTATAGTTGTAGTACCAAAAAAGAATGGGAAACTTAGGGTATGCATTAACTTGAAGAAAGTCAATGCTGCAACTATAAGAGATAGCTACCCATTGCCTATAACAGACCATCTTCTAGAAAGAGTTGCAGGTAAGGAGGTTTATAGTTTTTTGGATGGTTTTTTAGGATACAATCAGGTACCCATAGCATTGGAAGACCAACATAAAACTGCCTTTTCCACAGAATGGGGAATTTATGCTTTTAGGGTTATGCCCTTTGGGTTAACTAATGCCCCAACAACTTTTCAAAGATTGATGTTTCATATCTTCAAAGAATTCCTGAGGAATATAATGGAAATTTATGTGGATGATCTTTGTACTTTTTCGTTGAAAAGACAAGATCATTTGGAAGATATAGAAAATATATTCAGGAAATGTAGAACATACAGAGTATGTTTAAATCCAAAGAAGTGTGTGTTCTTTGTAAGACAAGGGAGAATGTTAGGTCACATAGTCTCCAAAAATGGAATTTCAACTGATGAAAGGAAAATTAAGGCCATAGTGGAACTTCCAAAACCAACAAATGTAAAGGAACTTCAAACCTTCATGGGACATTGCGGATATTATAGAAAACTTGTACACAAGTTTGCTGACATTGCAAAACCTTTGTATGCCTTAATCACAAAATTTGAGTGGACCAAAGAGTGTGACCAAGCTTTTGAGACTCTAAAAACTTGTTTGGTAACAACACCAATTTTAAAAACCCCACAGTGGGATAAAATTTTTCATGTCCATGTGGATGCTTCAAATTATGCTTTGGGATGTGTGTTAGCATAACCAATAGAAGGGAGCAAATTAGATTTTCCAGTTGCTTATGCTAGTAGGCAACTGAATCCAACAGAGAAAAATTACACAACCACTGAGAGGCAAGGGTTGGGAATGATATTTGCTGTGAAAAAATATAGACATTACCTTTTGGCCAACAAGTTTAAATTTTTTGTGGATCACCAAGCTTTACTCTTCTTAGTAAACAAACCTTGTTACACTGGTAGAATAGTCAGATGGTTTCTTTTACTAATGGAGTTTGAGTTTGAGGTGGTGGTCAGATAGGGAAAAACACATTTGAGAGCAGATCATTTGTCTAGAATCTAGATTAAAGAACCAAGTTCACCTTTAGATGATGACCTGCTAGATACATATCTGTTCAAAGTAGAAAGTGTTCCTGAGTGGGCCATGACTTTAGTACCTTTGCTAACCATGGGACATTGCAGAACATTTTGAAACAACACACATTTAGTATTACAAAGCAGGAACTTTATGCTGCTAGCTGGGCACTTGTATCACCTCAACCATACAAGCATATTGGAATATTGTACTCCAGAAGAGGAGCAACAGGAATATCTGAGAAGAGCTCATTGTTGGAACCCTTGTACTCATGCTTACATAATAGTCACCCTAAGTAATCTCAATAGGATGGGAGTACATTGGCCTAATAAGACTCAAGATGTAACAAAATATATTGCTAACTGCTGGGAATGCCAATCTTTGCAAAATTCAGAACTTATAACTCTATATTGGTTTCAGAAAAACCCAGAATGGAGTGAGTACATCATTAAGGAGTTGAAAAGGAAGAAGAAAGGAAAACAAGAAAGAGGAAGTGCAGACTCAAAGAATCTACAAATGATTTCTGAAGAGTATCAACCAATAGGAGATCAATTGTATAAGAGAGGGATGGATGGATATTTAAGAATTTGTGTTCCTGAAGATAGATATCTGGAAATGTTGGAAATGGCACATTTTGGAGTGGCAGGAGGGCATTTCTAAGTGACAGAACTGCTAAACTCATATTATATTCTGGTTTTTGGTGGCCAACCCTATTTCCTGATGCAAGAACATATGTGAAAAGATGTGACATTTGTCAGAGGGTGAGTCAACCAAATAAAAGAGACAATATGCCATTAGTTCCATTGATTTCAGCAAGAGCATTTAGTAAATGGGGGTTGGATTTCATTGGACCCATACATCCTCCAACAAAACAATCCCATGTTGAATACATAATAGTGGCCACAGATTACTTGACTAAATTCCAATTGAATTGGTAAGTGATAGGGGGACTCATTTTTTGAACCAAATCATAGAAAACATAACTGAATATTTCATGATTAGTCATAGAAAGTCAGTCCCATATCACCCACAAGCCAATGGGTTAGCAGAAAGTACTAATAAAGTACTTTGCACTGTATTGTCAAAATTGGTAAACACAAACAGGAATGATTGGGATTTACAACTTAATCATGTCATATGGGCCTATAGAGTGGCATACAAAACTGCACTAAGAACCACACCATTTAATTTGGTATATGGACAAAATGCAGTTCTACCTTTGGAATTCCTCATTCCAACACTAAAAGTGGGTAGTCAATACAATTGGACTGGACATGAATTATCTGAGAGAGTAATAGAATTGGAAAAACTGGGAGCTTCTAGACTCCAAGCAATCATGAGCATATATGCAGACAAGAAAAGACAAAAAGCTTATCATGATGTTCATATTAAAGAAAAAGATCTACAAGAAGGAGATCTAGTTTTGGCATATACAATAAAGGAACATCAGAAGAAATTTCAGAAAAAAGGACATGGGCCTTATATTATCCATCAAATAAGTAACAGTGGAGCTATCCAACTAGCCAACATAGATGGGGAAATCATGCCAAACTTCATAAGTGGATGTAGAGTTAAAAGGTATGATCTTCCATTAACTGCTTCTGAATGGAGAAGGTTACATCAAGCTCAAAACAGGAAAAAAGAAGAGGAAAACATTAGAAAAGAGGCTCAACATGAGGCAAAGGAAAGGATAAGGAAAACCAAAGATCTTAGAGAAGTCCTTTTGTGTGAAACATCTCTAAAAGAAAAAGAACATTTGCCTGTTATAACAATGCATTGTCAGGATGAGAAAATCAAGGTCTTGATAGACTCAGGTGCACAAGTAAACTTTATCAGTTCAGATTTGTTGAAAAAGTTTAACCTAAAAAGGGCTAAAAGTAAAATCTTTATCAAAACTTTGGAAGGACAAATAATACAAAGCATGTCTTCACCTTCTATTGAAGTTAAGTTCAATGAAGAATATATGAAAAAAGATTGTGAAGAATGGCCAGATCATTTGATGACTGAGAAATTGATTTTGGGACAACCCTGGCTAAAGCAAGGTAAAGTAATTTTGGATTTTGAAAAAAATGAAGCTTAAGTTGACAATAAATGACAAAAGGTTTTTAATGTTTTTATTGAGTAATGAAGAACAGGAAGATCAACAGGATGTTCATGACCCAAACCTGGAAGGATTTAATTTTTCATTAGAAGATACACAGACATTACCAATACAATCACTGTATGATCAAGCTTCATTTAATCAAAACCAGGAAAAAATTGAAGGAGTAAAAGTTGGTGAAGAGACAAAAGCAAGGTGGCAACTATGGCATAGTCAAAAACATCAAGACATCAGAACAAGAAGGATGTAGAAACAAAGTATACACAAGCCCTGTTCATCAAAACAAAATTTCAGAACAAAATGGATATGGAAGCCGAAAAATTCCAGAAACAACCTATCAGAAGGAAATGGGTTATTCACTAGAACAGGGTCAGCAAGGGTTAAATATTATTGTGTGTAAAAAAATCAAATTTGATTCAATGGAAAAAGATCATGAGTATCTGATATGCAGTTAAGATCTTTGATAAGAAAATCAGAGTGTCACAGAGAAGAAATTATGACATTCGAGCTTTATCTGATCATTGATTACCTGCTCTTTCTATCCTTCCTCTTGCTCATCTATGTCCATAAGATCCAAATCTTCCTCTTATTCCTGATCTCTTGTAGTTGTGAACTCTTTATTATGATTCAAATCATATAGTATGTCTTCTATGCTTTGGTTTATCTCTTTCTCTGTAATTCCTCTTCTACTTTTTGAACATTCCTCTTTTCCACTACTTCCTCTATTTCCTTGATTTGATCTGCATCTTTTTGTTTATGTACTGAACTGCATAACTGAACTCCTTTTTCTACTTCTACTTTTTCTTCATCCAATTTGAAATTGGTTTGATGAAAAGATTTTGTACACATAGTCTTCAATCCAGATTCCACTAATCCACAGCTGAATGCCTTCCTCACTTCAATCTCTTCCTCCATCAATACTGCTTTACGTTTTAGTAATCTTCTCTCTTCTTCAGGACTAACCTACTTTGCTGCTTCTTCTTGGACTTGCTTTCATTGGGGCTTCTCACTCAAGTCTTCTGGTGTTTTATTTTTTCAGGCTATTGATTTTCCTTTACTTTTCTTGGTTAACTTCCTCTTATGTACAAGTTTCTTCTGAACCTTCTTCTTCACTACAATTGTAGTTCTTGTTTCAGGAGGTCCTTGTAGCTCTTTGAAATATGCTAACAATTCCACTTCTTTTTTGACAAAAACTTCCTCTGTCTCAGCTACCATCATCTGATCATGCAGCTCTTCATAGTGTTCTACTTCCTCTTGAATCCAATCTGTTGCTTTGCAAGAGTAGTCCTCCAACATCTTTTGATATTGAGCTTCATATACTGCCCTTTTATTATTTCCTTGAGTCAAATAGGTATACAATTGCTCTTTGCTTGTCTGAGGTGGGTGAGGGTCATTTGAAGACTGTACCAACTTCTGAGCAGCTTCATGTTCTTCCTTAGTTGTTTCCACCTGTTCCAATTCCACTTTTCTTGGATCCAATCTTCTTTTCTTTACTGGAATGACTTCTTCTGAAATTCCTTTTCTTTTCCTTTCTGCTCCCCTCATGCTTGATTGGCCTTCTGCTTCTCTTACAGACATCTTCCTGGAAGGACTTTTGATTCCTGTCATCAGACTTCTAAAGTACTGAGCTTCTGGAGCCAATTGCAATTGATCCTCCATCCCTAGAACATGATATATAATTCTAGTCAAGAATTGGGCTCCATTCATATACTTTTTTTGCTCCCAATGTTTGGCAACTTCCTTCAATTGCTCATGTATATATGGAGTTACATCCATCACCCCAAAAGGCTTAGTTCTGTCCTTATTATTGAACATAATCAATGTTACAGGTTTGTGTGGCATGGTGTATCTTGGTAGTTTTGGAAAACAGAAGTATTGAAAAAACATTCTGATAGCATACTCCTCATTTTCTCTTCTCTTAAAATTAGGAAATTTAGAATATCATGTATATGTTTCTTTATTCTTCTTGACAAAGCTATTATCCAACTTAGTTCCCATTGGATAAAACTGTAAAGCTGCCCTGATATGTTCTGCTTTTATTGTGATGTTCACCTCTTTGTTCTCCTTGTCCTTGACTGAACACCTAAAATATGCATCATTTCCCTTTCCAACTTCCAACAGGCTGTTCATCACCTGTGCCACTCTTTCAAAATCTATAAAGAATATGGGTTCATCCAACAACTTGTGTAATCCTACTGCTTTCCATCTTTTGTTGACACAGCATAGTGTACTTGTAACCCCCCACTCCTACTGTGAATATGTGTTGGCCAATAATTCCCAGAGTTTCCTTGAGCTCCTTGACTACTTTCTCTGCTTCTAGAATTTTCTACTCTTCATCAGACTCCAGGTCCACCTCCTCTATTGCAACTTCACTATCCAGGAACCAATGTCCTCTAGACAGAGTGACTGAGTCTCCTTTGAAATCATGGATTGGCAGTTCCTTTGGATTCACCATTCTGGAGAGAATATAGCATCACACAAAAGGAAAAACTCCACCCACATGAGTCACAAGAAATAAAAAATGATATTTGTTTTGAGAAAAAATGAAAGAAGAATGAAAATAACATCTCCATTAAATCCTGACTTCCTCAAAAAACTCAATTAAAGTGATCATTACATGTGTAGCAAGATGTCTAGTGTTCTCTTCTCTCTGACAACTTTTATAAAGAAAGGAAAGATTTGAAAACTATAATTAGTTGAAGAAAATTGAATATTAAAAATAGAATAAAAATTAAAAATTAAAAAATAAAAAAAATAGAAACGTGCTACACTTCTATCTATATCTTGCTTTGTGCTGTATAACTTATAAAAGAGAAAATGGATAATTTTTCTCTCTTTTCTCATAAAAGAAAAAAATGGATAATTTTTCTCTCTTTTCTCTTTTCTCTTTTTTTTTCCATATATATTTATTTTTTTTTCTTTCAACTTCCTTTCTTCCCCTCCTATTTCTTTTCTCAGAAACAAGAAAAGGTAGAACAAATTGCCATTATTTGAAGGAAGATCTGAACAAAGAAATTATGAGATTGCAAACAGAGTTGAAAGAAGCCAAGGAGCTGGAAAAACAAGCTAGTATACATGCTGCTACTTCTATGAGGGGATATAATAAGTTACATATGGATATAGAAAAAGAGAGAAGTGATTGGCAATTGAGTATGGAAAAGGAAAGAAATGAGTGGAAATCAGAAAGGAAGTTATGGACCTCCCAAAATAGAAGTTTAATGTTGACAATAGAAGAACTACAGAAAAAAGTGGAAAAATCACAAACCCAGGTGGAAGAGCAGGTAGAGGCTACACAAACAGAAGAATATGAAGTAGGAGATGATGACAGAACCCAACATGATGGTGAACAAGAAAACAAAGCACCTGTAGAAGAGTACTCAGAGGAGTTTGTCCAGAAACTTCTGACAGACAGAGAATCCAGAATGGAATTTATTAGAAAGATGCATAATGAATATGAGGAACAAATTGTTAATTTTGCTCTGAATAAAGGAATAAATCCGGATCAACACCATTGGGCTATTTATGGCTTAGGTATACCCTTTTGCCCACTTGCAAGTAGTCTACTCAAAAAATCCTTTAAAATACATGGTATGTCGTAGTTCTTGCTCGTATAATGTGGTAGATTATCACAGGCAATGACTCGATCACATAGGTCAATATCTAATGCATTAATTTGTCTATTCAAGGGATGTATGTGTGCTTCGATGGACAAATTTTGATGCAAAATGTAATCAGCCTTGTAGACAATCATTTCTTGTGCATGCACAAGGAATGAGCCGATACCCATGAGGTCAAGAAGGGAAAAATTTTCATTGATCCTGAAGGACCAATATGTAGCATCAAGTTCAGGCACGGTAGGGTGCCAACCCACAATTGGTCTTGGGGGAGTGTCCTAAGGATGGGTAGATGGAGATTGACATGGGGATAGAGGTGTTCATCTAGTCATTGGGGAACATTGAGGAGGAGGAGAAGCGATAGGGGAATATGCAGGAGGAGAATAAGTTGGAGATGAAGGAGAAGGTTGCTTGCTAGATGGATGAGGGTGTGGGTTTGCATCATTAACAAAATGAGGATGGTCGACAAGAGATTCAGGGGGAGGTGTGGGACAAGCGGAGGGAGGTTGTACCATTGTATCCTTAGGAGGTTGAGAAGGATGTTGTGGATTGGGTACCACTGTATCTATAGGGGGTGAGAACTAGGTTGTGGACCAATTTTAAAGAAACTTGGAGAAGCTTGTAGGAGGTAGAAAAGTGCGTTTTGAAGCGATGAAGTTTGCTCTAGCCAACCGGCACAAGACCAGCCCTTGAGCTTATGGAGACTCAAATAGACCTTATATGTTGGAGATAGACGTTTGCGGAAGCACGCGAACAACACAAGGAAGGAGAAGAAGCTTGGAGCACAACACACAAGACTGAATGTATTACTAGAGAATGTACAAAGATAAGTAGCCCACTAGGGCAATAGGCATATATACAAGCTGGGGGAAAAAAACCTCCTAAAGAGGGAAAAAAAGTGCCTCGGCGGTTCTAGTGTGTTCACACACATCACTCCATAAATATATCAACAAATCCCCCCTGGGAGTGATGCGGTGAACAAGGAGCTGGCACTCATGTATAAGGAAGTGCCAAGCTATGTGGAAATCACTCCACAAAAGGGAGTAAGCCCAAAGCTTTGTGGAAAGCTTCAAACTTCTCCCTAGGCAGAGCCTTCGTGAAAAGGTCTGCAATGTTCTCTTGCGTGGGCACATATGCCAAGCCGATCTCCCCAGTAGAGAACCTCTCCCTGACATAGTGATAATGCACCTCAATGTGCTTAGTGCAAGCATGGAACACAGGGTTCCTCGCAACTGTGAATGCGCTTTGACTGTTAGTGAAGATAGTGGTAACAGAAGTCTGACCAACACCCAAATCAGCCATAAGGCATCTGAGCCACACACACTCAATAGTTACTGTGAAAGCTGCCCTATACTCAGCCTCACAACTGAAAGTGGCCACAGTAGGCTGATTCTTGCTCAACCAAGATATACATGAGCTACCAAGCATGAAGCAAAAGCCACTAGTGGACACATGAGTGTCATAGCAACCAGCCCAATCAGAGTAAAAAAAAGCATGCAAATCTGGCAGTAGTGATCCCCCCTTGGGATAAAACAACCCAAGTAGCCGAGTACCACTCAAATAGCAAAAGATGCGCTTAATTGCCTGCCAATGCTTGAATCCTAGGCAACACATAAGGGTGCAACAAAAACCGCAGTGCGAACAGGAATATGCAGAATATCACCATCTTCGACACCTTCTACATCAGCTTCAGTACCTGCAGTTGTAACAGTTGCATGTGTGATAGGATGTCTTTCGGCACCTTGCACAATGTTACACAGTCCTTTTGCAACCAACACTTGTCGCATCATATAAGCCCATAACGCGTAGTTGGTACCATCCAACTTATCCTCAACAACCAACATACGGAATACATCACTGCTTTCGGCCATGGCCGGTGACTAAAATACCTTGATGCAAAAAATTGACTATATCTCAAAAAGTTGAACAGAACTGCCCCAACAAATTCCGCTAGATATGTAGCAGACTTCAAGACGCTTATAATGGCAAACAAAAACTGGTATATACCTTTGGCACAAAAAGACGAAATAGCTTGCACAAGCACTGTGATAGTGCATTCGGAGGCCGAAACGAGCTCATATCGCGATTTTGGCACCACAGAGCGAAGCAGTTTTGATCTCGGAAACACGCTGCATATGCTCACCAGAATTCGTGTAGTTTTGAGACTGCAACCGAAGGAGTGTCGACGACGCCTTAGATGAAGCGACGACCTACTCTGATACCAATTGTTGGAGATAGACATCTGCGGAAGCACGCGAACATCACAAGGAAGGAGAAGAAGCTTGGAGCACAACACACAATAGTGAATGTATTACTAGAGAATGTACAAAGATAAGTAGCCCATTAGGGCAATAGGCGTATATACAATCCGGGGAAGAAAACCTCCTAAAGAGGGGAAAAAGTGCCCAGGTGGTCCTAGTGTGTTCACACACATCACTACCTAAATATATGAACATTATAGGCATGCAATAAGTGCAAAGAAATGAACTATGTACTTTGGACCACCAAGGAGAATGAGTCGATACAAAACAGATAGGTTCGCACATCGACTAGCTCAAAAAACTTACTACCTATGGAAGAGACAATGAACTTCAAATGCCCATAGCGACTAGCATGATTACAATTAAAAAAACTCCTTTTATAGGAGTGATACAAATAGGATTGAGTGTATATAATGCACAAAAGTATAAGGAATAGGAAAAATATGCTATAGGAATGAATCAGACACTCAACGGTGGTACCTCCTATTTTTCAGGAATACGTAGAGATTGACCCCGAGATAGAAAAATTGAGATTTATCCCAATCTACTAAACCAAATGCTTTGAAAAATTATAGGCATAAAAGTGCCTTCCTCATCATATCTGCTACTTGCTTTTCAGTAGGAACAAAAGAAATGTCAATCTCCTTTGCCATGAGCTTCTCTCTGATGAAGTGGTAATGAACCTCTATGTGTTTGGTTCTTGCATGGAAAATAGGGTTTGCCGCTAGATGCATGGAACTTACATTATCTCCAAATATGTGAGGTTTGGAACTTACAAGTCCCAAATCTGTATACAATGCCTTTAACCATATTGCCTCTTGAGTTGCTATGGTCAAGCCTCTATACTCTGCTTTAGTTGAGGATAAAGCAATTGTTGGTTGCTTCTTGGAACTCCATGACACTAGCTTTGAACCTGCAAATGCTAAGTAACCAGAAGTACTTCTTCTATCATCCTTAGCTCCTACCCAATCTGCATCTGAATAGATTTTCATATCCAAATCTGAAGAGTAAGGATAGAATATACCTTCGTTGATTGTACCTTTGAGATACTTAAGTACTCTCTTAGCTGCATCCATGTGTGGTCTTCTCGGTGAGTGCATGAAGTGACTAAGCACTCCCACACTATATGAGATATCTGCCCTAGGATGAGTAGCATATATCAAGCTACCTACCAAGCTTTGATATTCTTTAATGTCTTCAATTTTCTCACCTTCATAAACACTAAGTTTATGATTCATCTCCAAAGGTGTATGTTGGCATACAAGCTATAAGAAGAGCATGCCAACACAAAGGAGCAGTCATGCACAATCCAGTAACAAGGCCTAATCATCTTTTCCATAAACTATTTCCAACTCAAGTGATTTTCATCACTACACAAACATTCTAACTTCCATTTTTGGTAGAATAGACTCCATTTTAAATTCAAGCAGAGGAGTCCTTGAGCTTGAGGACTATTAGAATTAGCTACATACCAATTTTGGTAATTTTTAGATTTTGTTTGAGCCCTCAAATAAGCTATAGAACCTAATTTTAATTAGGCCAGACACTAGGTCTGGACAGGGCCAAAGCTAGTCAAAAAACTATAAATAGAGCTATAGAGCTCATTTTTGGGGTTAGATTGTTAGTAATTTGAGCTTATGTAAGAGACTTTTTAACTAATGAAAAGAACTCCATTGTTCCTCTCTTTGTTCTTGCCTTGTGTGTGCACGTGTGTGTGTATGTGTGTGCATGTCTGTGTGCTTCACACTCATGCACTTGTGCCATCACTAGCTCATAGTCTTCATACTAGTCCTCACGTCTCCATGGATTGACATTTATGATGTAGATCTCCTCACGTTAGTACTTGCCATTGTGCTAGAGTGACACCAAATTTGGCGCCGTTGTTAGGGAGAGAGCTTCGAGGACGAGCATGTGATGGTAAGATGTAGAGTTGAGGCATTGGAGTTATAGGTCTATACTTTTCCTTATTTTTCATCAATTTCTCTTGTTTTCTGCATCACCAACATCATCCTCACCATGTCCCACCTCCATCTCCACCTTCACCACGAATTTCAGTTTTTGATCATATTCCCCTCCCCATCTCATTTCCCTCATTTCACTTGTGAGAGAGCGAGAGAGAGCTTGTATGCGATATGTTTTTGTGTGTTTTTGAGCTTTTGTTGTAGGTTCTAGCTATACCACCATCTCTAGTAGCTTGCCCAGGTACGGCATAACTCTGCACAGGTCCTGAGACGACGACCTCTGTCTATCACGATAGACAGAGAAACTGATTATTTTTTGTTTGCATGCTTGGCACGATAACCGACACCATTAGAGCACTCCAAATCACTAAAAGTTTCAAAAAAATTTGCGTTTTTTTGGTCTATCGTGACGGACATCGTCTATCACGGCAGACAACGTCTATCATGACAAACACCATCTATCACGATAGACCAAAACATGACAGAAGACAAACCTCATCTATCGTGATAGAGAGGGCCATGACAAACAACAAATGCAATCTATTGCGACAGACAGGGCCACAACAGACGACAAATGTGGTGTATCGTGACAGACATCTGTCTATCACGACAGATATCCATCTATCACGACAGACAAGACCCTACGACAAATTGAGTTTATTGTGACACACCTCGTCTATCACGATAGACCAAAACACGATAGACGATAAACACTGTCTATCGCGAGAGACACCCGTCTATCGTGACAGATAGAGCCCCGTGACAAATTGCATCTATCATGACAGACAGACCCATGATAGATGATAGTCAGCATCTATCGCAACAAACATCTGTCTATCGGGACAGACAGGACCCATGATAGACACCATCTATTGCGACAGACCTCGTCTATCATGACAGACAGGCTCATGCGACAGTCAGAGCCCCATGACAAATTGCGTATATCACGACAGACAGACCCACGACAGATGAAAGTCAGCATCTGTCGCAACAAACACTCGTTTATCGGGACAGACAGGACCCAGGATAGACACCGTCTATCGCGATAGACCTCGTCTATCACGACAGAGAGGCTCATGTGACAGTCAGCGTCTATCACGACAGACATTGTCTATTGCGATAGACAGGCATTTTCGGCAAAAATTAAAGTGCTACTTTTTTTTGAAAATTTGGGCTAAATTTTGAGCATATTTGCACACTCAATTACCCATACAATTACAAAGGCCTTAGGAAAATGCACTAAATTCCTAAAAGGTCTTGATTGTCTAATTTAACCCCCTGAACCCTGAATCGACATAACTTTTTCATATGAAATCCGTTTTTTGAGCTCTAAGGCTTGTTGTAAGAATAATGCACTGATTTTTAGATAGGTTAATTTGAAGTTGACCGATTGTGGGGTAGGTACACCAAGGGAGCTCTAGATGAAATTTTTAGGCAATAGAAAAGGGGGGAAAAAGGGTCTTTAAAAGTGTCTGTATCCATTTGTTTGTCAATTGAAGGTAAAAACTTGAGCTAAACTTGGAATTTTTACAAGATCATAGAGAGCTTTTGGAGAAATCGAAGCAAGTGCCATTGTGTGCAGGGTTGGGAATGCGCTTCCTGGGCAGACAAGCATAGCAAGGAGAAGCGACTTGAGGTTGGAACATCTCTCAACCCCCGAGTCCATTCTTAGCTTAGGCTAAGTGTGAGTAGTTGTCTTGATTGACTAGGGGTACGATAGAAATACTCAAGTTATAAGAGCCTCTAATTTCTCCAGTCCAACAATAGGTTAAATTGCAATCAAGGGACAACGTAAAGGAAAAACTTAAGCTAAGTGGATGAAGAACATCAAGTGCGACACACTTAAGTGCTCCTGATGATGCTTAACTAAAGACAAGAAAACAAGTACCCATGGAATTAAAAGGAACAAGTGCTTGGTATCAAAGAATCAACAACGTGGTTGTACAAGGGTCATTGGGACGATTAGTAGGGCATATGAACCTGAGATCAGGAAGACACTTAGGGAGAGACTGTCTTAGTGTTAGGTCATCAGAGGTTAGTGTTAACCATACTATTAGGTCTTAGGCCCAACAGTTGAGTGATTACCCCTACGCTCTAGACTCAGAAACCAGTGACTTTGAGATGTCTTACATCATGGAGAGACCCGTAGGTAGCTCAAGAGTGGCATACCTAGAAAAACCAGAAGGTCCCTACAAGACTCAACTGGAATATATTGAGACCAACTGATTAGGTGCTTGTATTTGTGAGGATGGCCTAAGAAGATCGATCGTCCAAAATAAAAACCCGGATCAGCCCATGGGACTAGAACACCCTGTAGTCAAGTTTGAAAATGGTTCCTACATAGATAAAGAAGGAACAATGTATGTGGTTACTACCCAACCAGAAAGGACAGATGAATTTGGCAACATAATCTCAGAGACAAAATAGGTGATATAGAGCAGGGGAATTCAGTAAAGGAGCCAAAAACCCCTCGAGGCAAGTCAGTTTTGACTAGAATAATCACTCTAGAATGGGTTCCCCAAGACAACAAGAGCATAGATTTGCTTTTGAATCGAGAGACGGATGAGGCCTTTTGGGGATATAAGCCTGAGAAGCCTAACAAAGTAGGCGCACTCACCATATATGAATTCAAAGACCCAGATAGCCCAGGCAAAGTGACTTATCTAGATAATGCATCATAGAGGATCTTTGTGGTCTCAGAGCATGGAAGACACGCATACACGTGGAAGGGTGAATTTGTTTTTCCCCAACCTTGATCCACAATATCTTATGGTCACCAAGGATTTGGAACATCTCAGGCTCATGGAACTCAAAGAGAGCAGAGTAGAGATAGACCCAAGGTGAGCTTTGCTAACCCACTAGGAAGAGAAAGAACAAGGATAGAGATGGATAGGATGGAAAAAGAGAGACATAGGGACCCAAGGACTCCAAGAAATGTCGATGAATTTCCTCTACCAAGGCCTAGGGAACACACCATGACCTTGAGGCCCACACAATTATTTAAGCGCATGAAGAATTGCTTTGATGGCACACGAGACCCGCATGACCATGTGGAAGAGTTTAGGCAAGCTTTGAGAGCTAAAAAAGTTGAAGAATTGTTCACTCAATACAATGCTTTTGGCCTAACTCTCAAGAACACTGCATTGAATCGGTTTCAACCACTTCACCAAGGTCAATTCAGAAATATAGACCAACTTCTTGAAGCATTCATCAGAGAGTTTTTTAAGAGTGGTATTAGGCATACCACATCTTCCTTGATATACAGCTTCAAGCAAACACCTCAAGAGACTGTGAGGCTCGCAAGAAGAAGGTTTAGGCAATACTTAGAGAGGTGCCCTATTCCAGAGTTACCCACTCCAGCCAAACAAGTGGCTTTATTTATAGATGGATTGTTAAGTACCAAAGTGAGATCATATGTGTACTTGAAGGACCCTAGATCCATAGAAGAGTGTGTACGCATGTGCATAGTCATTGAGGATAATCTAGGGGAGGAATTAGAGCTTTCAAAGATCCATAAAGATTCAGATAGTTCTATTAGCCTCACTTCCACACAATCCACGTCAATTGAGGATCTGGCAGAGAAGGTCGCTCAGAAATTAGGAGTATTTAGCAAGCAGATTCCTAGATTTGCCCCAGGGAAACGATGCTACACCTATGGAGGAGACCATATGGCCAATGTGTGCCCTATCATGGGTCAACCACAAGTGAACCCTAACAGTCAATACTGCACCCTAGAAAGGAGATATACCAACCACACTACACAAGATTGTCCTTATAATAAACAAGTTTTTAGATAAAATTATCCTCAAACATATCCACAACAAGGAAAATACCAGAATCACTACCCACAATAGCAGTATGGTAGGCCCCAACAATCCTATCAACCACCCTATCAAGGGAAGCAAAGACCTCAACTCGTTCTAGCGTAGCAACCCCCTCCTCCTACCAATATGATTCCAGTGAAATATACAACAATGGAAGAAAATCCAAATAGAGCATTAGTGCCAGTGACACCATTGCTTTCAGAAAGTGACTTGAGTGATCATAGTTTTGACTCTACTCATATTGATAGCCCACATGCTTACTACATGCAGTCCCCTGATCATAATGAGTCACACCATTATGAAGAACCGAGTGAACCTAGTTGGGAGCCAAAGTATGCGAATGTCATGTACGCAAATCCTAACTCTAGGCCTCAACCTAGGTAGATAAGACCCCCATTTCCTAGAGGACCATGCTATCAATGTCAAGGAGACCACCTCATTCATGATTGCCCTATGTCTGCACTTGCACAACCCCAATCTGTGACCATTCAAGGATTTTGTCTAGATTGTGGGAAGGAGCACTTGTTATGATAGTGTCCCAAGAACCCCACCAATATGCCAAAAATCGCTCCTATCAATGTTATTGGGTTAGTGGTAGACTCCACGAGAAGTGTGACTTCCACAGCCCTAGTGCAAGTCATCATGAGAGCTCAGGCAATTAAGCAAAACCAAGACTTAGACCAAGAAAGCATTTTTGAGGTTAGTGAGACAGAGAGTCAGAATAAGAAAAGGACAAGAGCTTGGAGAGAAAGTTGTGAACGTATGAAAAGGCAATGGGCAAAGAAGATGAGCAAACTCGAGGAAAGCCTGAGAGAAACCAAGGCCAAAATAATAGAAATCACATCTCAAACACACTCTCACACATCACCCCCATCATCATCCTCATCACTATCCATCCCACAAACATCTAATCCACCACACATAACCCACCCTCCACCGCGAGTAGGATCAATCTTTGTAGATCCCACTCCCGAGGACATAGACATGATGCTTAGAGCATATCAGGCCAGAATCGACGAAGGGCCAAATGTAACAGATCATGAAAAGTGTTACCCTAGAGCTGACCTAGAGGTGGAATGAACCAAGCTTTGTGCTAAGATCGTAGAATTGGCTCAAACCATGTTTGAAGCCAGTTGCCTCTTCAATTGCTCTAGTTCAACTAGGACTCAATTGCAATTTGATGGATTGTTAGACATATTGGAGATATTAATTGCAAAATCAAGAAAGGAAGACATCTCCTAGGGTAAGGACAAGGCAAGTGAAAGAATGAGCATTCCTCCCAAGGATGTGTACATGCTCAATTCCACAGAACTAGACATATCTTCGTCTATGAATCGATATTCCCTAGAATTTCTAAGAGAGATTCAACAAGAGAAATGGGCTAAAGAAAGTGAAGTCCCTCCTCCCATTGAACTTGTGGACGACTTGCATGATCAATTCCCACAAGACATCCCTTCCATTTATGAAGAAAAAGAGGACATCCAATCTCATGAGAGATCAGACTTTGAGTCTAATTCCTTACAGGAACTACCCCATTTCATAGGCCCATGGGAAGCAAAGTCTACTTGTATGAGAGCACCCACGGACATGGTAAGGAATTAAGACTCACTCATACCTAGGAATATGGAGGTAGTGAAAAACACTAAAGTGCAGTGCAATCTCACTTTAGAAGAGCTACTCAAGGCTAGGCTAGAACTATGGAAACATGTAGCCAACCAAGCACCTGAAATAGCTAAACCTCATTTCCAGGTAGGATATCATGGAACAGTGCCGGAAATACCTTTGGGCAAGATAGGAGACATGAGCAAAGGAGAAGAGGGAAACACCTATCTTCCAATTACCCATCAAGGTTACACCACTAAAGCAATTTTGGACTCAGGTGCAGGAGTTGCAATTGCTACCACTTCCCTATAGAAGCGTTGGGGTAAGCCAACACTCATGTCAATGAGACTGAAACTGCATATGGCCGATGGTCACATAGAAAGACCTTTAGGACTGCTAGAAGGAATAATTGTCACTACATGTGGTGTTGAGTTCAAGCATACTTTTGCCATATATGACTTTAGCAAGAATCAGGCCTATGAGATGATTTTGGGAAGACCATTTATGCGGCAGTTGCAAGTGGTACAAGATTGGGGAACCAATTCTTTGTATTTGCAACACTTAGGTGTTACAACCAAAGTAAATCTCAAAGATTACTCTCATAGAGACGTATCCCCTATTCAGTGGAATCCCATCCATAGAGCTAAAGATGATACTGATTCAGTTCATTCCTTAGGATTAGGATCCTCATGGATGCATGAAGACACCCACTTATGGATGTGCAAAGTAGCAGTAGAAGAAGAGATAAGAGAAACAACTAGAGAGGTAGTTGCAAAGGAAACTCATAGATCAATTCAAGACCCAGCCTATGCACCTATAGTATTTCTTGACGAAGAATTTGAACCTCACGGCTGGGCAAAAATTTTAGCAACCATGGATGTAGCCATCAATGAAGAACAATGGACACTTCACTATGATGAGGATGGCTATGACATTTCAGTCTTCACGATAGAGCCAATCATGTGTGACTCAGTTATTGAGGAATGTGAACCTAGCACTGATGCATTTGAGGATGCAAGTGACTCCGATCTAGAGTCAATTATTATGGACCCTCCTTTTGCATCAGATGAGGAATATTTCTATGAAGTAGAAGCTCACCCTCAGAGACACAAAGAAATTATGAATGAGGTGAGATTAACCACACAAGTGACCACTACGAACGAAGGCAAGAAGAGGAAGAAGAGAGAAGTCACACCAGAGGAAGAAGAATCTTTGTTTGAGGTCCCTGAAAATTTCAAGAAGTATGAAGTTGAAGATAATAGAGTCATGAGAAGGATGCCTAAACATGAACCAGTCATCAGAGAGGCCTATGATAACAAAGAAACTACAAAGAAAATCATAGTGACCATAGAGGAAGGTGAAGAGCGATGCACATACATAGGACATGACCTAAGTGAAGAGGAGGAGCAGGAGCTAATAGCCTTACTACGAGAATATAGAGATGTGTTTGCATGGAGTTACAAGGACCTGAAAGGTGTAGACCCTGACATATTCATGGATCTTCCAATAGCTTATGCCAGTAGACAATTGAATGCAGTTGAACGAAACTATACTACTACCGAAAGAGAAGGATTGTGCATGGTATATGCAATTAAAAAGTTTAGGCACTATTTGCTTGCAAATAAGTTTAAATTTTTTACTGATCATTAAGCTCTACTTACCCAGGGCAAAAATCTATACATACCATTTCTATTTGGGTCCCAAAGCAGTCAAGGAAGGCTATCCCAAATGCTAAACAACTATGGGTGCCCAAGACCTGCTTACAAGGTCAAATGGCTTCACCTCCATTCACGAGATTGAACCAACATTCACAGGCACTCTTGGCACAAATCCCAGAGCAAACACCTACACTCCACACCATTACATCTCCGGTCACACTTAGGAATGTCAAGAAATGGGTACCCAAAAATTCCCAAATCCAACACAATCTAGTCCACAAATCGTTACATGTCATCACCACTAAAATCTACAATCCCGCAATCAAAGTTTGGAGATTGAAACCCCGTATCAAACCCCCTGACCCAATTTTGTAAATCAGTCCACTCTGATGTAGGTGCATTTTGAGTACATTGCACATTAACCTACTAACCAACATTCACACACATCAAGAACACTTCACCCACTAACCCCTAACCACTTGGAATGTCATGTTAGTATTGTGGAGGGGACACCATAACATAATGTTTCCTATGTAGTGCTAATATGCCTCTCTGCTTCTAGCAGATAAGCATCAACAACTACAAGCAATCTCATGGCAGAAGCAACAGAAGCGAGCTCACATGCAAGAGTAAGTAGTGCGGATATTAATGTGGAGAGTCTACCTATTGACGCGCCACCAATTGAATGACCTATAAAGCTATAACATGTCTAGTATATACCCATACCAGACCCTCCCACAGGAATAACCGAGAGAGTCCATGCAAACTCTCACTGGTTCAATGGCATGCCAGGGCCCTTAGGAGAGGCTAAGTATATCTGAGAGTCCAAGTGTGAGTATGAAAAGTCATGGGTGCGATTCCAATTTTTTCCAAAGAGTTCGAGACTCTCCAGAACACACCAGAACTTCAAAGCATATGGCAACGCATAGGGCTGGCTGAGTACTTTGAGGCACCCCTATAAAAACCAAATTTTCTACGGTGCCACTAGTTGGTATCAACATTATAGGTGAATGAAGAAAAGGAAAAACCAGGAACATTCGTTCTTCCTTCTTTATTGGGCAACAATGAGTTGAAAAGGTTCAAACTTACGTTGGAACTGGTGAGCTCTACTTTGAACATGCACAACATGCATGTGCCCTCGGAGAAGGATGCTTTAATACCCCCTAACATGAAGAACCGGAAACTACAAAATCTGAAAGATATGGTGGCACGCACACCAAATGTCTTCATCCCTCTCCTTATGTGCATGCAACATTTTGCATTTCCGGGTCAAGATCGATTCACTCAGCCCCACAAATGGATCTGGTTTGCTCTTTACTTAGGGGAGACAGGTGCACTACCGATTAAGCTTCTTGTATGGATTATGGAGCAACTATATGGAGCAAATAAAAGGTCATCTAGGAAGCTAGTGGTGAATGGTTTTTGTGCAATCACATGCATCATCTACAAGTGCTTAGCATACCGATGTACCCCTTGAACACGCTTTGACTTGGTCACATTTATAGATGTTTAAAAGACACAAAACTACATCACATCAATCCAAACGCATGAGAGGCTCAATTCCCTTCGTCCAGACATGTGAAGTTCTTACGACTCTGGAAGTCTCACCAGGAGGGGATGCCACTGTGCCTCCCTTTATAATTAGAATACCTAGGTCTGGATCTGAAGGCACATCACAAGCCACTCCATGGGCTCCTCTAGTCCCATCAAAATCTGAATTTTCTACCACTCAAGAAGTTGAAGGGATGAGCACCTTCGACTTCGAATCATTCTTGCAGAATACAAAACTCTTTGATGTAGAATTCTTTTCAGACATAGAAGAACAAGGAACCTCTTCCCAAAGACGAAGGAAATCCACAGAAGGCCGCCATGTACATTGGGATGATGCTCAACAAAGAATTGTATCTCAACAACTAGAACACCCAGAGGGAGAAGAAGAGGACGAAGAAGAAGCAGAAGAAGAAGAAACCATAGGAGCCCCAACATATACATCAGTACTCTGGAGGCTGTATCAGATCATGGAGCGAGTGCAGGCACAACAATTGCTCAATGAACAGAACATTAGAATGCTCATGGCTTAGCTCTTGGAGGAAGTTGGAGTCGACTCTGAATACAGTGAGGATCTCTTATTGATGGCAGAAACTTATGGTGTGGTGCAAGCCATTCGATCAGTGATACAGGGACCTCCCATACAATATGATCCACTAAGATTCCAAACACGACCACGATCTGGTAAAAACATCTAGATTCCCATTACTACTATGGAAGAACCTATTATTGCATTTCAACCAATTGAGACAACCTCCCAAGTCACAAGAACTCTGGGCCAAGAACACACAGTCACCACTGAAGAGCACAATGAGCCACTACGACCGACCCCCCCACCATCGCCTCCTTGAACAAAAGCTGAAGACATAACCTCGACTGCCCAACTGTCAGAGCAAAACTTCCTCTTCCATACCCCCACTTCCAGCTCAACCTTGTTCTCCTCCTTTGATAACCTTGTTTATCAGGCCACCATCACAACCGAATCAACCAAATCTCTCACGGAGATGTCCATAGGACAACCAGCCTCCATGACCTCTATCTTCGGCCATCTTGACACTAGATCCACATTTCTTGGATTCCCTATCACCATGCCTCCTTTCTCAACCTTTCCGCCTCCAAGATTGCACTTCCCACCCCCCATCCCACCACTCCTTCAACCTATCCATGATTTCTTTTCTAGAATGTTTCAAACCACTGCTCAACCCTTCTCCTCGATCACTGGATAAGCTCTTTAGCCCAACGAAGAATGCAGATAATTGCAATTATAATTGCTCAAATTCCTTGAATTCCGTCAAATTGACCACAAATGCACTCGAAGGTGTTTATAGAAGGAGGGGATGGACGCATGAATACTCATGTGTGCAGGGATTTGATCTTCAAGGGTTTTCTCTCATGATTTTCCTTCACTCTCTCCTTATTCATACACACTTCTCACGCACAACCACTCTCTTTCACTTTCCTTCTTGCTCTCCTGCACTTCCACTCACTCGTTTTCTCTCCTGCTTCCTCTCACTTACTCTTCCTCAATCACATGCACACTCCAATACTGGCACTCTCATACACACACTCTTACACTTTTTTACCTCTCTCTCTCTCTCTCTTATTTCCACACTCTCATTCAGTCCCACACACACCCTCGCACGCATACCATCAACCACATACACACCCAATTAATCGGGCACTCACCATTAGACGACCTCAAAATCAATTACTCATGCTCACCTCCACTCGGACACTACATCACACATGTTCGTACAACCATGCACACATATACCCCCATTTATGCAAGTGAAAGAGAATAGAGTGACAACCCTCTCTTTGACACACATTCAAATGTGACAATTGAATCTTTCTCTAATTTTACGAGATTTTGAGTTAATCAACCTGGTCGATTGGCTTAAATGATGGCATATGAACCTTGACTTCACAACTCTATGCTAAACATATACTCAATTGAGGATACAATAGTTGAGATTTTACACATTCCACAAAGTATTTCAAAAGACTTCCTTGGTTCAGAATATCAAAGCATACAATAACTTCCCTAACACAAGCCAATCGGATTCAACCAAAATTTTAAGTCAACCAAACAGATTATGAGTGATATATCAAAGATGTAATCACGATTCAGGTGAACCGTCCCAAATCATACTTTACTATTTCCTGGATTTGGTTTTTTAACAAATGCAATGTTCTTGGATTGACAGATCATTTGGAGCATGGTTGTCAATGCTCACTAATGCCTTTGAATTATTCAGTGAGCAGAAAATTTGAACCAATAGCTTGATTTATAGTGCTGAAGTCCCATTGTAATTTCCAATGAAAAACAAACAGAATTTTAAGAAGAGTTGCTCATTTAACTAGAGCTCAAGAAATCATGATATAATTGAAAATCTATCATAACCACTATCGAGAACTATTGAACTTACTTGCAAAAATTATGGCAACAGAAGCATTTCCATTTAGAGCAATTTTCCAAGACAGACTTGTGAATTTTGCAGGAATACTCTTGTATATGACATTCAGAGGGGCTTTCGGCTGGAGTTAACCTTTTTTGGTGACTACAACATTGAACCTAGTTATTCCTTCACCGAAGAATCATCCAGACATATCTAATGAGCAGCTATAGTTGTCTTTAATTCTCCAAAATGAATCAGACCAAAGCCTATTCTCTCCAAGTCAAGTGAGAAGAAAGTGTAGCTTCTGTAGTTCTTGTTGGTAGCAATACGTGATTCATAAAATCCTCTTGGCTGAGCATGTTGCAGAGAAAGTAGCCCCAACAAATTTTAAGCTTCATGCTAATTTAGCAGCACCTTTTCGGATGTTTCAGAAGCCCTTCATCTTTTGCACTCAGAGCACATCAGAAGTCCTCTTGCTCTTCAGCTCTTCTTGGAAAGACCCGTGTTTCATGCCCATTGTATGGATTCCTTCCTTTTCCTTTTTTTTAAGTATCTGCTAAAATTCGCTCCATTGTCCGAGAAAAATTGCCCCCTACATAGAAGTTTCGAACTAGTGCTTCTTGCTCTAGTTAGGGTGATTTCCCACCCCGCTGACTCCTACTCCCATCAGGTTTGATGACGATCACCAGGAAGAATGCCAGCACTAGACGAAATCCTCTCCTTCGCGTACCTTCCTTCCCGGATAACCCCCCCCAGCTCGGGTGTATCCCCCACAGAAAATAAACCGAAGGAGGCCCCCCTTCTGTGCTCTAGCCCCCCATCAACAACTGAGACAAAACCCCCCCAAGATGTTCTCTTCTTCCCCTCGTTACCTCCTTTCCTCTCTTCCAAGTCTCACTTGTCAAAATTCGGTCAGTCCCATTCAAAAATGTGTTCGAGTGCTTTCCTCAATAAGTGCTGATAGAGAGCGATATAACATTTTCCTCTTTGAAGTAGACATAGCTATTGTTGCCTCCACTGTATATTGGAAGTTCCTTTGCCTTGACTACACAACCTCCTGTGCACATGTACATACCCACGAAAGAGTAAGCAAAGACTCCTGTTCGGGAGTCAAAAAATGAGAGAGAGAAGGAGGCGAGCTAGAGTCTGGGAGAGACTGTCCAGGTTTCCCATGGGGATAATGTGCTGAAGCTCCACCTGCACCATGGTACAAAATAGAAGAAACCCCTCCTTTCTGTGCACCTACCAATTTCTATCAATAGTTGGGTAGACTCTCGATGCCTACCTTCTCTCCTCCCTTAAGCACTTGTCAGCGTCTCCTCCCCTTCACCTTCGATACGAACCTACACAGATAGAAAAACCGGAGAGTGTCCGAAAAAACAATGCCCTCCCCCAATTACTTGAGTCCCCCCCCCCATTCCTGCACACGAAAAAAACAGAGAGAGAAAACGATGAGAGCTTCCTTGCATAAGAATGGAAGGCCCCGTGCGCATTAATTAAAAAAAATCTTCCCTCATGTGGGCATTCACAGCCCATTTCCCTTGTTTCTGACACCTTCCAGAGCCACCATGATGGCTCTCATGCACAAAAGGATATCCGAGACAAGTCATCAATTGTATCCAATTAGGAACATGTATTGCCTGTTGATATTGACCATCACTTGCATGTGCTATAGTTAGGGAATTCCATGAGAATCCATTCTTTTCATGAAACTATCTAGCAGCAAGCCACGTTAACCAATGAGCTACCAAGGGCAATGTCTCCTCCCTCAAGTTCATGATGCATCTCCAAATCTCTGTTGATACCCCCATTGTCACCACAGATCTTCATGCCATAAATATTAGCAGCGGGATCTAGACAAACTCCCCTCCTGATTGCATTTGTTCATAAAGAGGAAGAGGGGTTTCCACCATGTGCATGTTCAACATAACCTTTTGTCAAGCTCTTCCATGCAACAAAATCTCGCACAAGAAGATTATCCACTAATTGCCTCCTGGTGAAGCCTTCTCAACCCATGGGACACTCCAACACATCCCTTACACTGCAACCAGTTTTTAAGCTCCTTTAGTCAGAGCTTATCCTTCTCAACACACATTTTTCTTTTGCAAAATACCTGCAATCAGTTGTCTTTCCTCGACAATGAAGACACTTAGTGCAACAAAAAATCAACCATCAATAGAGTTAACATACTCCCCTCTTCTGCTCGTGAAGTCGTCCTCGACGAGCCAAATTGTTCCTGCACTCAAATCATCCAACATGTGCTCGTTACTCAATCAAATACAAATCTTTACCTTTAATGCCTATTCTCTTCTTCCTCAATGAAGCACCTACAATCACGCTCATACAATCATCGGTTAGTACCAAAATCCAATCATTTCACTTACCATCTTTGTCCATCTTCTCGCATCTTCATCGCCATGTCCACCTGTCTACAAACTTCATCAAACATTAGAACCTCTCATCATCAAATCACAATAACATCTACAACCGAAATGGAAAGAACAAACACACATCAGGAAATCACATCACATATCATCGTCGCACATGCAAGCTCATCACAACCCATATGCATACAAGCACAAACCCATCCCCATTCCCTCTCTGGTCATTCCTCTCCATTCACATGCAATGAAAACACAAGTAAAACCCGCATTCAATTTTTCTTTTCGACATTCTTCTTGGCCTCACTTTTGCTTTCCCGCTGCTTTTTCAGACACACAAAATACATTCATGCAAGACCCGAATCCGCTCTTCCTTTCTGCTACTCTTTTGATTTATACGTTCACTTTGCTAATTTCTTTCCCATTTCCACTCGAATCCTCTTGTCCATTTTCCATGCCCCTTCGACCTAGGGTTTCTACTACCTGCTTTCCTTTTCATCGACTCTCTGCTTTTTTTTTTGCTTTTTAACTAAATTCCATGCTAGGTCACCACCACACCTCCTAAATTGATGGACACATGACAAAGACCACTCAAGCCTAACATGAGCTCACTCCGACAAGATCGCTCATCGTCGACATGCTTCAGGACATTGCAAGTAATTGCACAACCTAAGAATCAAAATAAGCACCTCCCAAGAGTTCGCAGATGACCAAAGTAACTAGCACGTTTGGATCTCTCAAGTCCAAGTCTTCCACAGACACATCACAACCAAAACCCTAGCCGAGCTTAAGCTTCGATTCGACATGCCTCATCAGGAGTCCACACATGCCCATATCCCCACAAACACAGACACATATTCCCATCCGAGCATCATGCTCTCTCACCTCTCTTTTGTCCCCCCTCGAGCGAGGAATTTTTCTCATTCATATTTTTTTCACATTTTTCTCTTCTTTTTTTTTCACCATTTTTTTTTCACATATTTACCCACACTAGCTAGCCTACGCTGAAGTTGGAGGAGACTCGTGGCCCTGACCACCCGGCCAGGTTTGTTCCACCCATCTACCAACCCAACGCAGCGCACGACACACAGACGGCTAGCCCTATGTGAAACTAACGTCAGTTCGTGGCTTTGAACACCTAGCCAAAGTGAGTCCACCTACCTATTGGCCCACATAGGCGCGTAGCCACACACACACATACATAAACATATACATTTTCCCCCTTTTTTTTTAAATTCTTGCATCCCAAGAATTAGGAGACAAAAGAAAGGATCTTTTCCCACCCATCCCGATCACGACACACACATATGAACTCCCCATGGACACCCCGATGAGACACCTCTCCTCTCTACCACTACTCAAGCCAAAATCCGGCCACTAATGCCGTGGTCAACTTTTCCTCTCGAAACCCGCACACACTAACTACCTTGTCGACCTGAAAAACCTCGAAAAATGCCACTTCAGTCCTAAGCGTACAACAGACTTGGTCTATCTATCCTCACATCTCTGACTCGCAATCCGTAAAGCAAACCCTAATCAGACTCAAGCCGTCCTCACGAACATCCATCACCTCATGACCTTCTTGACTTTCACCTCCACTTGATCTGTCCTCTAATTAGCTCTCACCGCCTTGTCTATCTAACACTCTTTTTCTAAATCATCCATTTTCACTCACTGATTTTGAATTTAACAATCCCTACCACTCTCTTAGGGAACTCGATGTGTTTTTTTTTTTAATTTCCCTAACCTCTTTGTAACTCTCTTGCTCTGCTTGGAATCTCCTCCCTCTCACTTCTTGTCCTACTTAGTTCCATCACCTCATCAACTCTTTCTTTGATCATCACCTCCACTCAAGGTTTTTATTCAACTTCCAAATTTACTCATTTTCACTCCTGTTCCTCTTGTCACCTCCGTTCTGTTTTTCACTCACTCGAGTTTCTACCTTTGGTTTCCTTCCTCTTTTTTTTTTTTAGTAATGAAATTCCACCTCATCATTTCCCCCCTTTTTCTTTTTCTTTTTCCTTCCCCCCTTTTTTTTTACTTTATATAAACTCAAACAAGCAATCAAAGAACATATGTTCAATACTCTTTTTTTTTATTTTTTTTTTTCAAGGCTTGTTTTCTCACCTCTAAGCTCATCTCCTTGTCTCTTTTTTTTTTCTTACTCCACTTCCACTTATTTTTTGTGATCATTACCAATGCCCATGGTCACTCTTCAACTTCACCTCCTCAATCAATTTTGCTTTTATCTCCAAACTCTTCTTTGTGAAGACTCAATATGATTTGACCTCGATGATATATGATCCTCTACCCAAGCAAGATGATTTGTAAGGTCTTGGGCACTATCAATTACTATGTTTCTTAATCCATCAACCTTCATAGCAAGTTCCCTCAATCCTCGTGTATTTAGGTTAGTATCATTTCGATATTGTGTTACTTTACAATCTACATACATCATCCGTTTTTGCAACTTTTCATTCTGTGGTTCCCACTCATGCATCCTCTTTTCATTTTCTTGGAGAGCATTTTCAATTTTCTCAAATGAGTCATATAACCTCTCAATTTTCTCTCCCAACATCATTTCATCGACCTTCTCCACTAGACCAAGCTCTTCACATCTTCTTCCTTCTAAATTCTCTAGCTTCTTTTCTAACTCATCCCCTCTCGACTCTACTCCTCCCATTCTTCTATTGACATCCTGAGAACTCTTCTCTAACTGACCAACGAGGGCTTCTACAGTTGCCCCCAAAGTGTTCGTCTTTTCTATCTCTCCTCCTAATGCACTCAAATTATCGAGCATTGTTTGCAACTCCTTTTCCATTCTATCTACTTTATCATCTTTCTCTACACACCTCCGTCTTTCCTTCTCTCTCTGACTCATCCATATATCCAGCTCTCGTTTCAACCTCACATTTTCTTTTTCCAATTCTCCCATCTTTTTATCACTCTCTACTTGGGCACACTTAATCTTTGCTAACTCCAACTCAAATTCCTCACTGATCCTACATGCTTGATCACTGTATCTACAGATAACTTCTTGCACTCTACTAATCTCCCACTCTCCTTGCCGATCTGTCTCACCAAGTCATCCTCGTATTTCGTCTTCGACTGTAAACCCATAGCAATCTACTATCACTAAGTCAATACTGATCTCAAGAGCCTCCCTTTCTATGTCCTTAATCTTCCCAACAACTTTTTGACTTCGAAGTCTCTCAATTTCCTTCCTCAGTTTTTGTTTTCCCTTTTCAACTCTTTGTTTTTACTTTCCATGCATTTCACCTTCTCCTCCCATTTCTCTAAGACGACCGCTATTTCAAATTGACTTTCTTCTAATCTCTCCATCTTGGTCCTGTCACTATCTCGCTCCTCACGTATCAAGTTTACTTGACATTGTAGACTTTCCACGAGTTCTGTTAAGACTTTATCTTGAGATTCATTGACCTTATTTTCCATGTCCTTATTTGTTAAGACTTCATATAGTCCATGTCCTTATTTGTTAAGACTTCATTTCCTACCTTTTTCACTTTAGTATATCTTCCATTGTCAACTTCCACATAAAGAGTAGGGAGAGAGAAACTTGTTTCCTTCTTGGTGACCTTCTCGGGAGAGATTTCCTTTGCCTCACATGCATGTTCACATAGACTCTTTTTTCCACAATCTGCACACATAAGGACAAATTCTAATGGAGTAAATACTCGAGGACAGAATTTGGAAATGTGCCCAATCTCCTCGCAACACCAACATCTTATATAATTGGAGATAGGACCAAACTGAGGACGTGTGTTCATGTAATTCCTCATTGCTCCCACGAATTTAGTTGGTCTGTTGGTCCGTCCATAATTCATCGACCTCGGGTCGATTTTATGAGAACCACAAGCTTTCCTTTGTTGCACCATCTCTTTAACGAAGACCAAAGAAAATTTGGGGTCCACTTGGTTGTGCCACACGATTGGGGCACCAAGCGAACTTATAGCAATCTCTCTGAGATATGCTAAGCCAATCCCCAGTAGGATCGCCAAATGGATAAGGTCTTTAGCCCAAGGAAGAATGCAGATAATTGCAATTCTAATTGCTCAAATTCCTTGAATTCTGTCAAATTGACCACAAATGCACTCGAAGGTGTTTATAGAAGGAGGGGATGGATGCATGAATACTCATGCGTGCAGGGATCTGATCTTCAAGGGTTTTCTCACGTGATTTCCCTTCACTCTCTCCTTATTCATACACACTTCTCACACACAACCACTCTCTTTCACTTTCCTTCTTGCTCTCCTGCACTTCCACTCACTCATTTTCTCTCCTGCTTCCTCTCACTTACTCTTCCTCATTCTCTCTCACATGCACACTCCAATACTCGCACTCTCATAAACACACTCTTACACTTTTCTACCCCCCCTCTCTCTCTTATTTCCACACTCTCATTCAGTCCCACACACACCTCGCAAGCATACCATCAACCACATACACACCCAATTAATCGGGCACTCACCATTAGACGACCTCAAAATCAATTACTCATGCTCACCTCCACTCGGACACTACATCACACATGTTCGTACAACCATGCACACATATACCCCCATTTATGCAAGTGAAAGAGAATAGAGTGACAACCCTCTCTTTGACACACGTTCAAATGTGACAATTGAATCTTTCTCTAATTTGACGGGATTTCGAGTTAATCAACCAGGTCGATTGGCTTAAATGATGGCATATGAACCTTGACTCCGCAACTCTATGCTAAACATATACTCAATTGAGGATACCATAGTTGAGATTTTACACATTCCACAAAGTATTTCAAGAGAGTTCCTTGGTTCAGAATATCAAAGCATACAGTAACTTCCCTAACACAAGCCAATCGGATTCAACCAAAATTTTAAGTCAACCAAACAGATTACGAGTGATATATCAAAGATGTAATCACGATTCAGGAGAATCGTCCCAAATCATACTTTACTATTTCCTGGATTTGGTTTTTTAACAAATGCAATGTTCTTGGATTGATAGATCATTTGGAGCATGGTTGTCAGTGCTCACTAATGCCTTTGAATTATTTAGTGAGCAGAAAATTTGAACCAACAGCTTGATTTATAGCGCTGAAGTCCCATTGTAATTTCCAATGAAAAACAAAAAAAATTTTAAGAAGAGTTGCTCATTTAACTAGAGCTCAAGAAATCATGATATAATTGAAAATCTATCATAACCACTATCGAGAACTGTTGAACTTACTTCCAGAAATTATGGCAACAGAAGCATTTCCACTTAGAGCAGTTGTCCAAGATAGACTTGTGACTTTTGCAGCAATACACTTGTATATGACATTCAGAGGGGCTTTCGGCTGGAGTCAACCTTTTTTGGTGACTGCAACATTCAACCTAGTTATTCCTTCACCGAAGAATCATCCAGACCTATCTGATCAGCAACTATAGTTGTCTTTAATTCTCCAAAATGAAGCAGACCAAAGCCTGTTCTCTCCAAGTCAAGTGAGAAGAAAGTGTAGCTTCTGTAGTTCTTGCTGGCAGCAATACATGATTCATAAAATCCTCTTGGCTGAGCATGTTGCAGAGAAAGTAGCCTCAACAAATTTTAAGCTTCATGCTAATTTAGCAGCACCTTTTCGGATGTTTCAGAAGCCCTTCATCTTTTGCACTCAGAGCACATCAGAAGTCCTCTTGCTCTTCAACTCTTCTTGGAAAGACCCTTGTTCCATGCCCATTGTATGGATTCCTTCCTTTTCCTTTTTTTTTTAAGTATCTGCTAAAATTTGCTCCATTGTTCGAGAAAAATTGCTCCCTACATAGAAGTTGCCAACTGGTGCTTCTTGATCTAGTTAGAGGTGATTCCCCACCCCGCTGACTCTTACTCCCATCGGGTTTGATGACGATCAACAGGAAGAATGCCAACTCTAGACGGAATCCTCTCCTTCGCGTACCTTCCTTCCCGGATACCCCCCCCCCCAGATCGGGTGTATCCCCCATAGAAAATGAACCGAAGGAGGCCCCCCATTCAAAAATGTGTCCGAGTGCTTTCCTCAATAAGTGTTGATAGAGAGCGACATAACATTTTCCTCTTTGAAGTAGACATAGCTACTGTTGCCTCCACTTCTTTTCCTCACAATATCTCCTTGCTTATGGATTTGATTTCCCCAAACTCATCATGGCAGCCTGTCTCTCTCTTTGCAATACATTTCTCTGTTGATATCACTGATTGTGTATAGTTCCAGTAACCTCCAGCATACAAGCTTGAATGTGTGCCACACACTTTGATGACTTCATTTCAAACATCCGCTTGACAATAAACATTCTAACAATCCTCAGTTTATATATACTTCAAGTATGAATCCGTGACTTCATCAGCTCCAAGTTCTGTCACAAACCCAAAGAAAAAAAATTTCCATACTCATACAGAACCTCCGCTATGTGAGTTCTTGTCATTCAATTGACTCTGATCCTCTACGTGCTCCATGTTGATGAGGACTTTCCATAGATATGAAGGGAACATAATATCTTGCATGAATCCTCTATTCAAATTTGCTACATAATATTGCTAACTTCTCTCTCTTGCACTGACATGACTTTTTGTGACACTCTGAGACCTTACCATTTGCCTGCTTGCTGTGCTCCGAAGCTTCTTGAGTTGTTTTCTTCAAAGCATCCTGAGTTTTTGGAATTTTCTCCTTGACTCCATCCCTAACTTACAAACATTCTGCACCTTTGACCGAGAGAACAGAAATTCTAGCACACAGTAACTTCCTTTCAAGCTTGAGGGGTGCTCCTTGATACCCAAAAAATTAACTTCCTGCACTCTTGCCTCCTCATTTCCTTTCCATTGGCACTTCCCTCACGTAATGCTTCTATGATGCGAATAACTTTTTTCTTTAATAGACCTCCAACATTGATGCCTATATATAAATGTATATTGGAAGTTCCTTTGCCTTGACTACACAACCTCCTGTGCACATGTACATACCCACAAAAGAGCAAGCAAAGACTCCTTCGACCAATGATTTCCCCCCACTACTGTTCGGGAGTCAAAAAATGAGAGAGAGAAGGAGGCGAGCTAGAGTCCGGGAGAGACTGTCCAGGTTTCCCATGGGGATAATGTGTTGAAGCTCCACCTGCACTATGGTACAAAATAGAAGAAACCCCTCCTTTCTGTGCACCTACCAATTTCTATCAATAGCTGGGTAGACCCTCAATGCCTATCTTCTCTCCTCCCTTCAGCACTCGTAAGTGTCTCTTCCCCTTCACCTTTGACACGAACCTGCACAGATAGAAAAACCAGAGAGATTCCGAAAAAATTATGCCCTCCCCCAATTACTTGAGTCCCCCCCTCCCCCCCGTTCCTGCACATGAAAAAAACAGAGAGAGAAAACGATGAGAGCTTCCTTGCATAAGAATTGAAGGCCACGTGCGCATTAATTAAAAAATATCTTCCCTTGTGTGGGCATTCATAGCCCATTTCCCTTGTTTTCGACACCTTCCAGAGCCACCATGATGGCTCTCACACACAAAAGGATATCCGGGACAAGTCATCAATTGTATCCAATTAGGAACATGTATTGCCTATTGATATTGACCATCACTTGCATGTGCTGTAGTTAGGGAATTCCATGAGAACCCATTCTTTTCATGCAACTATCCAACAACAAGCCATGTCAACCAATGAGCTACCAAGGGCAATGTCTCCTCCCTCAAGTTCATGATGCATCTCCAAATCTCTGTTGATACCCCCAATGTCACCACAGGTCTTCAGGCCATAAATATTAGCAGCAGGATCTAGACAAAGTCCCCTCCTAATTGCATTTGTTCATAAAGAGGAAGAGGGGTTTCCACCATGTGCATGTTCAACATAAACTTTTGCCAAGCTCTTCCATGCAACAAAATCTCGCACAAGAAGATTATCCATTAATTGCCTCCTAGTGAAGCCTTCTCAACCCATGGGACACGCCAACACATCCCTTACACTGCAACCAGTTTTTAAGCTCCTTTAGTCAGAGCTTATCCTTCTCAGCACACATTTTTCTTTTGCAAAATACCTGCAGTCAGTTGTCTTTCCTACACAATGAAGACACTTAGTGCAACAAAAAATCAACCATCAATAGAGTTAACAATCACCATCCCAACATCCACACCACACCAAATCACCACGATCACACACACACACCACCTACCATTTTGATATATATGGTAACCACCACTCTCACGTCCTCGGTTGAGAGCATGGACATTTCACCACTGATGGCACCTCCCCCTCCCCCACACTTCCACCTCCCCCCATCCCTCCTCCACCAATTTCACCTGCACACACATCTCCAATAGACACAACATTCACTCTTCCCATTACCCAATTCCCTCCCCTTGCATTTCCCACAGTACAAAATACACCCTCATCTATAGGCAATGCATTTGACACCATGCTCACGTGTTTATCACAATTAAGGGCAGAATACAATCAACTCAAACAACATAACCAATGATTGCAAGAGCACTCGGAAGTGCTACAACAACATCTTGCTACACTAGAAGAGGAGAATGCCAACCTTCAAACACAATATTAGAATTTACAGGAAGCTCATAGCATATTAGAAGCAAAGTTACAGAACGTAGACCAGGAAGCAATCCAAGTGGTGCAAGGCCATCTACGCATACAATTGGAACACAACTCAAAACTCCAGCGCAATATGGCCCTACTCAAGCGACACCTTGCAGCTGCACATGAGAAAAATCGACGTCTATAACTACAGAACCAGGAAAATTTAGAGGCAACCATCGAAAGCACACTCAGGGCACCCATTAGTTCCTCCAAATTTCAAGCTATTACCCCTGAAAGCATCAAAATCATTCTTGAAGACTATGCCACTTTACTTGAGGCACATGACCAGTTAGCAGAACAAGTGGATCAACTGAAACAACAATGACGAGAGGATGCGACAACTATGCCCCAAGCCACAACATCAACCTCATCTCTTATTACTGACTCAAAAAACCTACAAGACCTACAAAACGAGTCACAGAATTGCAAGCACGACTATTACAGTATGAAAGGCCACCTTCCCCACTGGAGGCTCCCACAAATGAAGAAACAATACCCATTCTTGTGCAACAAAAATTCGAAGAAGACTATGAGCCATAACCCATTCCAGGTGGACAACAAACAGTTGAAGGTCAAGACACATTTGAAGCGCCATGCCCCCCATGGTTAAAACAGGTGGAAGGAATTGGGCGCTCTCATGAAGATGCACTGTGGTGCAAAATCAGGCAATGTGTGTCATCAAAGAAACAATACTACAATCCAATTATTTCAAGAACCTGGCATCCAAACGACTCATCCTATCATCTGAACTCCAACACCATCCATACTATTTCATTCTGGCCGACTACAATGCAGAAATATAGAGAGTAACACAGAAGACACCCTCCTTTGCAACCTAGTTTCAACCAGAGGACCTCCCCCTAGATGCTCAGAAGGGAAAGATCTATCAACTGACATGGCGGCAAAAGCTTCTGGAGACATACCCTGAAATGCTACACACATGGAACCATGTGCCTTTACATCTACTTTACAATCCATGCTATGGCCCAGTTCCACGACGCAGATCATGGAAAGCATTCAATATAAGGGTCCATAATAATGCTCAATGTAAAGAGTGGCTCAACTATCCCTACATCGCGCCACCATAAGGACCAACCTCTATAGCCTATATGATGGCCACAATCCACCATTGGCTCCCTCGCCTGAAGCCGATGCTAGATGTGGTGGCCCAAATGATGCTTAAAATTTTGGATATGATGCACATCGTGCTCAAAACTTTTAGAAATGCAGAAGCACCATAGATATATCTATCGGGGTTTACCAATAGAAATTACAATTTGGTGTATGACATGAGCACCACCCCCAACATTTGAGTGGCTTACGCTTGGCATGCACGAATCAAATACCTCCCTACCTGTTATTTCAAAACAGGATTTTGGGAATGTCACTTGGAGGTGTTCGCTCCTAAACCCACACTCCTGCTCCATCTATTTGCATGCAAACAAGCCATGTACTCTGAGTACTACACGACACCACAACCAGACATCCCTGATGCAATAAATTGTGAGGCATTGCAAGCTGATCTGGCCAAAGGATTACGAATAGGAGAACACGAGCTTGCCACCAATGTTCTCCAATACTATATTGACCGCCCTACAAAACAGAGGTCTATCAGGGGTGACACACAGTAGGGAGGGGGGAGTGTTGGTATACAAGCTATAAGAAGAGCATAACAACACAAAGGAGCAGTCATGCACAATCCGGTAACAATGCCTAATCATTTTTTCCATAAACTATTTCCAACTCAAGTGATTTTCATCACTACACAAACATTGTAACTTCCGTTTTTGGTAGAATAGACTCCATTTTGTTCACGCCAAGAACCTAATTTTTAACTAGGCCAGACACTAGGTCTAGACAGGGCCAAAGCTAGTCAAAAAACTATAAATAGAGCTAGAGAGGTCATTTTTGGGGTTAGATTGTTAGTGATTTGAGGTTACGTAAGAGACTTTTTAACTAATGCAAAGAACTCTATTGTTCCTCTCTTTGTTCTTGCCTTGTGTGTGTGTGTGTGTATGTGTGTGAATGTTTGTGTGCTTCTCACTCACGCACTTGTGCCATCATTAGCTCATAGTCCTCATACTAGTCCTCACGTCTCCATGGATTGACATTTATGAGATGGATCTCCTCATGTTGGTACTTTCCATTGTGCTAGAGTGACAATGTACCTGCACATTTAGTGTTCTCCATTTTGAACTTGAGAAGTAGATCGTGAATGTATCTTCTCTAAGTCAAATACATTCCTTCATCTATGTATATCACCTGCATACCTAGGAAATATGTGAGCTCACATAAGTCACTGATTTTGAACTCCTCTTGCATGTGTCTCTTGATCCTCTGAATGCCATTCAAATCATCACCTATCACAATAATATCATCTACATGTACACATAGATAGGTAACCTCATCGTGGTCCCTTTTGATGAATAGGGAAGCATCTAAGTTCTTGATCTTGGAGATATGTAACTAACCTGTAATTCCAATCTCTAGGAGTTTGTTTCAATCCATACAATGCTTTCTTAAGTCTATAAACATAAGATGGATGATTAGGATTTTCAAAACCTGGTGGTTGTGACATGTATACCTCTTCACTTATCCAACCATTTAAGAATGCATTTTTCACATCAAGTTGGAGGAGTCTCCAATTCCTTGCAGCAGCTACACTTATCAATGTCCTGATTGTAGCCATCTTTGCAACTGGTAAGAATGTTTCCTCATAGTCTATACCATGAGTTTGAGAGCATCCTTTGGCAACTAATCTTGCCTTGTACATGCAAACTGATCCATTTGAATTTCTTTTAACTTTATACACCCATCTACAACCATTTACCTTTTGATTCGGTGACATTGGAACCAAATCCCAAGTGTCCATCTCCTTCAATGCATCTATTTTTTCCTTCATGGCCTTTTCCTAATTAGGGTTTCCCTTTAAGACTTCATAGGTTGAGGGTTCCTCTGAAATAGAGTCTTTTCCCAAGTAGATTGAATGCTTTGTAACAAATGTGGACTCATATTCATACCTTTCTAATTGTTTCTTCTCTCTTGCTGATCTTCTAGGTGCCTGTTTGGAGCATTCTCCAACCTCTTGCATCTTTGCTTTGCCTGTTGACTTCCATAGCTTGTAATCCTTTTCTCTTTCATCTTGGTCATCGTCTGTATCACTTCCTAGATCCTGGACCTGTGTATCATGCTTGCTTCCTAATTGATGAGAATCAAAATCAAGATCATATGGTAGAGTTACCTTTTGTTTGTCTTCATCATACCAAGACCTGTGTTCTTCAAACACATCTCTACTTGTAGTGAATTGCTTGGTTGAAGGATCATAGAACCTATAACCCATCTGAGTTGAATCATATCCAATAAACACTACCTTTGTTGCCCTTTCATCTAGCTTACATCTTATTTGTGATGGTACATGAACATAAGCTAAACAACCAAAAACCTTGCAATGTCCAAGACTAGGTTTTTTTCCATGCCATGCTTCATAAGGAGTCATACCTTGAAGTGATTTGGATGGTAGTCTATTGATAAGGTACACAACAGTTGAAATAGCCTCTGCCCATAGATAATGTGGCAACTTATTCTCTTCAACCATTGTTTGGGTTGATCCAACCAATGTCTTGTTTCTCCTCTTTGCAATTCCATTTAGTTGAGGAGAGTACCTGGTAGTCACTTCCCTTTTGATACCTTTATCCTGCAAGAACTCATCAAACTCTTTGGAGAAGTATTCTCCCCCTCCATCAGATCTACGCTTCTTGAGTGATCTACCTGTATGATTCTCGACATGTGCGAGATACTTTTTGAAGCAATCAAACACTTCATTCTTACTCTTGATAAAGTATAGAACAGTCCATCTACTATGGTTGTCAATAAATGAGACATAATACCTTGATCCTACCAATGAAGGTTCTTGACTTGGTCCCCATACATCTGTATGTACTAAATCCAATAAGTTGTTGTGGATGTAGCCTTTGTGGTTGAATGGTTGTCTTTGTGCCTTCCCAATCTGACATACATCACACCTGTTGATCATGTGTTGCTTTGATATGTTCGGGAGTCCTAGAACACGTTGATCCCTGCATATATCCTTCAAGGTTCTTTCATTCACATGAGCAAGTCTCTTATGCCACACTTCAAGCTCACTTAGGGTTTGAGACCCAAAAGTGAATAGAGCTATGTTCGTGGTTTCTCCTACTTCAAAAGTAAAGAGCCTACCATGCTTCTCACCTCTTGCTATCTTCTTGAAGCCTTGACATGGATCTTCCACAAAAGCTCCATGCTTGGTGAACCTAACATGCAAGCCTTTTTCAACTATTTGGCCTACACTTATTAGGTTCTAAGTGATAGTGGGTACATAGAGAACCTTACTCAGAATGTTTGTCCTGCCATTGGAAGCTTTGACATTACCAATCCTCTCCACATTGTGCTTTGTATCATCCCCTGTTTGCACTTCATGTCTATGATTTGGACTTTCCAAATTAGATGGAAGAGCAATGTTGCCTGCAACATGATTCAAACATCCTGAATCTATGTAGAACAAATGATCATCTTCTTTACCTTCTGTGTGGCTTAGATTCATGAGAAGCAATGAGTCTTCATGTGGTCGATCTTCTGAATAATTGTTGTAGTCCCTTCTATTATAGCCTCTATTGTTATTGTTGAAGTTGTGTCCACCTCTGCCTCTATTGCTGCCATATCCACCTCTTCCAATTCCTTTCTGGGTCTTCCCATTGAACCAACAATTCTGAGTGGTGTGGTTGGTCTTATCACATATGGCACAAGGTTGAACATTCTGACCTTTGGCTTTGTCTTGCTTTGGTCCTTTCTTCTTCCCTTTCCACTTGCTCTTGCTTGCAAAGTTGGCTTGGGAAGTCTCTTCTTCATCTTCTTCCTTCTTCTTGCCTTTCTGCTTCTTATCCTTCTTATTTGCGTATAGAGCACTAGTTGAATTACCATGATAGGAGTTACCTTCCTTTATGCTATTGTTGGCCTCTTGATTGAAGAGTTGTCCAAGAAAGATGGAGTCTGGAGTCTGCACATCCATGATGGGATCATAAGCCTTCATGAAGGATTGCCATTGCTTATCACTTCGAATGCCATTGAGGATTTGCCTCATGATCGCCTCTTCTTCAATTAGCTCTCCAATGGATGCTAATTGATCTACAACCTCCTTGATCTTGGTAACAAACCCTGTGATGGTTTGTTTAGGTGTCTTCTTCATTTGCTTGAACTAGTTCCAAAGATGATTCTTTCTTGCTTTGGTACTAGCAGAAAAGAAAGTCTCAAGGGCATCCCAAGTCTCTTGAGATGTCTTGCATCCTCTAATATGTGGTAATATAAATTCATAGATAGAGTTTGATATGTACGACCTTGCTTGAGCATCCCTTGCGCACCAAAGTGTGAGCTTATCTGTCTCCTCTTGTGTAGGTCCTCCTTTGGATATTGGAATAGGCATAGCTTCATCACGTGCTACAATTCCATAAAGATTTCTACCTTGAAAATAGGCATCCATTCTGATTTTCCAAGCCACTTAGTTGTGTCGATCAAGCTTCTCGATCATTGAGGGAAAGCCATCACTCATCTTGATCTAGCTCTGATACCACTGAAAGAAACTTGGAGAATCTTGTAGGAGGTAGAAAAGTGCGTTTCGAAATGATGAAGTTTGGTCTAGCCAACCGGCACGAGACCAACCCTTGCTCTTATGGAGACTCAAATAGACCTTATAGGCATGCGATAAGTGCAAAGAAATGCACTATGTACTTTGGAGCATCAAGGAGAATGAGTCGATACAAAATAGATAGGTTCGCACATCGAGTAGCTCAAAAAACTTACTATCTATGGAAGAGACAATGAACTTCAAATACCCATAGCAACCAACGTGATTGCAATTAAAAAAAATCTTTTTATGGGAGTGCTACACATAGGGTTGAGTGTATATAATGCACAAAAGTATAAGGAATAGGAAAAATATGCTATAGGAATGAATCAGACACTCAACGGTGGTACTCCTATTTTTTAGATTGACGCTGGTACTCCTATTTTTTAGAAATACGTAGAGATTGACCCCAATACAAAAAAGCTAAGATTTCTCCCAATCTACTGAACCAAATGCTTTGAAAATTTCTATGCATAAACTAGACACTAATATCTTTCAACTATCCATCTTGCACTCAATTTGAAGCTTTGGAGAGAGAGCAACAAGCTCTGCAAGATTAGTGTTGGTGAAAAAGATGATGCAAAAAATTAAAGGAGCAAGACAATGATGGTCACAAGTGTATGTATATTGCTTTCATGTATTGTACAAATGATTTCAAGTCTTTATATAGACTCTAGAAGTGCTCCACGACTTCTCGAAGTGGATTTTGAATTCAAATGAAGGTGGGAATGGTTGTTGGAGGGAATCAATTCACTTTCCTACAATCTAGGAAAAGTGAAGATCTGGTTTGATCTACTTTTAGGTGATTGATTGCTTGATTGAGTGCAACTCAACCAACACGAATTTGTGGCATTTAGGCTCTCTTTTTATCCTTGTACATGTGTAAAGCTCAAGGCATCAATGAAAAAATCTTTTTAAAAAATACAATAAGTGAGCATAAGAAAAAGAATTCTCCAACGGATATTCTTTCGACGCAATAGCCTTTATGTAGATCAAATCCACCTCAAGCATAGTGTAAGCTTGATGTTCCAACACGGTTGTCATTTTAGTAAGGACAAGCACAAAACTAGGACCAACATCCACATGAAGTGGAGGTGGAGGCGTTGTAGATTCTTGTGAGGACAAATCAACATGGATCAGGACACAAGGACACTTTTAGGCACGTCAAAAAGGAACACCTACACTTTGTTCTTCGTCATTTGAAAGTGGAGTGATTGGTTTAAAAGGTAAAGGAGAAAAAAACCATGTTAGAAATCAATAGAACCAAGGGAACTCGATGCTCTATGGGAAATTCACGTGGGGATAGGATAGTGGATATATAGTGAAGGCATGAATGGGTGGAGACATTCTTATGCAATTGATGAAAAAAAGGTTAGATTCCTTATGTATTTATTGAAATAAAAGAGTTGCCCAATTGATTTACAACATGTGAATGGGACAAGTAACAATAAAACTATTGAGAAATACCATAGGGCTTATGCTCAAGGTTGAGAGGGGCGATGAGGAATCAAAGAATGGAGCTTTTGGGCTCAATCCGAGTAGAGATCACATATTCTTTAGAACTCTGCTTCAAAAATATGAGGGCCATCACTTGCATAGAGAGAGGTTTGACAGTAGACTAATTGTCAGCAAGAAGGAAGAAGCAGCGAGCAACATCGTGGGTAGGGATTGAATGAGAGACACCATTAATAAGAACCTACCAAATGATGTCAGAACTAATGCTCTCCAAAATGGCACAAGCAATGGTAAGAGCTTCAAGATGAGGTGCAATGACATCCCACTGCAACAAGATAGACTGATGCATAGGTTGTCGATTAAGAAAGGAATTCATCACCTCCTCCATAGAAGTTGTTAGAGGATCAAATGGAACCAAGGTCTCCATAACAAAAAGAATGAAAAGAAGTAGCAAAAGATGGAATAAGATGCACAAACAATGCATGAACACTATGGAGAGCGCAAATAAGTGAATATATCAATTAAAACAACAATAAAAAATGATTACACATAAATCAATGCAATAGATGGAGTACAATGCATGCAATCGTGAGTGATTCCATATACCAATCACAGTTATGTGGCATTCAAATAACTATAATATAGTTGGAGTTTGGATCCATTAATCAAAAGATGTAAGGGTTCTCAAGTCAAAGTCTTTAGGAAAAATGTGTTTGAAACTAACTGAGCTAAAATCCGGTAAGGCCTAAACCATTGGACTTTAAATTTGGCTATAGCACCATTAACTTTTGAGTTATAGAACAAAATCAACTGGCCTTCAGTAAACACCAGAGTTTTTAGAAAGCAGTCATGAGTACGAGCTTGGCTGATTTGCAGTTCCTACATGAGCAAAAACCTTTTGAAACATTGTTCATCTAGAGTGTGGAGATCATCCAATCAAGAATAAAGGGAGTCATAAGGGAGGATTTTATATTCAACAAGAAATATGGCTACTTTGAATGTTTTTTGATAGGCCCATAACATAGTAGGAAGAAGTTAATCCCACCATCCAATACAATGAGTGATCAATTTGTTTAACATAGTTAATAAAGTTTTAGTAGTACTTTCTCTCAGGCCCTTAGCATGAGGGTAATAAGGAGTATTAAATTTAGGAAAAATTTGGAAATCCTTGGTAAGGTATGTGATCAAATCATTTGTGAAATGAGTTCCAAGATCTAAGACAGTTTCCAAAGGCAAACAAAAACATAGAAAAACTTTAGGATTTAGGTAGCATGCAACCACCATAGCCATAGAAAATTCCACTATCCATGCTTTAACCCATCGTGTAGCATAATCAGTATAGGCTAAGATGTACCGACTATTAGTAGAAATGGATGGTGAGGTAATCAGACCAATGAAAACGAGACCCTATTTCTTGAAAGGCTCTAAGAGTAATACATTTGTAAAGGGAAATGGGAGCATGGAAGAGGTTGATCGGTATGTTGGAAAGGATAACAAGCTCAAACATATTGATGGGTGTCACATTGCATTGTACGCCATCAAAATCCATAGTGCAATAACTCTTTTAAGGTTAAGGCAACCGAAAAATGGCCACCCTGGGGATGAGTGTGAGTGAGAGCCAAGATTGAGGGAACTTCATGAGTGGGCACACATTGGAGCCATGCCTTGAAGTGATCATGGTAATAAAGTTGATCAACAATGAGGCAAAAGTATCGGCTATACAAAGCAAGTTTCTGGCATGATGTAGTAGAAAAATGTTCAGGAGGAGAACCAGTGGTCAAAAAGGTAAGCAAAGCCTCATAGTAAGAAGAAGATAAATACCACATTATTGGCTAATGACTAGGTTGAGAGGTATACATAGTAGCAAAAGATTCATCAACAACAATAGGGGCTTCAGCAAAATTGAAGCGAGACAAAAATTCTACCACCACATGAGAAAAACCAGAGCAATGAATTACATCATACTCAAATTCTTGAAGTAATAATACCCAGGGAGCTAATTGACCCCCTAAATTCTATTGGCATACAAGGTAGGGAAGGGGCAAATCATCCACATGAATAGTGAATTTCCTGCGTAAAATGTAATCTGCCCAACCATGAGGCTCGAATTCCTCATATGGAAAGATCATCAGTGTATAGGCTGGGTCTTTAACTGGTCTTTCTCCTTGAGGAGCTCGTTCTTCTCTTGCTTTTAGACGTCTTTCCTCTTCCTCAGCGACCTTGCACATCCATAAGCGAGTATCTTCATGCATCCAAGATGGATCAGAATTACTTTTAGAATGCACAGAGATATAATCTTCTTTCACTTTGTGGATAGGATTCCACCGTAGGGGTGGTACGTCTTTAAATATATAGTCTTTTAGATTGACCTTGGTTGTGACCCCTAAGTGTTGCAAGTACAAAGAGTTGGTTCCCCAATCTTGCACGATTTGTAATTGTCGTAGGAAGGGTCTTCCTAGGATCATCTCATAGACATTATTTTTCTCAAAGTGACATATAGCAAAGATGTGCTTGAACTCTACCCCACAAGTGGTTAGAGTTATCCCTTCTAGTAATCCTAGAGGTCTTTCAACATGGCCATCAGCCATCTGAAGCTTCATTCTAGTTGGTCTTAATGCGGGTTTACCCCATTGCTTCCCCAAGGAGGTGGTTGCAATTGCAACACCTGCACCTGAATCTAAGATTGCTTTGGTTGTGTAACCTTGGTAGGTGATTGGAAGATAAGTATTACCTTCTTCACCTTCACTCATGTTCCCTATTTTGTCTATAGGAACCTCTTGGATTTTTTTCTTAGAGGTTGCTTTTGACAAATTGGAATCAAGTTCTGGAACCTGATCCTTCACATGTTGCCATAGCTCAGGTTTTACTTTGAGCAGCTCTTCTACAGTGAGATGACATTGAACCTTAGTGTTCTTCACGACGTCAGTGTTTCTTGGAACCATTGAGTCTTCATTTCTTACCAATATTGTGGGAGCTCTAATATGAAGAGATTTAAATTCCTATGGGCCTGTGAATTGTGGCAACTCTTGTAAAGAATTAGATTCAAAATCTAATCTTCATCTTCTTGTTGCTCTAATTGGTCTCCATAGATAGATGGAATGTCTTGGGGAAATTGATCATGAAGGTCTCAATTTGAGGAGTAGGAGGGGGATTATCCTTCGCCCATTTCTCCTCTTGTATTTCCTGCAAGAATGCTTGAGAGTATTTCTAAATTGAAAGAGGTGTTCCATCATCTATGAGATCAGGAACGTAAGCTTTTGTTGGTGGTGAGCTTTCTTTTTCAATAATTGGTTGAGCCTGTGGAGGTAAAGAAACATGGGGTTTGTTTACCAATTGCTCTAATCTTTCTAGTAAACCCTAGAAATGCAAATCCAGCTTGACAGAGTTTGTCTGATTGAACAATTGACTGGTCTCAAGCATAGCTTGAGCTAGCTCTACCATTTTCATGCACATTTTTTTCCGTTCAATCTCTAAATCTGCTCTAGGGTAACTCTTGTCTAGGTTTGCAAGTGTTGGCCCTTCTTGAAGTCGAGCCTGGTAGGCCTTGAACATCATGTTCAAGCCTTCTAGGATTGGATATGCAAGAACAGGCCCGGGTTGTGGTTTATTTACAATGGATGGTGGGGTGGGATGAGGTGGAGTGTATGGAGCTTTGGCATGTGAGGGGCTTTGAGATGCAATATCTTCTATTTTGTTTTTGCGTCTTTCAGGCTTTCCTCTAGTTATGATGACTTCTTATTCCACTTATGATTGCTTCTCTCTCGGGTATCCTTCCAAGTTCTTGTTTTCCTCTTACTAGGCTCTCCTGATTCAGTTGACTCTGATTGATCAGCTGGTTTTGCTTGTTGTACCGCTTGTGCCCTAGTAACTACCTGTATAGGAGCCACATTATTGCTACTTGAACTTGAATCCACTAAGCCTACCACATTAATGGGTGTAACCTTGGATGCACTAGAGGGGTTCCTAGGACAATCTCTCGAGAGATGTTCTTTGCCACACTCAAGACAAAAGCCTTGTATTGTGATGTTTTGTCCTTGTCTCGGAGTCAGTGAGTGGGGACATTCACGAATGAAATGGTCACCTTGACATCTAAAACATGGTCCTCTAGGGGCTTGTGGTCTTACTTGTCTTGATTGGGGCCTAGGGTTGGGATTCGTGTACATGACATTGGAGTATTCTGGCTCCCAATTTTTTTCCATAGGTGGTGCCTCATATTGATACAAATAAGTCTCACTATGTTCTGGTGACTCTGTGTAATAACCTTGTGGACTATCTTCATGGGAGTAGTCTGAACTATGAGCATGAGAGTCATTTTCTGAGACCAAAGGGGTCACTGACACCAATGCTCTATTAAGGTTTTCCTCTGCCACTGCATACTTAATTGGAACCAACTGATATTGCTATCGTGGCTATTAGCTCAGTAAAGGGTCAATTTTTATGCATTAATGTGTTTCTATCTGGCAGAGAATATACTTGATTGTAAGTATTTGGAAGAAGTAGGTAGGACATTGGGGACAAATGTTGCTCTTAACAATGCCTTGGTGGACACGATATTGCCAACAACCACAAAGCTTGGCACATTTCAAGTAGATGAAGTGGGGAGGTTGCACCCAGTGCAGTGACCCTAGCCAACATGCTGAAGGCTTGTGGGGATGCTTAGATACCCTTCTCATAAATCTCTGTTCTATGCGGTCTTAGGATGTGGGACTCAATTACTTGCCTCGGCTACATTCATTTTCATCTTTACTTTGGTTGGATTATTTTAGCCTTACAACATGGGTGCTTTATATATTGCTCTGGTTATTATATATGTTTTGGAATCTAGGATTGCAGGATACAGTGCACTTCATAGCTAATTCTAAAACATACTTGAACTTGTAAATCCCATTCTTATCAATGGGATAATTATTGAAATCTAAATATTTCAGGAGTTGTAACAGGAGTATCAAAACTGTAAATATCTCTTGACTCTTATTGAAAGTGGAGGACTAGTGGATATGCATTCGGGTGCAATCCACTAGTACTTTCCAATCCACACATTTCTAGTAGATATTTCTAGATTAGGTAGCTTTGGAAAACTTTTTTTGGTTCGTAAATATGTCGCTCTACCAAAATCACATAATCGGATGTAAGCATGTTGATCTTCAAAATGCAACAAGATGTTGCCTAGATGGAGATCGTTATGGGATATATTACAAGTTTGTAAAAATGATATTGTTTGGCCGTTGACTAGCTTCCAAATGTTTGTTTTCACGGTTGTTATATCTCCTTCTGTGTCCTTCACACCTCTGCTTCATGGTACGTTTAGGTATTCCTTCTTCATTCTTTCTAGCTACATGTCCAATGTACCACCATTCCAAAATTTGAAAATGAGGCACGGACTTTTGCTATGGTGTCTAGCCAAACCAAGTGGACTAATAATTCCACTGTGCGTAATAGATAACACTGTGGCTTCATTGATGGCTTCATTTTCTCATGTTTGTATGTCAGCACCATGTAATTTGAATAGCTTTGCCACAAACACTTCATTGCTGAATCTCGGGTGGGATATCTTGACTTTATGGATCATTCCATATTGTCCTTCCCCCACGAGAGCTGCATCTTCAAAAAGAATAGAGGAATATGGGAGCAAACAAAGATTGTTCGATGTTTGATCTCCCATATTCACATATGTATCTCGTGTATTTGGATCTACTTGTGCTCTCACAAGTAACAAACGCTTGCACGAGTCGAACATGTATACAATTGATGATTAAAAGACACAAAACAAATTATATAAATAAAAATCAAGCATATGTAAGAGACACATATGCGAATCGTACAATATGCATGATATAATTAACAAAACAATAAAAAATAAACAATAAATAAAAATTAAAACAATACCTCAATGATAAAAAAGGAAGCTCTCGTGATAAAGATTGCAACCTTAAAGCTCTCTAGTACATCAATAAAGCACGTGTGGAATAATTTTTTCGATCGAATGTAAAAATATATATTTTTCTACTAGAAAACACTTTTCGATCGAAAGCGCTTTCGATCGATAAATATTTTGATCGAAAGCGCTTTCGATAAAAAATATTTTGATCGAAAACATATCCATCCCTCTTTTTTTTGGTGTTTATTCGGAAAACCACAAACAAAACATACATATTTGGTATTTTTTTATTATTCGGTCGAATAAATGCAACCCCATTTGGATTTATAGTGTTATTTTTATTATCTCTTTTATGAATTATGATACATGATAGTACATTATATACAAATGAGAGTTCAATTGAGATTTACAGTTATGCATCAAGCATTTCTTATTATTTTGTTTATTTTCATATTTTTGCTTCGCATAATATACTTAGTTTTTTTGGGGGTTTGGAAAGAGGCAAAAAATGATATATCTGTTGTTAGTAGCCAATGTGGATGACCATAATTATTTGTAAAAATGTATTTCTTATGCAATGGAAAATGGGAGACTACAAAGATCATAAGAGTTTTTGGAGTCTATGATTTTAGTGATTTATTGTATATTCCGAAACACGGAACGATGTGAAGGTTATGAAGTGTGAAGAGATGGATTTGTAGTTGATGAAGATGAAGTGGTGCTACCAAAACTTTGCACTACACCATCCAAATGGACTCCAAAGACATGTGGTGGGCCATTTTAGCTTGCCAAAGGATGTATTAGACACCCTATGTACCTTGGAAGATCACCCTCAAAAAATTGAATCAAAATAGATAAGTTGGAGTAGATTCAAGACCCAAAAACTTGTTATTTATGTTTATACACTTGTCCAAAGTTTTGAACAATTCTCTGGCCAAGGCAACAATTAACTTAATTCCTTTTGGGGAACTCTTACTAGCTTAGTAAGCTAACAATCAAGATTTACTTCAACAAAAAGGATGGACTACACAAAGATAAAGAAGTTTAGCAAGTGATAGGATGACCCCGATTTTCCTAGGCTGCAACAGTACGCAAACCCATGTGTAGTAAAATAGAGCTATCTCACGATTAAAGAATCCAATGCTCATGAACATTTGTAGGCATATACTAGACACTATGAGGACTTTAACACGCTTTAAATCATGGAAAATGGTGAAATACACAACAGAGAAACAGCTCTGACAAAGTCACTATTCTGAGAGAGCTGGCAGAGAAGAAGAAAATGAGGTGACACAGTTGACTTCAAATGCTCATGCCTGAAGATTGCAACATCCAAATACAATGCAAATTGGTGAGCATATATTAGACGTAGAGAGCTAACTTTACAAAGTTGAATCACTGAAAATGATGCACCAAGCTTAGAGAAATAATCTTTGCAATCTGACTGAGAAAACTAAGAGATATGGCAGTGAATAGTACATTTCACAAGAACATGAAAATATGAACTCAAATGATCATGAAAATGAAAGTATATTGATTGCATAATACAATGGACTTACTGATACATATGTGTGCCTTGAAACCAGATATGGCATAAAGCTCAGCTATTGGAGGTCTTCACATAACCACGACTAAAACTACCGTGTATTTATAGTTGATTTTGGGAGCCTAACTTCCTATAATCTCTCTCCAGTCTATTAGTGATTTATTTGAATCTCCAACTACCTTCAATCATGAATTCGTGGATTTTAGTTCCCTTTTTTATCAAGTGGACTCAACCACTTTAGATTCCCTTTAATTTTACATCAAGTAAAGACTAAAAAATTACCAGAGGGAGTTCACAAGTGAACTCTACAAGGAGTAGACATTTCCTTCAAGTTTCTAAGCCTTTTGATGACTCAAGACAATGCTTAGGCTTGTCATAGACTTGCTTCAATAGCTCTCCCTCAAGCCAAGTATGCGTGAGGTCTTCAATCCTCCAAGGTTACCTGCAAACCTATCATAGCCTTGAATTTGCAAAGCTTTGTACCATCCAATGCTTTGGTTAGAATATCTGCACATTGTTGATGAGTGGAAACATATGATATTTGAATCTCCTTGCTCACAATCTTCTCTCTTACATAGTGATAATGAACTTCAATATGTTGAGTCCTTGCATGTAAAATTGGATTAGCAGCTAACTGAATAGAGCTCATATTGTCACAAAAAATATTTGGAGTCCCAAATTCCAATCTAAGATCTGTGAATAGTGTCTTCATCCACATAGCTTCTTGAGTAGCTATAGCAAGTCCTCTGTATTCAGCTTTAGTAGAAGAGAGAGCAACAGTGGGTTGGTTCTTGGATGACCATGAAACAAGTTTTGAACCTACAAAGGTAAGATAACCTGAGGTGCTCTTTTTGTCTTCCTTGGAGCTATTCCAATTTGCAATAGAGAACAATATCAAACCTAAATCAGATACATAAGGGTAATATAACCCTCATTCATGGTCCCTTTGAGATATTTAAGTATCCTCTTGGTAGCCTCCATATGAGGTTTCCTGGGTGTGTGCATAAATTGACTTAGCACACTCACACTATAACATATATCAACCTTTCTCAATGTGTCATAGTTCAAACTACCCATAAGACTTTGGTAACCTGTCACATATTCTATGAGTTTCTTCATGAGCTTAATTTGTGATTAACCTCCGTTGGATTACCTGCAATCCTGCAATCTTGCATCTTGAATTTTTCCAACATGTCTTTAATGTACTTTCTTTGAATAAGAAACAAACCATGATCTTTGTAGATATCTTCCAATCCTAGGAAGTAGGTAAGTGAACCCAAATCAGTTATCTTGACTTCTTCTCTCATCTGTTCTTTGATTCTCTTCATGCCATCTGTATCATTTCCTGTAAGTATAATATCATCTAAGTAGATCCACCTTGAGCCTATCACTTTCATTCATGGAGACTTGGGAACCAATTCCCAAGCATTATTCTCCTTAAGAGCTTCAATTTCTTCTTCCATTGCATGCTTCCATTCTGATTTCTTCTTTGCTTCCTCAAATGTTAAAGGTTCCCCTTGATTTATGTCCTGTCCTAGATAGATTGAATGTTTAGTGAGTAGAGAAGTATCAAACCCATACCTTTCTAGCTTTCTTTTCTCCCTCATGGACCTTCTTGGGCCATGATGTGATGATTCTGCCCCTTGTCCAAGGTCCTTCATTTTTGCTTTACCTTTAGACTTCCACATTTTGATTTTTTCATATTGAGTTGCTTCATCATCTTCTGAGGTATCGTAATTTAGAAGAATTATCCTTAACAAGTTTTGGAAAATCGTCTTCAAGATCATAAGGTAGGTTGACCTTTCTACATGAATCTTCATATCAAGAACTATTCTCATCAAATACTACATCTCTACTCACCAAGAATCCTTTGGTTGTTGGGTTGTATAATCTGTAGCCCTTTTGATTGTTGTCATATCCATTGAATACACTCCTTTCTGCTTTGAGATCCATCTTGCCTCTAACTTGTGAAGGAACATGAGAAAAAGCAACACATCCAAAAATCTTACAATGATCCAAGCTAGGTCTTTTTCCATTCCAAGCCTCATATGGTGTCATGACATCAAGTGATTTTGAAGGTAACCTATTAATCAAATAAGTGGTTGTGGATACACCCTTAGCCCATAAGTAATTAGATAAGTTCTTTTCATTTAGCATAGACCTTGCAGCTTCAACAATTGTCCTATTCCTTCTTTCTGCCACTCCATTTTGCTCATGAGTGTACCTTGTAGTTATATCTCTTTTGATTCCTCTTTCTTAAAGAAAGGAGTCAAATTCATGGGAGAAATACTCTCCCCCTCCATCTGACCTTAGCCTTTTTAGTGTTTTACATGTTTAATTCTCCACAAGATCCAAATATCTTTTGAAGCATGAAAAGACTTCATCTTTGTGGTTCATAAAGTATAATATAGTCCACCTACTGCAATCATCAATGAAGGAGACATAATACCTTGATCAAGATATTGAAGCATCCTTGCTAGGTCCCCATACATCTGTATGAACCAACTCCAAGAGATCTCCATGCATATATCCTTTCTTCATGAATGATAACCTGTGAGACTTTCCAAATTGACATGCACTACACTTATAAATCATGTGTTGTTTTGGTAAGTTAGGGAGTCCAAGTACACTTTGGTCCCTGCAAATTTTCTTTAATGATCTTTCACCAATATGTGCTAACCTTTTGTGCCATACTTCCAATTTTGTGAGTGTCTGACTACCATAGTTAAAGAAAGCAATGTTCCTAGTGTCTTGTAATTCAAATGTGAACAATCTACCTGTCTTTTCACCTTTTGAAATTCTCATGAATCCTTGGCTTGGATCTTCAACAAATTCTCCTGCTTTTGTGAACCTAACTTGCAACCCTTTCTCCACTATCTGCCCAACACTTATCAAATTCTTTGTAATGGTAGGGACATAGAGTACCATACTGAGTAAGTTGATGTTTCCATCAGGTGCTTTGACATTTCCGATTTTCTCCACAAGGTGTCTTGTATCATCTCCTATTTGTACCTCATGTTTGTTCCTTGGATCTTCTAAATCTGATAGGAGGGCCACATTTCCTGCCACATGATTGGAACAACTTGAATTTATGTAGAAAGCATGCTCATCAGATTTACCTTGTGGCATAGCCATTGATGGGGCACTGCAACTATGATACCACTTTCGGTATGGTAGCCCAAATACCACTTGTTATGTTCGACGCGGCAAAGACTCGAACCTTGTCAAGCCTGCGGACTTCGCCGCGTCACCGAAAAGATGCTAAGCTAGAGCGATATTAGAACACCTCTATAATCAGCAGTAGCTCAGCACAGTTACTGTCACTCAACATATAAGACTACGTTTTGAATTTACTGAAAAATTCACTGGAACTTCACCGGACTATCACCAGACTGACACCGTAGTTATACCGGAATCTTACCGGAATCAACTCCTATTCTGTTTGTAATTACTTCAAGTGAATATACGTGAAGTAAGGAAGTAATGCGTGAACTTCCTTCACTGAATGAACTCTTTCTGAAGTTTAAGGAAAAACTTCACCAGTTCAGAATGCCTTCTTCCGGTTAAACTTTGTACTGTGTGTACATATCCATTTCACCGAAATCCTTGATGAACTGATAGTAGAGATGTCTAGCTATAAGATAAGCTATCTCTCATACAAGACCTTAATTTATTCTGCGAGATATACTTCGTTGTTCTACCGGAAAATACGTTCACTGAAAGAACTGTTACTGACCGAAGATGCGTTTACTGAGACAACTGTAATTGACCGAAACATTCGTTTACTGAGAAAATAACTGTTAACTAACTTTATACCGTAACATGAAAATACTCAGGTTTTTTCACATACGAACAGTGCGCGCAAACTTCCACATGAACATGTGTTTTCTATTAGAGAAGATGTGTACAATGCTAGCTTGGCATCTTCTTGCTCAAGCTATAGAAACTCTCCTACACTGAGTAGTTTCTTCTTACCATCTCTCTCAGATGAATATCTGACATTTCAGGTTTCTGTTATTCATCTTTACATATGCGATCTCTGGAGTCTTCTAAAACTATTCTTGATCTCTATATGCGCTCTATTTCAAACTGCGCGCTCTTCTCACGCACGTTCTTGCTCGCACTCCTTCTCTCTTTTCTTATGCACGTTCTCTCTTTATATACAGTTTGATTCGGTGTAATGAACTCTAACAAACTCTGATTTTGGAAGATTCTGCGTTGTACATAACGGTCGTGAATTTGTCCCTTCACTAAGGCTTTGATTTTCTGAACACTTTGATTCCACTTTTCTTTATCTTTCTTTATCTTTATGTCTGTCTGTATGTCAAATTCGTGAGTGATTCTTCAATAGCTCCCCCTCAATCACTAATTTGACTTTTCCTGTCTTTCATATATTTTCCTTTCTTTTATACCTGCCATTTCTTTGAATCTACTTGTCTTCGTTCCATCCAAGCTCTTTGTCAAAATATCTGCAATCTGATCTTTTGTCGGAGTGTATACTATTTCTATCTCCTTCTCCATTACCTTTTCTCTCAGGAAATGATACTGAATTTCTATGTGCTTTGTTCTTGCATGAAATACTGGATTTGCTGCAAGATACAACGAGCTCATATTATCTCCATATATGATAGGTATACCTTGATCAATACCCATGCTTTTGAACAAGGTCTGCATCCATATCACTTCTTTAGTTGCTTCTACAAGTCCTTTATATTCTGCTTTTGTTGATGATAAAGCCACTGTGTGTTGTTTCTTCGAACACCAGCTTACTAGCTTGTCTCCTAGGTATATCATATACCCATGTGTTGATCTTCTGTCATCTTGACTTCCTGCCCAGTCTGAGTCACTGAATGCTCTCAGCTTTATATATGACGTAAAAGGATAATATAATCCTTCCTTTACAGTTCTTTTGATATATCTAAGTACTCTTTGTCCTGCAACCCAGTGTTGATCCTTCAGGCAATGCATGAACTGTGAGAGAACTCCCACTGCATAGCTAAGATCCGGTCGTGTTAGTGTAGTGTAAATTAAACTTCCCACTAACGACTGATACTTTCTCATGTCTTTAAACTCTACTCCATCATATTTACTAAGTTTATGATTTACTTCAAGCGGTGTTGAAGCTTCTCTGCAATTCTCCATATTAAACTTCTTCAATAAGTTTAGGAGATACCTTTCTTGCGAAACATATACACCATGATTTGTGTATGTGATTTCCATTCCAAGGAAGTATGATAAATTTCCTAGATCACTGATCTGAAACTCCTTTTCAAGTAATCTCTTTACTTCTTTAATTCCTTCATCTGAGGTACCTGTGATTATAATGTCATCTACATAAATGCAAATGTAGATGATACCTTCTTCTGTTCTGTGGATGAGTAGACTTGCATCTGCCTTTGAACTTTGATATCCAAGTTCATTGAGATACTTCACAAGTCTGTAATTCCAAGCTCTTGGAGCTTGCTTCAGTCCGTAAAGTGCTTTCCTTAATCTGCAAATAAAGTTTGGGTATCTGGAACTTACAAACCCTTCCGGTTGTTCCATGTAGACTTCATCTGATATATATCCATTCAGAAATGCATTCTTGATATCAAGCTGACTTAGCTTCCATCCTTTTGATGTTGCTATAGCAATTACTGTCCTTATGGTTGACATCTTTGCCACCGGACTAAACGTCTCGTCATAATCTATGCCATGCGTCTGAGCATAGCCCTTGATAACCAGTCTAGCTTTCTATCTGGCTATCCTTCCATCTGCAAGTTTCTTAACTTTGAAAACCCATTTGTTTCCAATTACTTTCTTACCATTTGGTTTAGGAGCAAGCTCCCATGTCTTGTTCTCTTCTAGTGCGCTAAACTCTTCTTCCATTGCTTCTTCCCATTGCTTCTTGCCTTTAGCTTCATCATAGTTCTGAGGTTCTTCATCATCTTTGACCATATATGCATATTTTTCTGAGTTATGTACGAAGTATCATAAGAATACCTTGTTGGTTGTTTCCTTACCCTGTTTGACCTTCTTGGTTCAAACTCTTCATGTGTATCTGAATACACATCTTCATCAAATCCCTGTTCATCTCCATTTCTCATACCTGATCCAATCCTGGACGTACTTGCCTGCATATGATCTTCATCTCTATTCACCTGTACAATTGATTTCCCTTTCTCTTTCCTTCTTATCTCTTCTTCAAATTCTTCCGTTGTATGACTTTGATCTGCATACCAGCTTTTCTGTTCATCAAATGTAACATCTATGGAAACAGTGAATTGTTTTGTTAGAGGACTCCATAACCTGTAACCCATCTGCTTTTCATCATATCCGACGAACACATATTTCTCTACTTTTGGTTCGAGCTTATGTCTGAGTTGTGACGGTACATAAGCATAAGCTACTGATCCAAACACTTTACAATGATCAAGTGTTGGTTTCTTTCCCCACCAAGCTTCATAAGGGGTCATTCCATCTAAAGTTGTACATGGTAATCTGTTTACCAAGTATGTAGCTGTATTTACGGCTTCAGCCCAAAGATAATTTGGACAATCCTTTTCCTTTAGCATAGCTCGTGCAAACTCAACTAGAGTTCGGTTCCTTCTTTCTGCTACACCATTTTGTTGTGGTGTATACCTGCAGGTTATTTCTCTCTTAATACCTGCATTCCAAAGATAATCATTGAACTCTCGGGAGAAGTATTCTCCCCCTCCATCAGACCTCAGTCTCTTCAGCTTTCGACCTGTGAGTCTTTCAGCATATGCATGAAAATGCTTGAAAGATCCAAACACTTCTGATTTCTCTTTCAAAACATAAAGAGTTATCCATCTTATAGCATCGTCAATGAATAAAACATAATACCTTGAACCACTGATTGATCCTTCTTTTGTTGGATCCCATACAACTGTATGAATGAGTTTGAGTACTCCGTCATGTTTGAATCCTTTCTTTTGGAAAGGTAACCTGTGGGCTTTTCCCATCTGACATGCTTCGCACTTGTGAATCATGTGTTGGTTCTGTACATTCGGTAATCCCAGTACTGACTGATTTGAAATCATAGCTTTAATTCCTTTTTCATTAAAATGACCTAATCTCTTATGCCAAAGATCAAGTTCTGTAATCACCTTTTCACCATGTGTGAGCAACGCTTGACCAATGTTCCCTTGTACTCTTAAAGTAAAGAGTCTACCTTCCTTCTTACTAGAGACAATCTGTTATATCCATTCTCGGGATCTTCTACAAATACTCCTTCATTTGTAAATCTGACCTGAAAACCTTTCTCAACTATCTGTCCTACACTAATTAAATTTTTCGGTATTGTTGGAACATACAAAACATTGGTTAGCAAATCTGTCCACTCTTACACTTCACTTTTCCAATTGAATGTACACTATGCCTCGTATTGTCACCTGTTTGAACAGTATGACTAGAACTACCTTTTTCCAATTCTGACATCAGTTCTATATTTCTTGACAAGTGATTAGAACATCCAAAATCAATGTAAAATACCTTTAGGTCTTCGTTATCTGATGTGCTGATTGAGTTCATCATCAATGATGTATGACTTTCATTCTGTGTGTCATTTGCGTAGTTGTTGTAGGTGGTGTTGTAGGATTGATTCTGTCCCCAGCTTCTTGCTCCACCTCTACCATAGCTTCCTCTTTGATTTTGTCTACCTCTTTGAAAGTTATTCTGATATCTTACGCTTCTACCTCTGCTGTTACTGTTCTGATTTTGATTTGATCCTTGGGAATTATGCCAGCAATCATGAGCCAGATGATTAATTAGTCTGCAAATCCAGCAAGCCTTCTTGTTGTTATTCTGGCTACCTCTTCCTCTTCCAAAACCTCTACCTCTACCGGTGCCTTTACCTCTTGCATAATAAGCCTGAGAACTCGACTCTTCTTCATCTTTTGACTTACCTTTGTCTGCTTTCTTCTTGTTCTTCATGTACATTGCAGAACTTTGTCCTTTATCCCCATCTCCTTTTAGGTCTTGCTCATATGTGAGCATCAAACCAAGCAACTGATTTAAATATGGTACAAAATGATTTAAAGAAAGTTCAGTTGAGAGTACAAAAGGTTTCCACCTTTCATCTCCTCTCAAACCTGTTAGCAGTTGCGCTATCAATCTGTGATTTTCGACATCTTCATTTATGGATCCAAGACTATCTGCTAGATCCTTCATCTTAGTAACATAGTCACTAATGCTTTGATTCGACTTCTTTTTGAACGTTGTGAATTCGGACCATAAGCTAGCCTTCTTAGCTTTTGTAGTATTTTGGAAATGATCTTCCAATGCACTCCATATGTTCTCCGCTTTCTCCAGACCTCTAATGTGCGGTAGTAGATGGTCTGTAACGGTATTATAAATGTAAGCTCTTGTCGTTGCATCTTTCTTCTGCCACAACTTCAAGGCTTCTAATTCTTCTTTTTCTGGTTGACTATCATCTTCGAAAGTCGGCTTCTTTTCTTCTCCGGTCACATATATCATTAAGTCCTTACTCATAAGTAAGGCTTCCATGCACATTACCCATGCGGGATAATTATCTCTGTCCAATTTGTCAATTTGGACATGATCTGCCATGATCTTCTTGTTTTTGTTACTTCCGGTGACCTTTTGAGAATCTTTCTGCTCTTTAGAATCTTTCTCGTTCTGAAACCACTTCTGTGGTTAACCCAGGCTCTGAACCCTCTTCTTAGATCTCACGGCTCTGATACCACTGATGGGGCACAGCAACTACGATACCACTTTCGGTATGGTAGCCCAAATACCACTTGTTATGGTCGACGCGGCAAAGACTCGAACCTTGTCAAGCCTGCGGAATTCACCGCGTCACCGAAAAGATGCTAAGCTAGAGCGATATTAGAACACCTCTATAATCATCAGTAGCTCAGCACAATTACTGTCACTCAACATATAAGACTGCGTTTTGAATTTACTGAAAAATTCACTAGAACCTCACCGGACTGTCACAAGACTGACACCGTAGTTATACCGGAATCTTACCGGAATCAACTCCTATTCTGTTTGTAATTACTTCAAGTGAATATACGTGAAGTAAGGAAGTAATGCGTGAACTTCCTTCACTGAATGAACTCTTTCTGAAGTTTAAGGAAAAACTTCACCAGTTCAGAATGCCTTCTTCCGGTTAAATTTTGTACTGTGTGTACATATCCATTTCACCGAAATCCTTGATGAACTGATAGTAGAGATGTCTAGCTATAAGATAAGCTATCTCTCATACAAGACCTTAATTTATTCTGCGAGATATACTTCGTTGTTCTATCAGAAAATACGTTCACTGAAAGAACTGTTACTGACCGAAAATGTGTTTACTGAGACAATTGTAATTGACCGAAACATTTGTTTACTGAGAAAATAACTGTTAACTAACTTTATACCGTAACATGAAAATACTCAGGTTTCTTCACATACGAACAGTGCACACAAACTTCCACATGAACATGTGTTTTCTATTAGAGAAGATGTGTACAATGCTAGCTTGGCCTCTTCTTGCTCAAGCTATAGAAACTCTCCTACATTGAGTAGTTTCTTCTTACCATCTCTCTCAGATGAATACCTGACATTTCAGGTTTTTGTTATTCATCTTTACATACGCGATCTCTGGCGTCTTCTAAAACTATTCTTGATCTCTATATGCGCTCTATTTCAAACTGCGCGCTCTTCTCACGCACGCTCTTGCTCGCACTCCTTCTCTCTTTTATTATGCACGTTCTCTCTTTATATATAGTTTGATTCGGTGTAACAAACTCTGATTCTGGAAGATTCTGCGCTGTACATAATGGTCGTGAGTTTGTCTGTCTTTATCTTTATCTTTCTTTATCTTTATGTCTGTCTATATGTCAAATTTGTGAGTGATTCTTCAACAACCATATTCATGATTAGCAATGAGTCCTCTTGATTTGAGTATTTTGTGTAGTTATTGAAGTCTCTTCTTCCCCTATTGCCTCCTTGATAGTTTGAATGGTTGTAATTGTTGTGGTTGCCATGGTAATTGTTGAACCTTCCTCTTGAGTAGCCATAACTTCCTCTATTGTAGCCTCTGCCTCTTGATTCTTGGAATTCCTAAAGCAATTTTCAGTTGTTAACCCACAAATAGAGCATGAATTAGAGTCTTGGGATCTCCCCCTGCCTTGTCTTCCTCCTCTACCTCTACCTCTACCGTTTCTTCCTCTACGTGCATAGTTAGCTTGATGTGCACCTGCTTCATCATCCACTTTCTTTACTCTTCCTTTCTTTTATTTGGACTTGCTTTTAACAGTATACAAAGCTGAAGATTGATTACCTTTGGATCTTTCTCCATTCTTGATAAGCTTGGCCTCTTGAGTAAGTAGTTGTCCTATGAGTGTGTTGAAATCTAGTACATGCATATCCATGTATAGATCCATAACTCTGGTGAATGCTTCCCACTTTTCATCTGCCTTCAAGCCATTGATGACTTGCCTTACAGTTTGTTCTTCATCTATTACCTCTCCAATGCTTCGCAACTGATCTGCTATGTCCTTGATCTTTGTGACAAAATCAGTCACATTTTGTTTGGGAGCTTTCTTGAGAGTTGTAAAGTCTAGCCATAGTTGATGCTTCCTAGCCTTTGTACTTGAAGAGAAGAAGGCTTCAAGTGCATTCCACACTTCCTGAGATGTTTTACAAATTCTAATGTGAGGCAACAAAAAATCTGAGATAGAGTTGAGGAGATAAGACCTTGTAGGTGCATCCTTGGAGCACCATGTGCTCAATCTTTCTCGCTCTTCTTGTGTTGGTTGACCTTTGTTCCTGAAACTTGGCATAACTTCATCTCCAGCTATATAACCATATAAATTCCTTCCTTGAAGATAAGCTTCCATCCTTAATGAGCAGCCTGAGTAGTTACCTCTATCCAATTTGTCAATTGATGAAGGAAATCCATCTGCCATGTTGTCTAACCTTGCTATGATACCATTGTGAAGAGATGGATTTGTAGTTGATGAAGATGGTGGTGCTACAAAAACCTTGCACTACACTAGCCAAATGGACTCTAGAGATATGTGGTGGGCCCTTTTAGCTTTCCAAAGGATTCATTAGATACCCTATGTACCCTGGAAGATCACTCTCAAAAAGTTGAATCAAAACAGATAAGTTGGAGTAGATTCAAGAGCCAAAAACTTGTTATTTATGTTTATACACCTCTCCAAAGTTTTGAACAATTCTCTGACCACAACAGCAATTAACTTAATTCAATTTGGGGAACTCTTATTAACTTAGTAAGCTAACAATCAAGAGTTATTTCAACAAAAATTATGGACTACACAAGGAGAAAGAAGTTTAGCAAGTGATAGGATGACCCCGATTTTCTCGGGCTGCAACAATACACAAACCCGTGCGTAGTAAAATAGAGCTATCTCACGATTAAGGAATCCAATGCTCATGAAAGTTTGTATGCTTATATTAGACAGTATGAGGATTTCACACGCTTTAAATAATGGAAAATGGTGAAGTACACACTGAGAAAGAGCTCTCGCAAAATGATTGTTTTGAGAGAATGCTGGGAGACAAGAGAAAATGAGGTGACAGAGTTGACTTGAAATGATCATAACTAAAGATTGAAACATCCAAATACAATGAAACTAGGTGAGCATACAGTAGACGTAGAGAGCTAACATCTCCAAGTTAAATCACTAAAAAGGATGCACCAAGCGCAGATAAAGCATCTTTGCAATCTCACTGAGAAAACTTAGAGATATGGGAGTGAACAGTACACTGCACAAGACATGAAAATATGAACTCAAATGATCATGAAGATGAAAGTATATTGTTTTTAAAATATAATGGAATTACTCATACATATGTGTGCCTTGAAACCACTCCTTGATATGGCATAAAGCTCCGCTCTTGGAGGTCTTCACATAACCACGACTAAAATTACCATGTATTTATAATTGATTTTGGGAGCCTAACTTACTACAATCACTCTCCAATCTATTAGTGATTGATTTGAATCTTCAACTACCTTCAATCACGAATTCATGGCTTTTCTTTCCCTTTTTGATCAAGTGGACTCAACCGCTTTAGATTACCTTTACTTTACATCAAGTAAAGACTAAAAATTTACAAGAGGGAGTTCAAAAGTGAACTCTAGAAGGAGTAGACATCTCCTTCAAGTTTCTAAGCCTTTGATGACTCAATCCAATACTTAGGCTTGTCATAGAATTTCTCCAACATGAAGTAGTCCGATGTCATTCATTGTGGTACGTGTTACAAAGAAGAGAGTTCGGAGGATGAAGATATGTGGAGCGCTAGAGTCTGAGAGCAGTCTGCCAAATGCTATGTGAGAATATGATGTATCTCAGTGTTGTACATTCTTATTAATAAAAGATTTACTATCTATTGCTCTATTCTTATTTTGTTTGAAGTGTGTGGGTATATTCAAGTGTTTTTTCTTTGAAGTCTGTAATACCAAAAACAATAAGGTATAGAAATGCATGTTTATGAGTACTATTGTATTCATAAAATCCCCATTCTCGATCCCATTAGCTTGGATATTTTGGTGCTATGTTATCTGATTACAATACCACCCAAACATTTTGACGACTATGATGGGATAAGGTTAAAGTGATACTGGAAACCCTAGCACCTCGAAACCCAAAGGAGGTCTTAGGATTCCTAGGAGAGGTCTGGTGGCACGGCCAAAATCTATGTGGGCTAGCACATATTGCCATCCCATTGAACAAGCTAGTGCATGTCCGACCGGTGGAATTTGTGTGGATAGAGGAAGCACAAACTACCTTCGAACAATTAAGAAAGATGTTTGCCATAGCCGTGGCCTACTATGTATGCAGATGTTCAGCATGTAGTGCAGAATTGTGACCCATGCCATCAAACTGGTGAACCTCACGACAGTCAGCATTTCCCGCTGTAGCCAATCCTTCTATTAGAACCTTTCTAGAAATGGGCACTAGACTTTATAGGTCCAATCAAACCACTAGCAGTCCGAATGGGAGCCGTGTATATTTTGACTTGCACAGATTATTGCACTCGATGGGTGAAAGCTTGGGCAACCAAACATGCTATAGCACAAAGAGTAACACAGAAACTCCAAAATGAAATCTTTCCTCCTACGTACTTCCTTTGGAAATAGTGTCTGTTAGGGGAACTCATGCTTTGAATCAATTAATTTCAAAACTCACTTCAGTGTATTAGATTAAACACAAATTTAGTTCTCCCTATTACCCATGCACAAACAGCTTGGCAGAGAGTACCAACAAGGTTTTGCTCCACATGCTACAAAAGATGTTGTTCAATTCGACGGATCAATGGGAAATTATGCTTCCCATTGTACTCTGGGCATACAAGACTTCTTACAAAGTTTTAATTGGCAATACACCTTTTAAATTGCTTTACGGACATGAGGCAATTCTTCTATTTGAATTTGCGGTTCCAAGTCTCTGGATTGCGGTCCAAAAGCGCTTGGTACCAGAAGAATCATTTTCTTATAGAATGGATCAGTTGTGGCAACTTGATGAACAGTGGTATCACAATTTTTTATTATTATAGGAGCTATAGAGTAGATAGAAGAAGTGGCATGATTGGAGTTTACGAACACAGATTTTTCCACCTGGTGATTTGTTTGTTGTACTTTCACTAAAAAATGAAATGAAAAATGGGCAAATTAAAATTACAATGGACCCATCCGTTTTGGATTCACGAGCTTTGTGGACCAGGATCATTCTGGTTGGCCACAATGGAAGCTGATCTATTACCAACAGTGATCAATGGGTCCAAATTACGGCCCTATCAAACTTCCAATGGGTAAAGTTTAGTTAAAAAAAAAAACTTTACAATTTAAATACATGATCATGCAATATTTAGCAATAATGGGTTGTGTAACTAATCTAATGCAATCGTACATGCAATCAACAAGTGGCGATGGCCACGATGTTTTGAATCTGATAATGCCTCTTATTTTGAGAGTCATGAATAAGTGCAGGATAGCGAGAGTTAAGATCCCATAATCAGCAATCATGGCACAAACTCGTTACTCTCTACACAAGAATGCAGGCCATAAAAGGTTGTGCACTTCGCCGAATTCAGCTTATTTGGCTCTGTTGTGAGCAAAACACACAGAATGATCACAACTATTAGAGCACTCAGAGCTATAGTCTTCTACAGTAGTTTGACAATGACACAACAGCATAGAGATGGCAGTTACCTTCTCTGCATGCCATCTATTAGACATCTCGGAGAAGCTCTCATAGGAGCAAAAGGATTAGTTTGAGTGTAGAGGACTGTTGAAGTGTGCCATGTTGGATTGGAAAAGTATTCGTCCCCACCCATAGGCAAAGTATATCACTTAGAGATAGCACAACAAAAAGATGGTAATGGCATCAATGCCTAGGAGATTAGCATGCAAATAGGGCACAAAACCTTCTAGCTTTTGCCTATATTAATCACAGAAAGATTTAATGTAGGTAGCACCAGAATTACATCCGGTACCGAGCTAGTTGATGCAGCAAAGGTTTGTGGGCTTCTCGAGAAATCGTGTTCTGGTAAATACCGATTGGCCTAGCTTTCGAATGATAATCCGCTTAATCTAGGATTACTATTGAAGATGATGATTATTAAGCTAGCTTTTTGCATTGGTGAAGGAATCGACCAAAATGTAGGTAAATTGGGCCGAAATAATTTTTTGAAAAGTAAAGAAAGAAGTTAGAAGACTTTTTCAATGGTCTGGAAGAGCAGTTAATGCAGTATTAGATTCCAAGGTGGGAGTGTTCTTTAATCTACTATTTATTGAGAACCCTATATTCTTACCTCGAGAATACATAGTATGTTCGATGAAATTTTTTCTTCAGATTCTTAAGAAGAGGGCAGGAGAGTGGAAACCAGTGGAAGTTTTCCTTCAAATTCTTAAGAAGAGGGGGGCAGAGTGGCAGGTACCTCTCATGATCAAACCGAGACTGATAGACATGAGGATGAGGAGTCTCGCAGGCAATAGATGGAGGAGAATCAAAGGATGGAAGCTAAGAGGAAGGCCAAGGAAGAAACTGAGAGGAAGGCCACAAAAGAAGCAGAGAGGAAGAGACAACAAGAGAACGAATGGAAGAAGAAAGGCACAAGCAGTAGGAAAAAGAAGAAACCAGGAAAAAAAAGAGGAACAAAGGGAAAAAAGAGCTGCAGAGGAAGAAAGACACAAAAAACAGCATCAGGTACAAGGGGACCATTCGGGAGAAACATCTTGCAAGATTTAAATATTACACACATTTTCCTCCTGTGGACTAACTGATCGTTGAAAAATGAGGAAGGAAAAGTAAAGTTACCTACAGTACGATGCAGTGATTACATCTATCCATGGATGTATAATAGTGAAACTGTTCGACCGCAAATAATCAACGATTTAGCTAGAGGATTACAGTGGAGTGCAGCTAAGTTGGAAGAATTTTAGAGAAAATATAATAATATGATTATGGGACAAGATAAGTGGATGACAGAGAAGGTAGGAATGACTGAAGAAATCAATCGACTTAGGGTCAATGCAGAACAAGTCAGAACGGATAGTGCAAGAAGAGATAGTGTAATTCAAGAACAGATGATGGAAGATTTAAATGTAGTTGTAGCAAAGAATAATAGTAAATACAGTGAAGGTAACTATTGAAGAAAAGTAAAAAATTATAGCATGACTTCAAGCTGAAGTAGGACAAATTCAGAAGGCACATCAAAAATTAAAGGAAACAAATAAAGAACTGGTGGCTAAACTACAAAAGTCGGATCAAGAAGCTCAAAAGTTGAAGACAAAAATGAAAGAGCAGAGTGGAGAAATCAAAAGACAAAGTATTTCGATTGTAGAAGTAGAAGAAAGACTAGTAGTGTAGAACTCTGACTTTATGGTACTTGAAGAAAAACTATGCACTGTTCAGGAAAGCTTTGACATGGTATTTGCATAGATTGTTGGAATCTTGGAGCTAGAAAGAGAGATTAGTCAATGGAAGTAGCATTGTGTCAATACAAACACAGTATTGGCAAATAAAGAAGCGGAGGTGGAGAAGCTAAGGAAAGATGCCTCAGTTTTGGAGTTCACATATAAAACAAAATTAGATGAAGCACATAAATTATCAGAAGGATATATAAATAAGTTATCTAATGTAACTATAGCTTTCGATAATCTATTAGACAGATTTCAAAAGAGAGTACCAGAACTAGAAGCAGCCACAATTAGTTACAGAAGTGCTAGCCAACAACTTTTAGATTTGAAGGAATTTTTTGAAGCAGATATCCAACTTGGGGAAGAGAATATAAGAGAAATGTTTAATGAGTTGCGATATGATATAGAACGAATAATGTTCCTAGAGATGCAGAACCATGATAATGATTTGTAATATCTCATTTTGTATTCAGTGGGTTATGATCCACCCTGCGTGCCCATGTTAGTAGTCCGTGTGAATGACCATAATTATTTGTATAAATGTATTTCTTATGTAATGGAAAATGGGATTCTACGGAGATCATAAGAGTTTCTAGAGTCTGTGATTTCGGAGATTTATTGTATATTCCAAAATATGAAACAATGTGAAGGTTACAAAGTAGTCGAATGTCATTCATTATGGTACATGTTATGAAGAAGAGAGCTTAGAGGATGAAGATACGTGGAGCAATAGAGTTTGAGAGCAGTCTATCAAATGCTATGTGGAATACTATCTATGAGAATATGATGTATCTCAGCACTGTACATTCTTATTAATCAAAGATTTACTATTTGTCACTGTATTCTTATTCTGTCCGAAGTGTGTTGGTACATTCAAGTGTTGTTTCTTTGAATTTTGTAATACCAAAAACAATAAGGAACCAAAATGCATGTTTATGAGTACTGTGGTATTCATAAAATTCCCATTACTGATTCCAGTACCTTGGATATTTTGGTGTTGTGTTATCTGAGTACAGTACCGCCGAAACACCACACTGCTTGGGTGAAGGAGTATCCTTTTCTCTCTCTCCCCCCTCCTCCCAAAAAGATATCTTGCTAAATTTATGGCACATGATGAAGGGGTTCAATTCTTATATATATATATATATATATATATATATATATATATATATATATATATATATATATATATATATATATATATATATATATATATATATATATATATATATATATATATATATATATATATATATATATATATATATATATGTGTGTGTGTGTGTGTGTGTGTGTGTGTGTGTGTAAGTTCTTCAAGAATAATTTTTTTGTACAAGAGCTGCAACCATGTTATGTATGTATGTATCATTTTTCTATTTTTAAATGGTGATATCATTGATAAATGACTTAATAATTTTGTATTTTCTTTGTTTACATATCTAAATGGGATTAAATTTTTATTATGAAATGGTTCTTCAACATAAAAAAGAAAATATATCATCAGACAAACTTGAAGGTTAGTTCTATGTATGTAATACCTAGGAGATAACATATGACAATGCCGTATTCTCATGATTTCAGGTCTATTTGGTACCTTAAGATATATTTGTTGTCCTTCTTCAAAATTTATGTATCTCTTTGAGGATTTTCATAGGCTTAAGCTCTATCATTATCTTTTTTAATGATATTCTTAGCTTTTGTAATGCTCTTCTTAGCTAGTCTAAACATATCATTCATGTCCTCCAATGAGTCCTTTGCATCTTGGAAACACTCATGTGACAATCCTATTCCATAAGGAGCTCTTGGTTGACACCCATGCTCTAAAATGAACGAATTGAGGATATTTATTGACTTAGCATTTCTAAGATTTACACCTTGATGAACTCTAGGATAGTAAAAATGTCTTCTAACAAGATCATAAGACTTATTCATTATTGGGTATGGCATACTTAAAATGTCATGAAATTTAATAAAAAATATATTATCTTATTTTGAACTTTCTTGGGACAAACTTTTCCTTTATATAACAAGTATTTTTCCTCGATATTGTAGTTTTTACACATAATTCTTTCTTCATCATTCATTAGAACTTCTCCTTCAATCAAAACCCATGTAACTAATTCCCCATGTTCTATGCCTTCTCAAATTTGAATCTAGGATTCAACCTACATTTCCGTTTAGTTGAATCAAGTGGATAATTTGTGATTTCAGCAAAACTCAATCTGTTGATCACATATATAACTAAGTGAAGCAAACACCATATTTAAATTTCCCTCCCTATATCTAAGATCATAATCAAATGCTTTAGGGCTTCTTTGCATCAATCCTCTCTTCCTTTTAAGGTGTTTTTAATTAAAGAATCGTTGATGCTCCCTTATCCATGTGAGGGAGTTATTGGAGTTTGAGGTCTATGAAAGCACATGAACAACACAAGGAAGAAGAAGACGTCTAGATCACAACACAATATTGAACATATTACCAAGTGAATGTACATAGAGAAGTGGCCTCTTAGGGTTATGGGCATACTATACAAGCTAGGGTAAAAAACCTCCCAAAGAGGGAAGAACGTGCCTCAAAATTCCTAAGTGTGTTCAAACACATCATTCCCAAAATATATCAACAAATCTCCTTTGGGAGTGATGCGGTGAACAAGGAGATGTCACTCATATATACAGATGTGCCAAGATATGTGGAGAGAGATCAATGCAAAAAAGGAAGTAATCCCAAAGCTTTGCAAAAAGCTTCAAATGTCTCCCTAGGCAAAGCCTTTGTAAAAAGGTCTACAACATTAACTTGTGTGGGCACATAAGACAACCTAATCTCTCCAATAGAGAACCTCTCCTTGACATAATGATAGTACAGCTCATTGTGATTTATGCTAGCATGGAACACATGGTTTCTCGCAACTCGCAATGCACTCTAATTTTCAATGAAGATGATGGTGGCAAAAGACATAGAAACACCCAAATTAGCCAAAAGGCATCTGAATAACACACACTAAGGAGTCTCTCTAAAAGCTTCCCTATACTCAACCTCACAACTAGAAGTGGCCATAGTAGGCTATTTCTTGCTCAACCAAGATATGCATGAGCTACCAAGCATGAAGATAATTCAAATGAGTCCACATCACTTAATCCACATAATTCAAATGATACCACTTCATTTAATCCACATAATTCAAATGAATTCACATCATTTAATCCACATAATTCAAATGAATCCACATCATTTAATCCAAATAATTCAAATGATACCACTTCATTTAGTGCACATAATTCGAATAAATCCACATAATTCAAATGAATCCACATCATTTAATCCACTTAATTCAAGTGAATCTGCATCATTTAATCCACATAGTTCAAATGAATCCACATCATTTAATCCACTTAACTCAAATGAATTCACATCATTTAATCCACATATTAAAAATGAATCCATATCATTTAATCCACATAATTCAAATGAATCCACATCATTTACTCCACTTAATTCAAATGAATCCACATCATTTAATCCACATAGTTCAAATGAGTCCATATCATTTAATTCACTTAACTCAAATGAATCCACATCATTTACTCCACTTAGTTCAAATGAGTCCACATCATTTAATCCACTTAATTCAAGTGAATCCACATCATTTACTCCACATAATTCAAATGAATCCACATCATTTATTCCACTTAATTCAAATGAATCCAAATGATTTAATCCACATCATTCAAATACATCCAAATCATTGAGTGCACTTATATCAAATGAATCCATATCATTTAATCCACATAGTTCAAATGAATACACATCCTTTTCAATATGGTCTTAATCCATCCATAATGGATATTTTTAAACGATACCAAAGTAGATTCGAGAATACTCTAAGTAGTTCATGTGTATGGTGGTATCCAATGTGGATGACTATGCTACTTTGATTCTCTATCCAAAGATATGAGTGAGGTCTTTGGAAATTTGCTCATCTAATACTCGTGCTCCTCTAGATACATTGCCAAATTTATCTTCAATATTGATATATGCTATTCTAGATAGTTCTTCAATGAGATCTTCATTATTGGATATGTCCATCACTATAGTGATTTGGTCTTCTTTCATTCCATACATGTATGAGCACACAACATCTTCCAAAAAAAATTTCTCATGCTTATTTATTTTACCTGCCATCTATGCAAATATAAAAAACAGAGTATCAAATTAAGTTGAATCAAAATTGATATCAAAACTTTAAACACTTATCTAATTCATAAAAGAAATAATAAAAAATAAGTCTCATAAATAAAATGATAGATACTTAAATACATTTTAAGTACACATATAAATAGATACATGATATAGGTAAATCAATAGTATGTGTAGAGAAATGATAGAAATATGAATAGATAGTTAGATAAGTAGATTTATAAGTAAATAGAAAGTACAATTATCATCTTGAATTGAATCTATGTGACTATTAAGAATGTAAAAGTCAAAGAATTAGACATCCATTATAGTTCATATACACTCACCAAACTATGTATGAGTCTTGTCACATGAGTATATACACTCATGTGACATCCATTATAGTTCATATACACTCCCCAAACTATGTATGAGTCTTGTCACATGAGTTCATATACACTCACCAAACTATGTATGAGTCTTGTCACCAAACTATGTGATAGTAAGAATCAAAGAATCAACCAATCACAATAGTTTCTATATACCTTGTTACCTACACTATAATTATGCTCAAAGGAATCTAAGTGACTATTGTGAGAGTCAGATTCAAAGAATCAGACAATCGCAATAGTCCCTATACACTCCCTATACTATTAAGAGAGTAGGAATTGAGGTGGCAATTCAAAGAATCTCAATAGATCTATTGCCCATCCCTATACTACTGTGAGAGTAAGAATCGATGTAACGAGTGAGACAATCACATTAGTGGTTTATTTTAAATTTTATTCATCAATGTATACAAGTAAGAAATGCTTTCGCGAGTCTAACATGTATACTTTTGATGATTAAAACCCATAAAACTAATTATATAAATACAAATCATACATATGTAAGAGACACATATGTGAATCATACAATATGCATGACACAATAAACATAATAATAAAATAGATAATAAATGAAAAATAGAGAAATACCTGAATGGTATGGTGAGGAAAGGGCTCTATGAATGGTATGGTAGTAGTAAAGCTCTATGAACTGTGAAGAAGCATGTGCAGAATAAGATTTTCGATCAAATGTAAAAATACATATCTTTTTGCTTAAAAATTACATTTTATGATGGATCTATATGATTAAAGGGTTCCAAATGACTTCATGTTGTCCGCATGCACTCTAAAAGTAGAGATTTAATGGTAATCTACACAGCTATATGTAGAGATATCCTTACTCACGTTAATGTGTAGACTAGAACATAGTTCACGTATAAATAGCACAAGGAGAGATGTGACCTTACATGGAGAGATGTTTCCATTTCTCCTCATGATGGGGGCCTCAGAAGTGTGCAATATTTTTATGTTACAAACCTTCAAGATACTCTCATGGAGTAGGCACTTTACATCTGCCTAGTGGCACACATGTAGTTGTGCCATGTGGAGAGTTGAAAGAAGATGAGTAGAATGAGTTACAAAAGTGTATCATGTTTTAGTGTGCTTGGGAGTTACATCAAAGAAATGATCTCTATGTGGCCATGGCAGGCGTCACACATGAGTTCATGGAGCAATACCTCAAGCAAAAGATTAATCTCCTATGTAACATTGGCATCAGAGCCATATCAAGAGAGTAGCACCCATGGCATGTAGTAGTACCCACCACCATCTCCCTTATAGGCTAATTAAATTGTCTGACTAATTGCAAAGGGCTTCCCACAACCACACAAAAAAGGAGGAGGGAGGTGAGAATGGCTCTCTCCCATTGTCTCACTTGTAAGAATGTCATGGACTCCAAATCTTATTTATAGGCTAAAGAAGCATGCAGAACATCCTATATGTGATATCTATCCATCTACATGGTGCTCTTCCTTAGATTGAGATGATGAAGAAAAGGAGGCAAGCCTACATAACTTATACACACAAGTATGAGATGTTTTGACTTTCTCTTCAAATCTCTATTTTGAGAGAGGGAAAAGAATAAATTTAGGAAAACTTACATGGGAGAAAGGTGCACAAATGATGACAACACATGAAATGTCTTGGAAAACCAAGGAGATTTTGGTTGAAGTATTTGGGATATTTTTTCTCCCTCAAAGTCTCCCCTCTTCACCACTCACCTTATCTCTATACGATGGGCCCTCTTTGTATATCTCCATATATTTTTGTCTATACTCTCTCATTCAAGCTCTAATTCTTATGCAACATGTCTTGTGTCAAAGAGGAATAAGAATATGTTTCCGGCATGGAAAAAATATATAGCCTTTGAGAAGATTTTTGTTTTCAAACATCTATAAATTATGCCAACATATCTATCTAAAATGTTCAGACACGTAGCTTCCTTCTTTGGTGTCTGAATGACAAGCTTCACTTCCGATAAATTAATCTGTATAGTAGATTTGTTGGGATGGCAGAGATTCCCAAGCACATGCATTGATAGCTTTGTCTGTCAAACGTGCCATTATTCCTCACATACACTCTTGCAAAACAACTAAGGATGCTTGGGATACACTTACCACATTGTACCAAGCTAGGAATGAGGCTCGTGTTGCTTACCTCCGAAAAAATTTGGAAAGTGAGCACATGAATGAAGGTGATTCCATGGACAATTTTCTAACAAAGATCAAAGACTTAAAAGGAACAGTTGATTTCTGCTGATGAGGTTATACCAGATAGCTCACTTGTGCATACCGTTTTGAATGGTCTTCCTGATTAATATTAGAGTTTTGCTTCTACTCTTCGGTTAATGATGAAAGGCAATCCAAATGCCTTGTCATTTGAGGAGTTAGTCTCTATTCTGTTGCAAGAAGATCAGTCTAGGCAGAACAGATCCATTATGCATGTTGCAGATCAAGCTTTCCTGGTTAGTCAAAAGGGCAAAGGAAAATGGAGCTCTTCAAGTAGTAAGCAGAATTCTGCAAATGCTGCACATTCGAAGAAGGAAGATAAAGATGAGAAGAAATCAGAAAAGTCGAAATTTTTTTGCAAGTTTTGTAAAGGGAATGATCATATAATAAAGAACTGTCCAAAACTGGCTGCTAAAGAGGCAAAGAAGAAAGAGGCTGAAATGGTTGTTGTAGAGGCCTCCACACCAAAAACAGAGTCTACTAATCTTTTGTAGGAAGAAGAATGGGCATTTACTACTGTCTATAGTTTTTACCCATGTTCTCATGAGCAGTGCATGTATACAGTAGACTCAGATGTTTGGTATTTTGACAGTGGGGCGACCAAACATATTACCTCATAGCGCAGTTTCTTCTCTTCACTCGAGCCTGCCCCTACAGGGAATACGATTACATGCACCAACAACTCCTCTTATCGTGTTATGGGAGTTGGTAAGATCATTTTGGCTCCTGCTGATGGTAGTTCTTTCACTTTGTCAGATGCTTTATTTGTGCCAGGGATCAAGAAGAACCTGTTATCAATTTTTGCATTAGCCAAGATTGGCTTGGTTGTGATATTTGTTGATGAAAAGTGTACAGTTCATGATCTATCAAATGGCGATGTGATTATTGCTTCTGGCATTTTAGTCATGGGCTATATAAGCTCATAAACTATGAAAGATCTGTAAATGATTTGGCATATGCAGTAAATGATTCTCAGGCTATGTCATATGCAAAGCTCTTGGGCATATGAATTTTGCTAGTTTACTACGCCTGCAGAAATCTGAAATGGTGTCCTCTTTGCCCAAACTTGAGGCACCTGGAAAACATGCTTGTGAAGGCTGTATTTTGGGCAAAATGCAACATTCCTCATTTCCAAAAGATGGTTTAGTTCGGGCTACTCAAAAATTGCAGCTTGTACATAGTGATGTCTGTGGTCCTATGCAGACACCTTCTTTTGGAAATTATCTTTACTTTGTGACTTTCATTGATGACGTTTCCATGCATGCATGAATATATCCATTAAAGGCAAAGTCCGAAGTGTTCATGTGCTTCAAACAGTTTTTGGTTTTGGCTGAAAATCTGTCAGCATGTAAAATGGGTACCCTCCGTTTAGATCGAGGGGGGGAATATATGTCTTCTGATTTTAATGCATTTCTAGCTGAACGTGGGATAAAACTCCAGTGTACAATGTTGTATACACCTCAACACAATGGAGTTGCTGAACAAAAGAACAGGTCACTCATGGAGAGGGCGAGGTGTATGGTCAAGAGTCAGGCTTTACCACATAGTTTCTGGCTTGAGGCTTTCATGTGTGTAGCATGTGTACTTAACAGGTGTCCCACTAAAGCGCAATAGTCTATCACTCCATATGAGGCTTGGCATGATCGCAAAGCCATCTGTTGCACATCTGCGTTTTTTTGGTTGTTTGGCATATGCATTAGTGCCTGAACAACATCACAGGAGTTGGATGATAAAGCAATAAAATGTATTTTTGTTGGGTACAGTTCTGAAATTAAAGGCTATCGTCTGTATCATCCATAGACTAAATGCATTCTGGTTAGCCGTGATATTGTTTTTGTGGAAGATGCTATTGAGCCATTGCTTTCATGTACTAAGGAGACATCTATTAGCTTCAAAGACATGTATGATACTTTGCTCCCTCTTTTTACAGGTGGACATTCTAGTGCTAGTCCTAATGAGGCAACTTCTCAGTCTTTGCAGGTTTCATATGATGATGCAGATTTACATGATGCACTTATGGATGAGAGAGCTGATATTGAGCAGGCAAGAACTATGCCAAAATGGCTGGTGCAGACTTTGTGTGACAGCAAATTAGATGCACCTCTGTCATATTGTACTCGATCAAGCTCTCATAGTGCCTCTTTTGCATTAGATTGCTATGTTATGGCTGCATCTAGTCTTTGTGATGAGACTGAGCCTGTTTCGTTTGATGAAGCACAAAGTTCAAAAAATTGGATGGCTGTTATGCAATCTGAATATGATGCAATAATGAAGAATGGTACTTGGTCTTTATGTGACTTGCCTCCTAGCAAGAAGGCCATTGGCACTAAGTGGGTATACAAACTGAAGTGCAAACCTGATAATACAGTTGACACATATAAGGCTAGGCTTGTTGCAAAGGGTTATGCACAGGAAAGAGGCATTGATTTTGATGAGACCTTTGCACCTCCTTGCCGAATGACTATTGTTTGTAGCATCTGTGCACTTGCAGCCCATCATGGTTGCAATGTACATCAGCTGGACATTAAAACAGCATTTTTGAATGGTGACTTGCATGAAAAAGTGTATGTTTGTCAGCCCCATGGCATTGTGTAGAAAGGGCATGAAAATCAGGTGTGCAAATTAAAGAAGGCATTATATGGTTTAAAGCAAGCACCACGTGCTTGGTATGAGAAGATACATGCCTATCTCATTGCACATGGTTTTGAGAACAGTCCAATTGAAAGCACCTTATATGTTAAGTGTGCTAATGATGTGCTTCTGATCATTGTTGTCTATGTTGACCACATGCTGCTCACTGGTCCTATTGAGAAGCATATTGCTGATTTTAAGGCTGATTTGCATGCCTCATTTGAGATGTCTGGTTTGGGGCATTCACATCACTATTTGGGCATTCAGTTTATGCAAGTTGATGGTGGAATGGCTTTGGGTCAAACGAAATATATTGACACATTATTGCAGCATTTTGGCCTTGAAGATTGTAAGCCTATTGCCACTCCTATGGAGACAGTTCTACGATTGAGTCTTCATGATGCTAGAGATGCATTTGATGTTGTCCTCTATCAGCACGTTGTTGGATGCTTGATTTACTTATGCATTACTCGACCAGATATTTTGTTTGTTGTCTCACAGATGAGCAGGTTTATGCATTGCCCAGGTGTCAAGCATTGGCAAGCGGTTATGCACATCTTTCGCTACTTGAGTGGTACTCGGCTACTTGGGTTGTTTTATCCCAAGGGGGGATCACTACCGCCAAATTTGCATGCTTTTTCTGACTTAGACTAGGCTGGTTGCTATGACACTCATGTGTCCATTAGTGGCTTTTGCTTCATGCTTGGTAGCTCATGTATATCTTGGTTGAGCAAGAAGCAGCCTACTGTGGCCACTTCTAGTTGTGAGGCTGAGTATAGGGAAGCTTTCACAGTGACTGTTGAGTGTGTGTGGCTCAGACGCCTTATGGCTGATTTGGGTGTTGGTCAGTCTTCTGCCACCACCATCTTCACTGACAGTGAGAGCACATTGGCAGTTGCGAGGAACCCTGTGTTCCATGCTCGCACTAAGCACATTGAGGTGCATTATCATTATGTCAGGGAGAGGTTCTCTGCTGGGGAGATCAGTTTGGCATATGTGCCCACGCAGGAGAACATTGAAGACCTTTTCACGAAGGCTCTACCTAGGGAGAAGTTTGAAGCTTTCCGCAAAGCTTTGGGCTTACTTCCTTTTGTGAAGTGATTTCCACATAGCTTGGCACTTCCTTATACATGAGTGCCAGCTACTTGTTCACCGCATCACTCCCAGGGGGGATCTGTTGATATATTTAGGTAATGATGTGTGTGAACACTCTAGGACCATCGGGGTACTTTTTTCACTCTTTAGGAGGTTTTTTCCCCCCTGCTTGTATATATGCCTATTGCCCTAATGGGCTACTTATCTTTGTACATTCTCTAGTAATACATTCAGTATTGTGTGTTGAGCTCCAAGCTTCTTCTTGTTCTTCCTTGTGTTGTTCATGTGCTTCCGCAAACGTCTAACTCCAACACTTAAGAGGTATTTTTTTTTACTTTTCATGATTTATTCATGCATCTATTATTAGTACTTGGATATTCTTGATCCAAGTCTTAATAATCTTGATAAAGTAAATTTGTTGTAGTTCCAACCACAATCACTTGAGGATTCCTATTCCAAGTCGAATCAATTCCTATTGATCCATTGAAATTTAAAAAGATTTGGTATTTATCTTGAGATCTCTTTTCCCAATCTTTAAAATGATTGCTTGCCCTAGGAAATTTCAAGACATCTTCTCCTACAATAAATTCTAAGCATCTCTTCATGATTTCAAAATTACCTATCTTGGGAATCTTTCTTTAAGCATGTTGGAGTTTGAGGTCTAGAGAAGCACACAAAGAGCATGAGGAAGAAAAAGATGCTTGGAGAAAAACACCGAGTGTATTCCTAAGTGGATGTATAAATGATAAGTACCTCATAAGGGTTATACAATATATACAAGCTAGGGAAAAAACCTCCTAAAGAGGGAAAAAAGTGCAGCCAAGTGTGTTCACACACATCATTACTAAAATATACTAGCGAATCCCCCTAGGAGTAATCTATTGAACAAGTGGTTGACACTCATGCAACAAATGTGGGCTAAAGTCAATCCACAGAAGGGAGTAATCCCAAAGCTTTGGGAAAAGCTTCAAATTTCTCATGAGGCATGGACTTTGTAAAAAAGTTTGCAATATTGATAGGGATAAACATCAAATGCATCTCTAGCATCATGAAGATTGTAAACCTATTTGCATGGGAGTAGCAATACGTTTACAATACTCAAGGTTGAAGTGTATAAATAAAGTGTAAATGTATTCATTTTGACAGAAGTTGATGTTGCTATTTATTGATATATTTAGGTACTGATGTGTGTGAACACACTAGGACCATCGGGGTACTTTTTTCCCTCTTTAGGAGGTTTTTTCCCCTCGATTGTATATACGCCTATTGCGCTAACGGGTTACTTATCTTTGTACATTCTAGTGGTAAAACATCGAGTATTGTGTGTTGTGTTCCAAGCTTCTTCTTCTTCCTTGTGTTTTTTGTGTGCTTCCGCAGACCTCAAACTCCAACAATTTGTATCAAAGTAGGTCGTCGCTTCATCTAGGGCATCGTCGACACCCCTCTGGTCATGGTCTCAAAATCGAACAAAATTTGGTGAGCATACTCAGGGTCATTAGGAGATCAAAATAGTTTCACTACGTGGTGTCGAAATCATGATCTGAGGTCGTTTCGGCCTCCGAATACACTATTGCAGTGCTTATACAAGCTATTTCATCTTTTTGTGCCAAAGATATATACATGTTTTGGTTCACTAGTATAAGCATTTGAAGTGTGCTATAGGTTTAGCAGAACTCGACAGGGTAGTTCTATTCAACTTTTTGATATACAATCAATTTTTTGCATCACGGTAATTAAGTCAGTGGCCATGGCTAAAAGCAGTGATGTAGTGCATATTTTGGTTGTTGAGGATAAGTTGGATGGTAAGAATTACCCATTATGGGATTATATGATGCATCATGTACTAGTCGCAAAAGGATTGTGGAATATTGTGCAGGATGTTGAAAAATGTCCTATTACACCTGCAAATATAGGTACTAAAGATGATGCAGATGGCATAGAAGATGAGGATATTCTACAAATTTATGTCCGTGCTACGATCTTTGCTACACCAATTGCAGAGGTAATTCATTGGCATGGCATGGATACTCAGGCACATGCATTGATAGCCTTGTCTATCAAACATGCCATTATTCCTCACATTCGCTCTTGTAGAACAACTAATGATGCTTGGGATACACTTACCACTTTATACTAGGCAAGGAATGATGCTCATGTTGCTTATCTCTGAAAAAAATTGAAGAGTGAGCACATGAATGAAGAAGATTCCATGGACAATTTTCTAAAAAATGACATAGATTTGAAGGAACAGTTGACTTTTGCTCAGGAAGTCTTGCCTGACAATTCACTTGTGCAGACTCTTCTCAATGATCTTCCCAATTCATATAAGAGTTTTGCTTCTATTCTTCATTTGATGATTAAAGGCAATCCAAATGCCTTAACATTTGAGGAGTTAGTCTCTTTTTTGTTACAAGAAGATCAGTCTAGGCAGAATATGTCCATTATGCATGTTGGAGATCAAGCTTTCCTAGGTAGTCAGAAGGGCAAAGATAAATGGAGTTTCTTCTACTAGTAAGCATAAATCTGCTGATATTATAGAATCAAAGAAGGATGACAGAGATGACAAGAAAATAGAAACGTAGAAATTGTTTTGCAAGTATTGTAAAGCAAATGATCATGTCATAAAGAATTGTCCAAAATTGGCTACAAAAGACGTGAAGAAAAATGAGGTTGGAACGGTTTTTGCTGACGCCTCCACACTGAAAACAAAGCCTACTTATCTAGTGCAGAATGAAGAATGGATGTTTACTAATGTGTGTAGTTCTAATCCATCATCTCTTGAATAGTGTATATCTATAGTAGACTCAGATGTTTGGTACTTTGATAGTGGGGCAACCAAACATATTACCTCGTAGCATAGCTTCTTCACTTCACTCGAGTCTACCCCCACAGGGAATACTATCACATGCATCAACAACTCCTCTTATCCTATCATGGGAGTTAGTAAGAACATTCTAAATATTTCCGATGGTACTCCTTTTACATTGTTGGATGCTATTTGTGCCAAGGATCAAGAAGAATCTGTTATCAGTTTTAGCTTTAGCCAAGATTGGCTTGGTTGTGAAATTTGTTGATGACACAGGTACAGTTCATCATCTGTCAAATGGCGATGTGATTATTGCTTCTAGCAATTTATGTCATGGGTTGTATAAGATCATAGACTATGAAAAATTTTTATGATTCAGCATGTCCAGTACACGATGCTCAGGCTATGTCAGATGCAAATCTTTGGCATGCATGCTTTGGTCATCTGAATTTTGCTAGTTTCCTACACCTGTAGAAATCTGAAATCATGTCCTCTTTGCCCAAACTTTAGGAACCCAATAAACATGTGTTTGTGAAGGTTGTATTTTGGGCAAAATGCAACGTTCCTCCTTTCCAAAAGATGATTCAATTTGAGCTCCGTAGAAATTGCAGCTTGTTCACAGTGATGTCTACGGTCCTTTGCAGGCACCCTCTTTTGCAAACTATCTTTACTTCATGACTTTCATTGATGATTTTTCCAGGCATGCATGGGTATATCCACTGAAAGCAAAGTCCGACGTGTTTATGTGCTTCAAATAGTTTCTGGTTCTACTTGAAAATTTTTAAGCATGTAAAATGGGCACCTTCCATTTTCATCAAGGGGGGGAACATATGTCTTCATATTTTAGTGCATTTTTGGTTGAACATGGGATAAAACATCAGTGTACAGTTTCCCGTATACAGCTCAACCAAATGGAGTTGCTGAAAGGAAGAACATGTCACTCATGGAGATGGCGAGGCGTATGGTCAAGAGTTAGGCTTTACCACATAATTTTTGGCTTGAGGCTGTTATGTGTGCAACATATGTACTTAACAGGTGTCCCACTAAAGCGCTACCGTGTATCACTCCATATGAGCCTTGGCATGGTCGCAAGCCATCTATTGCTCATTTGCATGATTTTGGTTGTTTGGCATATGCATTAGTGCCTGAATAATAATGCAAAAGATTGGATGATAAAGCAATGAAATTTATTTTTGTTGCTTAAAGTTCCGAAAGCAAAGACTATCGTTTGTATCATCCATAGGCTAAATGCATTTTGGTTAGCCGTGATGTTGTGCTTGTGGAACATGCTATTTAGCCACCACTTTCATGTACAAAGGAGACATCTATTAGCTCCAAAGGCATGTATGATACTTTGTTGCCGCTTTTTATAGGTGGATAATCTAGTGTTGGTCCTAATGCAGAAACTTCTCAACCTTTACACGTTTGATTTGGTGATGCAGAGCATTCCATTTCTGATGCAGATTTGCATGACACACTTGTTGATGAGAGAGCTGATATTGAGGAGGCAAAAACTATGCCAAAATGGTTGGTGTAAATTTTGCATGACAACAAGTTAGATGCACCTCTCTCATATCCTACCCGTTTAGGCTCCCATAGTTCCTCTTTTGCATTAGGTTGCTATGCTATGGCTGCCTCTAGTCTCTATGATGAGAATGAGCCTGTTTCATTTGATAAAGCACAAAATTTTGAAAATTGGATGGCTGCTATGCAATCAGAATATGATGCTATCATGAAAAATGGTACTTGGTCTTTATGTGACTTGCCTCCTAGCAAGAAGGCCATTAGCACCAAGTGGGTATACAAGCTGAAGCATAAGCCTGATGGAATTGTTGACAAGTATAAGGCTACGCTTGTTGCAAAGGTTTATGCACAGGAAAGAGGCACTGATTTTGATGAGACCTTTGCACCTACATGCCAAATGACCACTACTCATAGCATCTGTGCACTTGTAGCTCATCGTGGTCGGAATGTACATCAATTAGACATTAAAATTGCATTTTTGAATGGTGACTTGCATGGAGTGTATATTTTTCAGCCCCGTGGCTTTGTGGCCATGAAAACTAGGTTTGCAAGTTGAAAAAGGCATTATATGGGTTGAAACAAGGACCATATGCTTGGTATGAAAAAAATACATGCCTACCTGATTGCACATGGTTTTAAGAACAGTCCAACAGAGAGCACCTTATATGTTAAGCATGCTAATGATGTGTTTCTAATCATTGTTGTGTATGTTGATGACGTACTACTCACTATTCCTCATGAGAAGCATATTGCTGATTTTAACGCTGATTTGCATGCCTCATTTGAGATGTATTATTTGGGGCATTCAATTGATGCAAGTTGATGGCGGAATAGCTTTGTGTCAAATGAGATCTATTGACACATTATTGCAACATTTTGGCCTTGAAGACTTTAAACATATTGCCACTCCTTGGAGATAAGTTTATGATTGAGTCTTCATGATGTTGGAGATGCATTTGATGTTGTTTTGTATCAGCAGGTTGTTGCATGCTTGGTTTACTTATGCATTACTCAACCATATATTTAGTTTGCTATCTCACAGATGAGCAGGTTTATGCATTGCCCAAGAGTCAAGCATTGGCAGGCGGTTAAGTGCATCTTTTGCTACTTGAGTGGTACCTGGCTACTTGGATTGGTTTATCCCAAGGGGGGATCACTACCACCAGATTTACATGCTTTTTCTGACTTTGACTAGGCTGATTGCTATGACACTCGTGTGTCCACTAGTGGCTTTTTCTTCATGCTTGGTAGCTCATGTATACCTTGGTTGAGCAAGAAGCAGCCTACTGTGGCCACTTCCAGTTGTGAGGTTGAGTATAGGGCAGCTTTCATAGCCACTATTGAGTGTGCATGGCTCAGATGCCCTATGGTTGATTTGGGTGTTGGTCAGTCTTTTGCCGCCACCATTTTCACTAACAATCAGAGCACATTGTCAGTTGCGAGGAACCCTATATTCCGTGCTCACATTAAGCACATTGAGGTGCATTATCATTATGTCAGGGAGAGGTTCTCTGCTGGAGAGATCAACTTGACATATGTGCCCATGCAGGAGAACATTGCATAACTTTTCACAAAGGCTCTGCCTAGGAAGAAGTTTGAAGATTTCCGCAAAGCTTTGGGCTAACTTCCTTTTGCGGATTGATTCCATATAGCTGGGTACTTCCTTATACATAAGTGTCAACTCTTTGTTCACCGCATCACTCCCAAGGGGGTTTTGTTGATATATTTAGGTAGTGATGTGTGTGAACACACTAGGACCACCAAGGCACTTTTTTCCCTCTTTAGGAGGTTCTTTTCCCCCTATTGTATGTACACCTATTGCCCAATTGGGTTACTTATCTTTGTATATTCTCGTGGTAATGCATTCAATATTGTGTGTTGTGCTCCAAGCATTTTCCTCTTCCTTGTGTTGTTCGCATGCTTCCACAAACCTCAAACTCCAACACTATTAATTTGCATAAATTGAGTGCCCAAATAGTGATCCACATGCCCCAAAATTGTCATTTCAAAAGAGGCATACAAATCAGTCTTAAACTCTATAATATACCTCTTATTGGGACTAGTGAATATATATCATGTACATAAACAACAATGATAAGAAGTACATCATTTAGACGCTTTACATACAGGGTTCTTTTAGTTGGAATATTTGGAAATCCCTATGATAATATGTAGGCATGTTCTTGCTTTAATCCATGCAATGCCTTATTTAACATGCACACTTTGTTTTTATGCCCTTTTGCATAAAACCATGGGACCAAAATACATATTCTTCATGCAAATCACCATTTAGAAATTTATTTTAATCTCAAAGTGATGTACATTCCAACCATTATGATTTGCAAGTGCAAAGATGCTATGAACAGTTGTCATGCAACATGTAGGGATGAAGGTCTGATCGAAATATATGCCCTTTTTTTTAGCATAACCTTTGGCTATAAGACTAGCCTTATAGTGATCAATACTAGCATCAGGCATGCATTTCAACTTATAGAACTATTTAGTTTCAATAGCCTTTTTGCTTGGGGGAAAATCACATAAAGACTAGTATCATTCTTAATAGTATGATCATATTCTAATTGAATAGCACCCATATGTTGAAGAGGTTTGTCTCAAAGTGATGCCTATAATTAAACCACCTCCAAATTTAACTTGTGTTATATACCATTCTTACCAAAATCTCACTTGGAAATGAGCCAAGTCTAGATAAACCATTCACAATCATAAATGATCCAATACAACTTTCATCCGCCACCAATAGGTAATGCATGATTACTCATTGCAAAAAAGAATGAAATCATTCAGACATGCATGAATGTTTGTGTTGTCCATACCCACAGACTGTAAAAGCTTCTTTGTGTCCCCAGGTGTTGGAGGCATGTCATTACCATCTCGCAAAAATTGATCTTTCAAAAGCATGCGAGGGATAAACAATTAGAATGATAGTAAATAAACATATTTCGATGCAACAATGAAATCTTCAATTCCACTATACCTAAGAAATTAAGAGATACTACCATCCGACCATCCATAGATGGATTGAAGATTGAGCATCACGAGGGACACACATAGAACATATATTTTTGGATCATTGTAGAGTGATAAATGGGCTAATTTTCACATGTTCTGATGTTCTTTTTCAGCTTTTGATCGTGGAACTTCTATTGTATCCATGGAACCCACAACAACATCTCCACTATCATGGTCTTCATCCATGTCCTGAAACACCTTGAGCATTTCTTCCATGTATTCATTCTCTATCATGCTTCAAGTACCTTGTCCTTTTGCATCCCATGTCATTCTCTTCTACCAATGAGAGGTAGATGGTGCAATGTTGTGTGGGTCGATCTGTCATGGACAAAGGAAACCATCTTGAATCTCAGATTCCATGTGAATCCTATATCTCATGATTGGTTCAGAATTTGGGGAAACTAATGCTTCCATTACGTCCGGAACGTGCCAAAATCCTAAGATCGACTGTCTTCTTGCTTGATTCTGACATCCAAAGACCATGCTTCGAGTCGATGATATCATGATGACATCATCAAGTCGCAACCGCCCTTGAAAACCTATATAAGGAGGGGTTGGCCACATTCATAATCAGTCTTGCCAATACCAGTCTTGGGAGCTCAAAGAGTCGTGACCGCCAAGTAAGTACTCTCCAAGTTCCAGTTCCTGTTCTTGTCTTGTTCCTTGTTCCAACCTTGTCTAGTCTTGTATCCTGGACATCTTGTCTTGTCCTCTTGTAATCTTGTAGTACGAGATCTTGTCGAGTTCTTTCTTGTATCTAGTTCATCTCCCAAAAGGGAGTTCTTGTAATCTAGAGGTCTTGTTTCATACTTACGATCCCGGGTTGTGGGATCTCCTATATCATCTCTAGTCGAGTTATTCATACCTATCAGTCTCGGGTTGTGGGACATCTTGTATCAATCACGTATTCTTGTATCATTTCCCCTTCGTGGGTGATCTTGTAATCAGAAGTGTATTTCCAAAATCTTGTCTATTGTAGTCAGAGAGCACAATCTAGTGCTCCCCTGACATTTTGGCAAGACTATCGTCTATCCAAGACCAGGCATCATGGAGAACGCTTATGAACAGATTGTAGCATCACTTCAGAGTCTCCAACAACAAGTCGAAGACCTAAGTCATCGACAAACAGAAGTAGAGATGGGACATCCAGTGCATGTAGGTGCACTTCTCCAAGAATTACAAGAACGAATCGGGAGTCTTCAAGCAAATCAAGGGAGTATTCAAGTGAATCAACGGCCTAGTACATCATTTATGAAGGAACCCAAGATCTGTATGCCAGAAAAGTTCGATGGTGATCGCCTAAAGTTCCGAGGATTCTTGCAACAAGTCAAATTGTATATCCGCATGCAGCCTGATAGATACCCTTATGATGCATCCAAGGTCGGTTTTATTGGAACCTTGCTCTATGGTCAAGCTTTATCATGGTTCGCCCCAATCTTGGAGAAGGATATGGCCGTACTTCATGACTATGAAGGGTTTCTTAGAGAGCTCATCGCCACATTTGGAGATGCAGACATGAGTCGAGTGGCAGAAACAAAACTTGGGAAGCTATGTCAAGGTAACTACCCTGCCTCTACCTATGCATCAGAATTTAGGCAGTTGATATGTGACCTCACTTGGCACGAAGATTATTTTATAAGCCAATTTAGATGGGGCTTAAGAGATGATGTGAAGGACCTTCTACTCACGATGCCAGAGGTGAAGACATTGAATGAATACATCAACCAAGCTATTCAATGTGATAACCGCCTTTTTGAAAGGAAACAAGAAAAACAAGTAGAAGGAAGACCTCACCAATGGAAACCTTTCCAGCCCAGTCCTAGAGATGAGTCTATGCCCAAACCTATGCAGATAGATGTAACTCGGTTCCAGCCTCTAACACCACAAGAGAAACAAAAAAGGAGGGACAACAAGTTATGCCTGTATTGTGGAAACCCTGGTGTTTGCCTCTTAGTCCAAGGGAAAATGCCTCACACACACCTAGGTTTCGTTCAACTAACTTGTACTAGGCTACTTTCTTTTACTTTGGGTCCACAATTGCTCACAAATATGCCCTCTTTTGGGAGCCCCAGTGGGATTGCCAAAATGTTGCGTCCTAATGTCCAAGAGAAAGATATGAAAATGTACTTATGTTATGCCCCAAACTCTTGGAATTGGCCCAAGTGCATGTCATGGAACCCACAATTATCTCTCAAAGTGATATTTTTCTTATCTGTGCTCTAGCTCATACATCACCCCTTCTCATACATACAACCGCACACACGCTGTCGTCGGTTTCGTGGAAAAGGAGGTTGTGAGAAGAACGTGACTTGCCTTTGACATAACACTTAGTTTGAACAATCTATGGATATTATACTTGGTTAGTGACCTATCAACAATGCTTGCTTTCAATAGAAAATTTTATGTATATCTATTTTGAAGCGAATCGCAAAGTATATAAAATATATACTTATTTCCAATTGGCACTAGGATCACATGCATTGTATTGAGAGCTCATTTCATTACATGTCTCCAGTTAAGCAAAATTAATGTTTATATTGCCTCGCTCATGTTTGCACTTTAAAGCTCTCCAATAGGACCGCATCTGATCTTACTCTCAATACTTGTGTGCAACAGCTATGCCATTGTTTATAAGCACTTCTTTCCATCTACAAAGATCTTCTTAAGTCGTTCCAAGGATTTTATGTCATCTTGCACACACATGAAAATCTTCGAGTGGATGGATCAATAGGAAAACAGAAAGACGAAGCCTTCGCATATACAACTAACATAAGACATGTTTGTCCCTCTCTGTAATCAAAGATCACAATCTTTGACAATTGAGCTATGCCTCAGATATAAACAATGATGATGCATAAGCACAAAAAAACAGAACTTGAATGAACTCTACACTACTGCGATAAAATGACGGTACAGAACGCAAAGGTGCATGAAATACAAAAAAAAAACACTTAAAAGATATCCATAAACCTTGCGCCTCCCATCTGTCATGGTCAAACTCTGTTCATTTCAACATAGCCAAGCAATTATACCTTTTGTCTTCAAAAATAAAAAAAACACGCAGCGCTCCAAACTTCATACCAAACAGTCACATCTGCAACTTTACAATAAACAATCCAACAATGAATTTTGGTTCTTGTTTAGGTCTCTCAGTATGCGTTGTGTAGTCATTCTCAATGTTTCTCAAAAGAAGAAAAATCTTAATTTGATTCCAAAAGCTTTTGCCAGATTTTCTCTGTGTTCATGAAACACAAGATTAAAAACTTCGTGAAGCACTAACATCGTCATTTGAGGAATCATAGAATGAGGAAACATTAGCCCTGTTGAAAAAAAACTCAGTCAAGAATTAACGAAGTATCAACAGCTGAGTAGATATTGTAAATTCATGTCATACGAAAAGCCATCAGAAGCTATGAGCATTTAGTCAAATAAAACACATGAATCATGTAGCAGACTTCAGATATTTCATAGTAGCTGCTACCAGAATTGAGCAAAGAGAATATCCTTGAACTGTTGCAAAATCTTCAGAGTTGACAGCGTATTAACTTTGCGGCATTAAAACACAGAATTTAATCAAATCTAACAGCGCCAAATCTTCACGAGCATCATTATCAACATCACGCAGACGTACACTCACTGCGCTCTACCATAATTCTGTAGTGTATAGAAACCAAATTTCCTATAACAACACCTCAGAATCAACAAAGTTAAATGGCATTAGTGCACAAAATAAACACTTACAGAATGCATTAGATCAATGTAGCTTCATAGCATGAGGTCGTCACCATTGATTCGCAAAAAAAACTTTGCTTGTGGGTTCTCCTTTAACTCTCGCCTATCTTCTACCAATGCTCTTCAAAACTCTTTGCCTCATCTCAGTCAAATCACGATCATTTTGAAGCCATGATGCTGATATCGCTTCATCGCACTTGGTGATCTCAAGGAGGGTCCACCTCAAATAGGTGCACTGCCCTTTCTCAGTATGTATAAAGAACACCAATAATCCCTACAGCTTGGCCTTTTAGAAGATTCCCAATGAACAGAGTTGGAAGCCAGCCATCATATTTTCTAGCTCGCCTAAATGAATCAGCCTCCACAACGCGCCGCGCAGCTGCCAAGGTTAATGCTGCTGCAAGCTCAGCCGTCGCTTTCATAGGCAAAACCAATCCTTCCCGCCCCAAGTAGACAAGTGAGAGAGAGAGATAAAGGTCTGCCGCCCAATTCGTGTGAGAAAAAAACAAAAGAAGTTTCTACTTTCTGCACACAAAATGGAAAGCGGAAAGTTTTGTTTTTTTATTCTTTGATAATTAAAACAGCCAGCCTTTGGGATAAGAACAAAGAAATGGCTGAAACACCTCCACATCTCTGAATTCTTCTTCGATGAGGTGTCGAAGATCAATTTCCAGAAATCGGTCAAACGATTGTATTTGATGATTGATAAGAAAGCATCCCCCCTGAAACAAAGCCGCTTCTAATTTCCTCTACACGTCAGTATTTCCTATGTTCTTAGGAGGCTTCTCCATGCTCAATCTCTGCGAAGCAACTTCTCAGAACCCTTGATGATAAAATATCCTCCAACTTCAAAAGCACAATGGCCTTTTTCAAGTGAAACCTTTTCTCCACATCCCTGCAATCTGCAATAAGAAGATCCCACCATCACTGGAATCCTCCGAATCGAAACATTCTTCACAGTTTCTTCCTGTTCGATTTCTTCTCCTTTCCCGTTCAAATAGCCCATGCTTGACTTCTCATTATAATTCATAGTCGATAGCCTTGCTTTCCTTTACCAATATCTGTACATACATTGACCACCATGACAAAAAGCCATGTCTCCAAGTATTGCCTCCCTTGACAGCCTCCCTTTTTGACCAAGAAGTTGTCGTGTTACCTCCAAATACTTCTCATCGACCGTCAAATCCACTCTTCAAGTACCTGAAATCAAACGTATTTTCCTGCCAAATAGAACCACATTAGTGCATCAAAACCAACCATTTTCTGAGCTAACATACTCCCCTCTTCTTATTTGCGAAGTCTTCCTTGATGAGCCACTCTCGCTGCAATATAATCAAAACAGCCATGAAAATGTCAGTGTACAACTAGTTTGCATACCTTTCTATCGAGCCATTACTCCAACGGAACCTACACTCATTGAAGCTACTAGTGCTCAAAAAATCACTCATGAATACATACAAATCATTCACTTCATATGATCCAAGAACAAACACATATATGCAACTCCAATTCCAACATGCATCAAATTGCTCATGCATTCCATTATGAAAATAGTCTCAATTAAAATAACAAATGCATACCTTTCCATGTTTTACACATGCAACTATCATTATGAGAAAACAGAAAAGAAAGTACCGAAATAAACAACAACAACTGAAATGAATCCAATAGGAGATGCAACATACCCAAAATGCATACCCCTTTTATTGACCTACTATTCGCTATGTACAAATATTCCATGACTAGACACTCCCGAAGATTCCCCATCGTCGTCCTACAAAAGTCATCGAGACTCGAGTACAGGTCAAGTCCTACATAAGAACCCTAGAGTGCCCCACATACTGGAAAACCCTCAGATAGATCACACAAGTTATAAAGCAAGACCGTTGCATTACCTTGCTAAAGGTCTCATCTATAAGTACATATACAATATCCGTGCCTTTGAGAATGTTGATTCAAAGTGAGCTGATCTGTCACAAGCCACCATATACCAATCACACAGCAAACCACGTTCCCTTCCAGGCGATCATCGCCCTCTCCTCTCTTTCTCTCCCCCTCAGGAGTGGAGAATAATTTCATATGTAAATTTTATTTATTTTCACACGTTGGCCTGCATTGACATTGGATGCGACTCATGGCCCTGACCACCTGGCCAGGTTGATTCCACCCATCTACCAATGCAATGCAGCGCACAACACACAACCACATAATGATAACACATAACGATAGACAAGTAACATATATCAGCTAGCCCATAACGAAGCTGGATGCGGCTCGTGGTCATGACTACCCAGCCACGATGGCTCCACCTACCTACCAACCCATTATGGCGCGTAGCTAAGACACAAGCATATACATCCCAAGCCTAGGGTGAAACTAGCTGCGGCTCGTGGTCCTAACCACTCGGCTAGGATAAATCCACCCACCTACTAGCCCACCATAACGCGTTGGTACAATCACAACAACACAATGTTTTTTCTTTCTTTTTTTTTTTGGTTTTTTCATACTTAATTAATTTACCCTAGTCCTGAGAATTAGGGAGAGGAAGAAAGGGTTGCTCCCCACTTTTCCCACACATGCATGCAAACATACACACTCTAGCCTTTGACAGATCAACCACCTCTTCACTCCATTCTCTCAATTATAGACACTACATATGTATTCATCGATTTGACTTTTCACTAGGTAACTACAACCGGCTATGCCTTGGTCCCTCATATACCTATCCTTAGATGATCTAGAATGTGGGTCTCTTGGATGTCTCATATAGCTTCACCTCGTACTCGTATCCCGACGACTTCCCTAGGGCGAGTCAGGCTCAACTTCAGGAGCTCCGTCATCGCTACCTATCGTTAACAGATCTGCCCAAGCCCAATAGATATCATTTACCTCGTTAGGCAATTCCATCGTGTTGTCGTAGTAGAAGTACCGATCCTTGGCATATCCAGCCCAACTAAGTAGATACGCTTCGAATTTGGGAAATGGAAAGTCAATGTCCATACCTTGATTCCAAAAGCGTACAAGCCAGTGTGCCTCCTCCACGTCATAGTTTGTCTACAAGCTCTCAATCGATATCTCCATGCTTTCTAACGCTTGATCTGAAAAATACGACAAGGTCGAACAGAGCGCTCTGGTATACTTGATCAGCCATCGTTCGCCTAGTCCTCAATGATCCTGCATAGTAACACACTTTGTGTTTACCAATTTCTGCAATTCTTGCAAACAGAAGGTAAATTGAATGAAAAAGTAGAGAAATGCCTTCTCGTTTCGTTCTCGTATCCAACCACACATCTCTCGTAAGAACATCCAAATCACACAAAAAAGTGCCATCATCCAACGGCTCACTCGAAGTCCTTTCCATGCACATTCACCTATCGATCCTTGTACGTTTTGCTCGCTATCCTGACATCTAATCCAATCAAACCTCCTTTGAATAACTCTCGCATGCTCTGCATGGGCCAATCCTAAGTCCTTCGATCAACTAATTCCTTACTAGAACTGTCGTGGTCCACACACCACTTTTCTCTCCCGGATCTACCTTTGCTTTCGTGCTCTTCCTTGCATGTACCCTTGCTCATGGCATCATGTACTCTCCTGGTGCTAGAGGATAGCTGATTGTCTTGGTTCCTTGTCAACGTTTGATGATATCCCCGATCACGAGTTCCAAAAGAGCATTTTCTATTTTTCGAAGAATTTTCCCTCCTTGCATTAGGATCCTGTTAGCCCACAAAATGGTTGGTTTTGATGCACTAATGTGGTTCTATTTGGCAGGAAAATGCGTTTGATTTCAGGTACTTGCAGAGTAGATTTGGTGATTGATGAGAAGTATTTGGAGTGTGTAGAGCCCCTCCTACGGACATGAGGCCTGGGGGATATTTGGTGTGGTCTGCTACACCGGTGTATTGGACAGAGGATGAGGACGTAGAAATCTGGAAAGAAATGGAGAAATTGACCCGTTCGATCTGTTGGAAGCTTGTGGCAAAATTTGTTGATGAGTCCATAGGCATTGATGGACCACGGCTAATTTTCGTGCAATTTCAAGAGGGGAAGTTTTTTAAAACACTCTATCTCTTCCCACTTCATCTTATAAAAAAGGAGATGTGGGCGGCGCTATTGTGCTCGGAATTTATTCAAGGTTAATCTGGAAGGACCAAAATTCCCGTAGAAAAGGAAGAAAAATGGATCGATTTAACATCACTCTATGAAAAGATAAGGAGACGGCTGAGGCTTACCTAGGGAGGCCTGTATCTCAAGCTGTCATAATTGTGCCTGCATACTTCAATGATGCTAAACGACAAGCTACTAAGGATGCAGGACATATTGCAGGCCTCGAAGTGGCCCGTATTATTAACGAACCAACTGCAGCTCCTCTATCTGAGGGGGCAGATAAAAAGGAGGGGCTTATTGCAGTATTCGACCAAGGAGGGAGTCGTCAAATTTTTTGGGTGCCATTCAATGAAGGGGGAAGGTTCAGTGTGCATATATGAAAAAGGGGGGTGGGCGGTGGTGGCCTGCCCCTGAAGTGTCAGAAGAAGGGAGGGACATTTGTTTTTTTTCTTCTTCGCCAGCGGTTATCGATGGAGAGGGAGGTGCCTCTGCAGGCAGCAACAGAGGGGGGGGGCCTCTTCGTTTTGATCCACAACTGCATCTGGGGAAAGTATTTTTTGTCCTTTGTCGCAGTCAGCAACAGCGAGACAGAAGGAAAGGGGGGATCGCTCTCTCTCTGGATTTTATTCTTCGCTTTTTGTGCGACAAGGGGGCATCTTGAGAAGGGCAGAAGATGGAGAAAACGAAGGAAGATGCTTGTTGTGGATGTGAGTGCTGGGAAGGATGCCATGAATAAGGGGGAGAATTTATGAAAGATTGCTTTTTTTGTGTGTCGAGGGGGCATCACTTTTTGAAGAGGGAGTTATTTTTTGTGTGCACAGAGGAGAAATGAGGAAAAAACTTCGAATGGTTCAGAGGAAATCAAGGGGACACTATTGATGAGAATCGTGCAGGCTTTCTTCTTGTCTTGCACATTTTTCCCTTCTTCAACATAGTTGATCGAATAGTTTCTACAGAGTTTGGATTCAGTAACAACAAAGTCTGGAGGTTTTATGTAAGATGTTGGAGAAAGAAATATGGCAGCAACATGTATTGCTATCAAAACTGACAACTTGGCTGGACTACTTGGGACATGTCGGCATACTTGCAAGACATCTAAAAGAGGGAATGCGTTCATTCTGGGAGTGAAAATTTATAAGAACAAAGGTTTAGAAGAACTATTATCAGAGTAGGAGCTTTACCAAGGGAGAAAAGGTGCTGCGGTTCAAACAAATTACGTTACATATTCGACATTGATAGACAAGCTGGAGTGCTTCTTCGACTCGGGCATGAGAAGCAAAGTGGAGTTCACATGCTGTTGGTAGAGTTTTTTTATCAGACGGAGATTGGCAGGAACTCTCGAGGAGGGAACAGAAGAAAGGTTTGCTTTGCTATTTTCTTTTGAGAAAGTTTGGCGTTTGGATATGTTTGCGCATTACTGTATGGCAAGAGTTTTCTTTGACAAAGTATTACTTTGATGGTTTACACATATGCTCTTGATATATGTCTCATGTAAAGAGTCGATTCTGTTGAATATAGATGTTATTCATGGGATAAGTGAAGTAATGAGCATGTTCGAGTTTTGTTGATATACTTTATCACTCAAAGCTTTGAAGAATTCTCTGCGCTACATTTAATGAAAATACTGTTGTGGTTTCTATATCATGTTGAAAAAAACTTTCGTGTCCCTCCATTCTTGATGTCATAGTCTGTTGAATGATGACCCCAACTATATTCATCCACCAGCAAGGTCATGATCCATTAATAGGAGTGAAAGAGAAAGTCAAGCCTCTTGACTGAACATGTATGCACATTGGGTTGCACCCAACTCTTCTAGAGGCTCTCCAGGTTATGAATAAGGCGCATTGTGTGTACGAGAAGAAGAAAAAAGAACGGTTTGAAGCTGTTGTGCACGTAGAATATATATGAGTAAATGTGCGTGTGTGTGTCTGAAGCATACGCATGTGTGGAGAGTATGTAGGGGTGTGTATGCGAGACAAGAAAAGAGAGTGTAGAGGTGTGCTCTAGAAAAAATAAGGAGAGCAAACAAAAGAGAGAGCAAGGGATTAAGTGGATTCGAAAGGTGTGGGATAGGCAACCACCAAAGTTGGACATCCATTGGTGCATGTATTTACTCCTATCCCCCGTCAGTACTTTGGAAGTGAAATTGTGGACTTAAGGTGATCAAATCTAACCTAGCATTAGAAGTCTGGGCAACAATATCGTTAAGTATAGGCACTTTCCCTTGGACTAAGAGGCCAACCATTTTGGTGCGTTTGCCGGAAGCATATGAACTAGTGCATAGACATAGGAAGAATCCATTAAGAGACAATTGTGGGCTCTAGGTAATCCAAGTGGACCGATTCCGAGGAATTTGAACAAAATAAAGCCTCGTATAATCACTTTTTCCTTGGGCTTAGGAGCATATACAGATCCATCACCTGGCTCATTTTCTTCTCCTTCTCCACCGGGTCGATGTGCATTGTATAGCACTCAGCCTCGCCTGTACTTGCCAACCACCCTAGCAGTTCCTGATCGGAATCATCTTTATAGAGCAATGGATTTTGATATTCTCCCATCTTCATGTCTTGATTCTTGGAGAGCTGCAAGTTGAACCCGTCTTGAAGCACATTCTTGTAGGTGTCCGTGTTCAAAGAAAACCTAGCTTGTGTCATATATTGCCTTACTTTCTCCTTCGCTTTCTTTTCCATCTCATCGACTATTATTGTCTTCTTCTTGTCAATCGAGTTTGGGGATACTTGTATTTGAATCCTATCAAACTTTGGCCCTATTGAAATGAAACATGTGCGCCAGTCATGCACACAATTGGCTTGCATAAGCCATGGCCGTCCGAGTAAAATCGAGAAAGTGGCCTCTGAGGTCCTTGGTCTTACTATCAGATAATCAACTTTAAATTCTAGACCGCCCACAACTGTGCTTACATTCTTCAAAAGACCCGCAGGCTTCACTTGCATTTGATCTGCCATCCTCAAGGACATTGGAGTTTCTTCCATGTGGTTTAGGCCCAAAGCTTTCATCATGTACTCAGTCATTAAGTTGACTGCGGCTCCACTATCTAACTGAGCCCCAGGGACTGCATATCCTTTAATCTCGACTGTCACAGCTGGAGCATTCGAATCAATTTGCGTAGTAATACTTTGAATCATACCCTGGACAACTTTATCTTGTCTCGTTTTATCTCGAGCTTTCCTCGGCTTCTTAATATATTCATTGTAGAATTGTTTCCTATATGCAGGTGAACATTTCAACAATGTGCCAATGTCCAGTGTGACTTCCGTGTCAGCGAGCAGCTTTACGATGTCCACTTCTTCCGAACTTTGTCTTTCCTTCCTACGCTTTGGTGCCCTTAATCTTTCAGGGAATGGTGCTATGCCTGGCACAAACTCCTTGGTCACTAGTGGAAGAATCTCTATCTCTTTTCCATCCTCAAACTCTTGCTGCTCAGCAATTCCTCCCACTTGGTTTTCTACCTCTTCATGTTCGGGTATCTTCTCTTGGTTTGCTTTTCCGCTTTCACCTTCTGGATTTCTCTTCAAATACTCTTGAGTTCTTGTGACTACCGCCACAGTTGGCTCTTTATGCGGGTTCTTGGCCTGATAAGCATCCACAAAGTGCATTGACGAGCTAGAGCCTTCTTGATGATTCGGTGTCTTGAACACTACTCCGATTGTAGGAACGTGCTCTTGAGCTCTCGGTGTGGAATGCATCTGAGTCTCAACATAATTCGAGGACCCTACTGGCCCCTTCTCCTTGCCGGTGGAAGCTCTTCGTTTTGGACAATCTTCATCTAAGTGTCCCTCTCCACTACAGTACCTACATAGTGGGGTATAATCAATTGGTTTCTTTTCGTTTGGACATCTAGATTGAGTATGGCCAAAGCCATGGCATCTCCAACACTGAATTGGACCATCTCTTCTTTGATCACGTGCGGCTCCTCTCGGATAGTCTCCTCCCTAACCCTGAGCACCATATCCATAAGTTTGTCTATTTTCCCAACGAGATGTAGGCAGGACACTTTGAGCAGGCAATCCTGTGTAGGATCTTTCTCTTGTATCTCCCAATTTCATGGTCCTCTCTTCATAGGCTCTCTTGTTGTAACATCGGTCCTCCGTGTGATTTGTCCTTCCACAAAAAGTGCAACGCATTCTAGGTGGTGATCTATCTGTGAATACTCTTGAGACTGTAGGGCATTCGGAAGCCAAATGGCCGTAACCATGGCACTTTCCACACCATGTATTTGATCGAAACACTTGATTCAGATTTGTAGTTACCTCTGGTTTTATTGTGTATGTTTCTTGGGTCGTTGTGGCAGCTTTTATAGCTTGTGTGACCGACTCCAATTTTCGTTCTTCAGTTAGCGCAGGCTTTACCTCGCCTGGCGTGCTAGTGGCAACTACAAAAGCTGGGGTCGTCAATGCGGGACTTCCTTGGCCAGGATCTTTCATCGGTATGTTTCCTAGGCCTCCCATTGGCTCGTATAAGAGCTCCATCTTCCTCTGTTGACATAATTGTACTTCCTCCCAAAGCCTTGCTTGTTCCTTAGCATCTATTAAAGTTGCAGGTCTTGTCAGGCTGATATGCTGCTGCGCCGTAGGATCTCTCAATCCCGCAATGAATCTTCTCTTCAATGTCTCATCGTTCGGGGCATTCACGCCCATCTTTCTTACCAAGGTTTCCATTCTCTGAATGTAGTTATCGATGCTTTCATTGACTCCCTGTCACAGGTAATCCATCTGTTGGGCCAATCTATCTTGGAAGCCCTGTCGTTGAAACTTTGCCAAGAAGGCTTCCTTGAGCATCTGATAAGTCCCACGCTCTTGTGGTGTCAAATTCCCATACCAGTTGGCTGCCTCATCACGAAGAGTAGCCGGAAAGATCCTCAACCTTTGACCCTGGTCAACTACCTCATTGGCCTCACAAGTAACTTCAAATAGTTGGATAAAACTATTAGGATCCTCGTCCCAAGCACCTGAGAATTTGGTGAAGTCCCCCAAATGAACCAAAATCTGTTGAGCCATTTCAAACCAAGATGTGATGTCAATATCACTTCGATCCCAAAAATTTAGTGCAAGCGGCCTCAGGATTCCTCCTTCGAACTTTTGCTCTTGATTCGCGACTCTCCTACGGGAGTACACGTTTTTGGCAGATTTCTTCGAGCTAGTCGAGGTTGACTCACCTTGCGATTCCCACCTCTTCCTTTCTCTTTCAAGGGCTCTTCTCTGAGCGCGTTCCTCTCTTTGCGTTTGTATTGCTCCTGAGGATGAGCTCCCCTCGCTCATGTACTAGATCTTGAGTCCGCAAGCTCGGCCAACATGTGGCGCTAGGCGAACCTATGGCACTCTCTTATAGAGACGTGCCAAGCTATTCCCAACAAATGCACCAAAATGTTTGCCTCTTAGTCCAAGGGAAAATGCCTCACACACACCTAGGTTTCGTTCCACTAACTTGTACTAGGCTACTTTCTTTTACTTTGGGTCCACAATTGCTCACGAATATGCCCTCTTTTGGGATCCCCAGTGGGATTGCCAAAATGTTGCTTCCTAATGTCCAAGAGAAAGAGATGAAAATGTACTTATGTTATGCCCCAAACTCTTGGAATTGGCCCAAGTGCACGTCATGGAACCCACAATTATCTCTCAAAGTGATATTTTTCTTATCTGTGCTCTAGCTCATACATCACCCCTTCTCATACATACAACCGCACACACGCTGTTGTCAGTTTCGTGGAAAAGGAGGTTGTGAGAAGAACGTGACTTGACTTTGACATAACACTTAGTTTGAACAATCTACGGATATTATACTTGGTTAGTGACCTATCAACATTGTTTGCTTTCAATAGAAAATTTTATGTATATCTCTTTTGAAGCGAATCACAAAGTATATAAAATATATACTTATTTTCAAATGGCACTATGATCACATGCATTGTATTGAGAGCTCATTTCATTACATGTCTCCAGTTAAGCAAAATTAATGTTTATATTGCCTCGCTCATGTTTGCACTTTAAAGCTCTCCGATAGGACCGCATCTGATCTTACTCTCAATACTTGTGTGCAACAGCTATGCCATTGTTTATAAGCACTTCTTTCCATCTACAAAGATCTTCTTAAGTCGTTCCAAGGATTTTATGTCGTCTTGCACACACATGAAAATCTTCGAGTGGATGGATCAATAGGAAAACAGAAAGAGGAGGCCTTCGCATATACAACTAACATAAGACATGTTTGTCCCTCTCTGTAATCAAAGATCGCAATCTTTGACAATTGAGTTGTTCATCTCAACATAGCCAAGCAATTATACCTTTTGTCTTCAAAAATAAAAAAAACACGCAGCGCTTCAAACTTCATACCAAACAGTCACATCTGCAACTTTACAATAAACAATCCAACAATGAATTTCGGTTCTTGTTTAGGTCTCTCAATATCCGCTGTGTAGTCATTCTCAATGTTTCTCAAAAGAAGAAAAATCTTAATTTGATTCCAAAAGCTTTTGCCAAATCTTCTCTGTGTTCATGAAACACAAGATTAAAAACTTCGTGAAGCACTAACATCGTCATTTGAGGAATCATAGAATGAGGAAACATTAGCGCTGTTGAAAAAAAACTCAGTCAAGAATTAACGAAGTATCAATAGCTGAGTAGATATTGTAAATTCATGTCATACGAAAAGCCATCAGAAGTTATGAGCATTCAGTCAAATAAAACACATGAATCATGTAGCATACTTCAGATATTTCATAGTAGCTGCTACCAAAATTGAGCAAAGAGAATATCCTTGAACTGTTGCAAAATCTTCAAAGTTGGCAGCGTATTAACTTTGTGGCATTAAAACACAAAATTTAATCAAATCTAACAGCGCCAAATCTTCACGAGCATCATTATCAACATCATGCAAATGTACACTCACTGCGCTCTACCATAATTCTGTAGTGTATAGAAACCAAATTTCCTATAACAACACCTCAGAATCAACAAAGTTAAATCGCATTAGTGCGCAAAATAAACACTTACAGAATGCATTTGATCAATGTAGCTTCATAGCATGAGGTCATCACCATTTATTCGCAAAAAAAACTTTGCTTGTGGGTTCTCCTTTAACTCTCGCCTATCTTCTACCAATGCTCTTCAAAACTCTTCGCCTCATCTCAGTCAAATCATGATCATTTTGAAGCCCTGACGCTGATACCGCTTCATCGCGCTTGGTGATCTCAAGGAGGGTCCACCTCAAATAGGTGCACTGCCCTTTCTCAGTATGTATAAAGACCACCAATAATCCCTACAGCCTGGCCTTTTAGAAGATTCCCAATGAATAGAGTTGGAAGCCAGCTATCATATTTTCCAGCTCGCCTGAATGAATCAGCCTCCACAACTCGTCGCGCAGCTGCCAAGGTTAATGCTGCTGCAAGCTCAGCCGTCGCTTTCATAGGCAGAACCAATCCTTCCTGCCCCAAGTAGACAAGCAAGAGAGAGAGATAAAGGTCTGATACCCAATTCATGTGAGAAAAAAACAAAAGAAGTTTCTACTTTCTGCACACAAAACGGAAAGCGGAAAGTTTTGTTTTTTTATTCTTTGATAATTAAAACAACCAGCCTTTGGGATAAGAACAAAGAAATGGCTGAAACACCTCCACATCTCTGAATTCTTCTTCGATGAGGTGTTGAAGATCAATTTCTAGAAATCGGTCAAACGATTGTATTTGATGATTGATAAGAAAGCATCCCCCCTGAAACAAAGCCGCTTCTAATTTCCTCTGCACGTCAGTATTTCCTATGTTCTTAGGAGGCTTCTCCATGCTCAATCCCTGCAAAGCAGCTTCTCAGAACCCTTGATGATAAAATATCCTCCAACTTCAAAAGCACAATGGCCTTTTTCAAGTGAAACCTTTTCTCCACATCCCTGCAATCTGCAATAAGAAGATCCCACCATCACTGGAATCCTCCAAATCGAAACATTCTTCATAGTTTCTTCCTGTTCAATTTCTTCTCCTTTCCCGTTCAAACAGCCCATGCTTGACTTCTCATTATAATTCATAGTCGATAGCCCTACTTTCCTTTACCAATATATGTATATACATTGACCACCATGACAAAAAGCCATGCCTCCAAGTATTGCCTCCCTTGATAGCCTCCTTTTTTGACCAAGAAGTTGTCGTGTTACCTCCAAATACTTCTCATCAATCATCAAATCCACTCTTCAAGTACCTGAAATCAAACGTATTTTCCTGCCAAATAGAACCACATTAGTGCATCAAAACCAACCATTTTCTGAGCTAACACCTGGCCACATTGCAGTTAATTGTCCCAACAAGAGAATGAACTCCAAAGTCGCAGCCACCCTTGTAGAGCAGGGAAACGAGGAAGTCCAGTTGTAAAAGAGATCGTACAGCCGGACCATGATATAAGAAAGGGTCTCATAATTCCATTGACACCCGTAGAAACATGTCTTGCCCCTGTCAAGTTAATCATGTCTGAGAAGACCCTTTCCCTTATAGCTCTGGTAGATTCAGGAGCCTCCTCATGTTTCATTGATGAAGGACTCATTAAGAAACATGGAATTCCAGTACTTCAAAAGAACAGACCAGTAGTAGTTGAAGTAGTAGATGGACGGCCTCTAGCATCGGGGAATATAACCATGGAAACCATACCACTAAGAGTACACCTTGGTGACCATGATTCATACATATGTTTTAATGTAATATCGAGTCCAGTAAACATGGTTGTCATCGGAATGCCGTGGTTAAAGAAACATAATCTAGAAATTAATCGGGAGAATAATAAAATCACCCGTCGAGATATCCAGAAGAACCCAAAATATGTTGGAGCCAAAGCCTTCATACATGCAGTAAGGAAGGAACCGACATATATGATCTATGCCATACCAACTCAAGAGCCCAAGAAAGATGATTCAATGAAGCTACCTGACCAATACCAAGGGTTTGGAGATGTCTTTGAAAAAAAGAATGCAGATATGCTCCCGGAACATAGACCTTATGATTGTGCCATAGAACTTCAAGAGGGAGCACAACCACCCTTCGGGCCAATCTATAGACTATCCCCAGAGGAACTTCAAGAATTACATAAGAATATTGATGAGAATCTAGCCAAGGGGTTTATCAAACACTCGAAGTCCCCTGCTGGAGCCCCTATCCTATTTGTAAAGAAGAAGGGCGGAACTCTTCGAATGTGTGTGGACTATCGTGGTCTGAATAAAGTTACAATAAAGAACAGATATCCTCTACCACTTATATCAGAACTCTTGGAATGCCTTAGAAAAGCAAAGTTCTTTACGATTGACCTTCAAGGAGCATACAATCTTGTCAGGATCAGAGAAGGAGACGAATGGAAGACAACATTCCGAACAACGTATGGACACTTTGAATATGTAGTTATGCCATTCGGTCTCACCAATGCTCCAACAGTCTTTCAACATATGATGAATGATATCTTTTGAGAGTATTTAAATGATTTTGTGGTAATATATCTTGATGATATCTTGATATCTCCAAAAATCTAGAAGATCATGAATGTCATGTGAAGATAGTCCTAGAGAAACTAAGAGAAAAAGGGTTATATGCAAAATTGGAGAAGTGCTATTTCCATAAGACAGAAGTAGAGTTTTTAGGGTACATTGTATTAGAGAAAGGAATCTTTATGGACCCTAAGAAGATCGAGACAATCCTTGATTGGCAACCACCTTTGTGTGTTCGAGACGTACAATGTTTTCTAGAATTTGCCAATTTTTATAGGATATTCATTAGAGATTACTCCAAGATTGTGACACCTCTTACCAAGCTTACAGGAAACTCAAAATTTTCATGGAGTGAAGAAGCAGAAAAAGCCTTTCAGAATTTGAAATCAGCATTCACCACTGCCCCAATTCTAGTTCATCCTGATTCGAGCAAGCCCTTCTTCGTAGAGACAGATGCATCAGATTTTGCCTCAGGGACCATTCTTTCCCAATATGGAGATGATGGACACCTACATCCAATTGCATATCATTCAAGAAAATTTTCTCCTCCAGAAATTAAGTATGAAATTCATGACAAAGAGCTTCTTACCATAGTGGATGCCTTTGATACCTGGCGCCACCATCTGGAAGGAGCAGCTCATAAAGTTATTGTGTATACAGACCACAAGAACCTAGAATATTTCATGACCACCCGCATCCTCAACAGAAGGCAATCTCGATGGAGTAACTTTTTATCCAGGTTCGACTTTGTCATCACATATCCTCCAGGATGACAACAGTGTCAGTCAGATGCCTTGTCAAGAAGATCTTACCTTGCACCAAAGAAGGGTGAAGAGGCCTTTGATCAACAGGAGAGCGTATTACTCAAACCTGAGCATCTCCAGTTAGCAGCTATCTCATCCACCCATCCTGAAGATTCAGCCTTGAATCATTTGATTCGTGAGAATCTACCACAAGATGAATTATTTTGTAACGTTAAGCAGAAAACTCAAGAAGGAAAAGTCGAAGAAGTAAATGAATTCCAGGAAAAGGATGGGTTATTATTCTATAAGAACCTATTGTATGTCCCTCCAGGAAAGCCCAGGATCCAAGTACTTCAACAACGTCATGACAAACTTGCGGCAGGACATTTTGGAGTAAATAAAACAATAGAACTCATATCCAGGGATTTTTGGTGGCCTCAAATGTGGAAGGAAGTCAAAGAATATATCCGAACCTGTGACACTTGCAATAGATCTAAGGTACCGCGACATAAGCCTCATGGCCTCTTGCAACCTTTACCTATTCCACAAAGGCCATGGGCTTCATTGCCTATGGATTTCATCACAGATATACCAAAGTCAGATAAGTATGATGCCATTCTTGTTATTGTGGATATATTCACAAAGATGGCACACTTCATTCCAACTACAAAGGCAATCACATGTGCAACCACTGCTAGACTTTTTCTCAGATACATCTTTAGGCTTCATGGATTGCCTCATGATATTGTTAGTGATCGAGATCCACAGTTCATATCCAGCTTTTGGAACAGTCTTTGCAAGCTCCTTGGTGTTCAAGTTAAACTACCTACAGCAAATCATCCACAGACTGATGGACAAACAGAACGAGTGAATCAAGTCCTAGAGTAATATCTCCGTTGCACTAGCAACAATCACCAAAATGATTGGTTTGAGTTGTTACCCTTTGCAGAGTTTGCCTATAACAATAGCGTTCATGCATCTAGTAAGCAAACTCCCTTCTTTGCAAATTATGGACAACATCCAAGGATGGATATACAACTCTCAAATCATGTCAAGAACCTAGCTGCCAAAGACAAGGCCCAGTACCTGATGGACATTCACAAAGAACTGAAGGAAGAGATCCATAAAGCTCAACAACAATATAAGTACTATACAGATCAACATCGTGTCCAGAATCCAAAATGGGGGATCAAGTATGGTTACTCCGAAATAATTTGCAAACTTCAAGGCCTTGTGCAAAGTTAGATCATCAAAGGTTTGTTCCATTTACCATCTTGGCCAAGATTAATCCAGTCACCTTCAAGCTCCAGCTACCAAGTGCTATGAGAATACATCTAGTTTTCCATGTCTCCATGTTGGAACCATATCAGATTTCATCATTGAGGGGGGAGAGACCTAGTCCTTCACCACCTATCGAGATTGATGATCATGAAGAATTTGAAGTCGATCATGTCCTAGATTCCAGAATATCCCGAGGAAGATTGGAATACCTTATTCATTGGAAAGGGTATGACATTAGTGATCATACTTGGGAACCTACAGAAAACCTTCAGAGAGCACCAATCAAGGTTCGAGAATTCCATAAGAAAAATCCAATGAAGCTGAGACCAGAGAACATGACCGCTCCTCGTGGAACGCGTCGCTTGAGGGGGAGATAATGTCATGGACAAAGGAAACCATCTTGAATCTCAGATTCCATGTGAATCCTATATCTCATGATTGGTTCAGAATTTGGGGAAACTAATGCTTCCATTACGTCCGGAACGTGCCAAAACCCTAAGATTGACTGCCTTCTTGCTTGATTCTGACATCCAGAGACCATGCTTCGAGTCGATGACATCATGTTGACATCATCAAGTTGCAACCGCCCTTGGGAACCGCCCTTGAAAACCTATATAAGGAGGGATTGGCCACATTCATAATCAGTCTTGCCAATACCAGTCTTGGGAGCTCAAGGAGTCGTGACCGCCAAGTAAGTACTCTCCAAGTTCCAGTTCTTGTTCTTGTCTTGTTCCTTGTTCCAGTCCTGTCTAGTCTTGTATCCTAGACATCTTGTCTTGTCCTCTTGTAATCTCGTAGTACGAGATCTTGTCAAGTTCTTTCTTGTATCTAGATCATCTCCCGAAAGGGAGTTCTTGTAATCTAGAGGTCTTGTTTCATACTTACGATCCCAGGTTGTGGGATCTCCTGTATCCTCTCTAGTCGAGTTATTCATACCTATCAGTCCCGGGTTGTGTGACATCTTGTATCAATACGGTATTCTTGTATCATTTCCCCTTCGTGGGTGATCTTGTAATTAGAAGTGTATTTCCAAAATCTTGTCTATTGTAGTCAGAGAGCACAATCTAGTGCTCCCCTGACACGATCTGCTCACCAACCAAACCATGTGATTGGAAGCATAGGTTTTGTAGTCAATTCAAAGAAAAGGGTCCATATTCTCAAACATGTGCAGTACAAATCTGGTGTTTACGAAATATATGATACTTGCATTGGGTGCAAGGACATGCCATTCTCTCCTCTAGATCCAAAGATGCCATTTGATACCATGCAAAGGAGTTGGGACATATCCCCCCCTCTCTCTCTATCTACCTATCTTTTTCTCTCTCTCTCTCTCTCTCTCTTTCCTCTTTTTCTATGCTCTCTTTATCTCTATCTTTCCTTCTCTCTCTCTCTCATCTCTCTCCTTCTATGATCTCTCTCTCTCTCCTCTCTATGCTCTCTCTCTCTCTCAAATACTAACTAAAATTTCATTACATTTCAATTTCTCTCCTCTCTCTCCTCTCTCTCTCTCTCTCTCCTCTCTCTCTCTCTGTCTCTCTCTGTCTCTCTCTATCTCTCCTCTCTCTTTATCCCCCCTCTCTCTCTCTCAAACGATAACCAAAATTTCATTACATCTCAAATTCTATCTTCCTCTCTCTCTCTCTCTCTGTCTCTCTGTTCAAACGTTAATCAATATTTCATTTCATTTCTCTCTCTCTCTCTCTATCTATCAATTAAGGTTTTTTTATGTTTTTTGTTTTCTTTTTTGCATCAATGTTGTGTTTTTAATCTCTCTCTCTCTCTCTCTATCTATCTATCTACATTTTACGGTTTTTTGTATGCTTTTTTGTTTTCTTTTTCACATCAATGTTGTGTTATATATATATATATATATATATATATATATATTCTCTCTTTCTCTCTAGTAAAGAACAAAATAGAACATGTGTGGATATAGATCACTCACAGTGACATAACTCCGGAACACTCATCATGCAGGCTCAATTGACTCATAAAGAGATTGAATAAAGGAAGGATTAACTTAGCCTCAAGTGAAGCATGTTGTGTAATGATGTTTAGCTTTACTCCAAGAATATTTTTTAGAATCAATTTTACTTCTCTTATAGATAAATAAACTGCTTCAATATCTGTTGAAATAGATCTTTGGAAAGTGAAAATTCTTGAGTCACATAGAATTTGATTGTAATTAATTTCAAGGATCTTAGAAGTTTGAACAAGTTACATAGAGTTTTAGTTCTTTCTTTTCTCTTTCCAAATCTTTTGGATCTGTTTATATAGAGTCTTTGATTCCTTTCAAGAAAGACCAAGGTTAGCTGGTTGGAAGAAGATAACTAAATAAAACATCTAAGCTAGATGTGCTGTCAAAATATGCTAATTTAAGTTGACTTATTCATTTCAGTTTTCTTCAATGTGAGCCGGATTACTCCAATAAATTTCATAGATTTTAGTACACTCTTGAAAAGAAAAGTTAGGAATTGCTCATAATATTGTCGATTCCCAAGAGCTAAAGTCTTTGAGAAAAGTATCATAAGTTGGACAAAGTGCTCCTCTAGCTGGGTAATAAATGAAGTAAATATTGGTTGGAAGTGAACCATATACAAACATTTAAGTTAGACGTTTAAGTCAATTAGAATTCTAGTTTGACTTCCAAATTAAATTCACGTGAACGAAGAGTTCTCAAAGTCTTTATAGGAATATAATTCCTACCTTTGTTACTAAGTCCATGTACTAGTGATGCCCAGAATCGGACTAGTATGTTGTATCCACCCATCTCACATATTAGTGCCTAGATAGCATAAAGTGAGGACCATGAATTGACCAAGTATATTTTTTTATCCACCCTTATTATTCATTCCCTACTTGCACTAAGGTGAGTTTATCAAGTTCAAGGTAGATGGCCTTTTGAATGATTCGGTCAAGGTTCAACCAATAGATTCCCCTCTATTCGATTGGAATATGAGGTGAATTGCACCACAAAGATGAAAACATGTTTTCTAGGTTAGAACATCAGACTCGAGGATTATGCCTACAATTATTATAAATAGCCTTATTTTTTAGGAGAAAAATCTTCCGAGGAGGGAAAAATGCTATAAAATAGACTCTATGATTTGAGTATCTCGCCAATTTAGACATATATGAAATCACACATTAGCTCGTGTATATGGCCAAAAAATCTCGAGACTAGACTTAAGCATAGGTTCATGTGCTATCTAAAACGATTAATCTGCTTAGCCTAGTGGTTAAGTCTCAAGGCTGGCAAGGAGGAGTTATGCCAAATCTGAAATCACACACTATTTGGTTGCTCATGTATATGGCCAAAAATCTCAAGACTAGACATAAGGATAGGTTCGTGTGCTATCTAAAATGATTAATACACTTAGCCTAGTGGTTAAGTCTCAAGGTTGGGAAAGACGAGGTCCTGGGTTCAACCCATATTGGGGGCATGGGGAGAGAGTTTTTCCCAAAGAACTCTAGTGCCTTTTACTAACTCAAATTAACATGAGTTAACTTGAGTCCAGAGAGACTTAACTAGAGTGGCAAGTACGCCTACCAGTAGTGGACTCTAGTGGAAGATGCTCAAGGAGCGATGGATATCACACCAACCACTAGTGCACTTTAGTGGAAGATACTAAAGGAGTGTAGGAGATCACACATGCACTTGTGGAATTTAGTTACATTTGTGGTCCTTATTGATTTGATTAGCTATATATAGAGGCATAAGGTTGGGAGGAGGGCCATCTCTATAGCACACGATAGTCCTAATAGCTAGTTCATTGCATTTTAAGTTTACCTTTCCATGAGTTCTATTAAGAGGAAAGGGTATGAGTTAGCACACACAAAAATGAATATGTGCAAGTAGCAAATGAAGTTTAGTGGGAGCTGCTACATGAGCATATTCTTTCTCTTCTAGAGGCATTCCAACACCATATTTTAGGATAAAAATGGATTTTAAGGGGAAGAAAATGTAATATTACAAGTCCTAAAGGTACTCTTATGGACTAGATACCTTACAGATGTGCCAGGTGGCACACATATAGGTGTGTCATATGGAGAGGAGAAAGAAGATAGGCAGAGTGAGTTAAGAAAGTGCTTTGTCTTGCAACATGGCGTAGAGATACACTGAAGGAATAATCTCTATGTGGCCAGGTTTGGTGTTGTGCATGAGTTCATGGAGCATAAGATTGGTTTTTGATGTGATAAATGTGAATACAATCATGATGATAGGTAGGCACTATTGATACACTAATATAAATATATCCCTAAGTTGTGGAAGTAAAGCCAAAATGCTTTTATAAATATTACGTCTACTTATCAACTTGGCTTCATTGCGGTATTCGACATGGATATGGTATTGGCCTCATATCATATTTAATACGGATATGGATATTGGCTTCCCTTGTTTGATAGCCAATATAAGTCAACCGACTATACGTGTCAATGAAAGGTTCTTTTGGAACAAGGATAGATAGGATCTTTTTTATACATTTTTAATGTATTTTCGCAAGCCCATAATTGAGGAGGATGGGAAGAACATACAATGAAGTTTGAACCAAGTTAGAGAGGGATAGAGCCAATACATTTATGAGTAAAATTGAGGACCCTTTGACATTAGAAAAGAAAAACGTTTGACATTAATATATATATATATATATATATATATATATATATATATATATATATATATATATATATATATATATATATATATATATGGGGAACAAGAATGTAAATGAATCACTAATATCCAAGCACCATTCATGCTTGTTAAAGATAACATGTACTAACTATGTCATCACACCACGGACATGAAGTTATACTTGATAGACTAGGAATCACACTTTGGAGATGGAGATATACTTGATAGATAAGGAATCACATCTTGGAGATAGACTTATCCACCTCTTACAATTTTTTTCCTAATAAAATACTGCTTTGAATTGTCATGAATATTGATATTACTTATTTTGGAGCAATTATACACGCAAAAACATTCTTTGAACATAAACTGAGGGCACGAGGGTGGAAAGATTTTCAGGGTGCTTCCTAAACCTATGGACCCGATCCACCTGCGTGATGGAAGATGCGAATCAGTTTTTCCTTCTTCAAGGTGGCCGTGCTCCAGCACGATACATCATCGCTTATCGCAAGAAAAAGAAGTCTCCCGATATCGACTTGAGACGGACTACAAACGGACGTATACACACAGACCAGACGTAGGAAACACCTGCGCATGGACGTTCTGTATTTCCTTTTGCCTGATATCCTCTCAACTGTTCCTTCTGTGAACCGAGAGGAGCCACACGCATCTCCGGCTACCCCCTCAGCAAAGAACATCGCCGTCGCTGATACCACGGCACTTGCCTCATTGGCTTCTGCGGACGTCTCGTGCGCCCCAGCAGGTTTCTTCTCGATGTTAACTAATCAGAAAATCTTCACCAGTGCTGCATTTTCTTCCAGGGACATGAAGGGGGAAAGGTATACGTTCTCCTTCTATCCACTTATGGATGTCCAAGAGGTTATCTGAGGATCTCATCTTCTTCTTACTCAGTGTTTGGGTGCTACGAAAACTAGCCTTTTTTCTATGCAGGTTTTATTGATGAGTGTGGATCATCGATTATCCATCTGCTTCATTAATGAGTCTGCATGGATCTAGCAGCAGTCAATAATGAAGTCTGGATTGTTGTCTTTAATATTTAATTAGGGTTTGAAAGCTACGTTAAATACCAGAGATTTCTGATGATGGCATTAATAAGTCTGGATTCATGATTGAGTTCATCATCTTCTCTAATGAGTCCGCATGAGTCTGTCAGGCTCAATAGCAAGTTTGGATTGTTGCCTAGTAGGTTCATTGATGAGCGTGGATTCTTGATGCCAACAGGTTGAATAAAGAAGCGGTCTTATAACATTGTTTGGAGCTCATAACCCCTCATGTCGGTGGCATACCATTTACTGCTTATAAAAAATGTTTACCTTCTCCTTGCTTTTGTTTTTTTAAGGATTGTGATTTATTTAAAGTTACTCAACTATACATCAGCTTATTGAATTTGAGGCGAGTTTTTCTATTGTATTCTTGCCAACCGAAGTTAAAGTCAATTGGCCACATGTCAATGTAATGAGTGCGAGGTGAAGTTTTTCCATGATATTCATACCAATTGATGGCGATGATGGTGATGTACTCTAATCGCTGAAAAGTGTAGAGGAAAAGGGCAAGGTATGTCTTGAACGTTTAGACTAAGATATTTTGTCGACTTTGATTTTGTTAATTGGTAAAGTGATCGAAGGACATGTAGTTGTTACGAAGCTAAGTGCACTTAAAGTTGAGATGAATTGTTCATATTGTATTCATGGTCACCCGCTCAGGATGAAATATAGGAAGTATCTAATTAGCCAAGTGGAAAGGTCTAGGAGATGGGCTGAACGACCGGAATTTTTCATCATCATCTTCTTCTTCTTCTTCTCCTCCTCCTCCTCCTCCTCCTTCTCCTTCTCCCGTCTCCCTTTTTCATTTGGATAGTCTTCTTACTTATAAGGTTTCTCAAACTAAGTCTGGTTCTTTCAGAGATATTTCGTGTTGAATCTGCTCTATTGCATTATATGAACAAGATTTATTAAGATGCTTACTTGGAGGAGGAGAATATTGAATCATTGAATGGCTTCACATGAAAGGAAAATCAAGCGTTGCAAAACCTTTGAATTTAGGAGATATAAAGAAGATAAACTTTCGAATTGTATTATTTAGATAAAATAATTTCAAGAATCAAGAATAAAGGTGGAGGAAATATGAAGGATAATGAGTCTCTCATTTCTATATGAGCGGCGCCACATTTGTCTTTGAATTTTCGTTTTCCATAATAAAGGCTTGCATGTATGTAGGTTGTGCCTTTCCTAAAAGTCTTTCCTTTTTGGATGGCACTACGAATTGAAGAGGGCACTATTCGGTTCTTTCCAAACTCCGTAGCATTCATGTGTACTTAAGATATTCCATAATGTTTTTTCTTTGACCATCTTCTAGAGTCACATAGAACAACCAAGTTCGTTACAAAAAAGGACTTGTTATATGGTGATCTTTTATTAGAATCTATCAATGGCTTCTCCATATTTTAAAGCTCAAAGTGCATATGCGTGAGGGTCACCAATGAGAGTTCTTAGTTGTGTATAGTGATATAAATCTAAATGTCAAACATTGTCGAATGTTTATATTTGCATAAAATACTGATGAATTATATACATTTTTTTTAGTTTTTCCTACTCAATGGTTATTCTATATGCTCTTCCAGTTTTCATTTTTGATTCCCATCATGCCATGGACAAAGCAAAAAGTGTTCTTCTATAGCTTTTAGCTTAAATTGATAAAATATATAAGTACAAGAGGGCAAATATGATAAAATCATTCAAACTTCAATGTATTATCTTGCGTATGGACTGAGATTTCATAGTATTTGCTCAATATTATGCATGATGGGACTTTGTGGCTAGGTGGTCTTGTTGTTGCACACCACAAGTTACAATTATAATTTTCGCAAGACATAAGCTAAGATTATGGATAGTAACAACAATATTGTTGGGACTATCATAAGGAGGAAAAACTTGTATGAGTTGTATTCTCTTACAATCACTACAAGTGTGGGAATGAGTAAGCTATGGCATGAGAGATTCGAAAATATGGAATACCTTGTACTATAGGATGCATCTCAAGGGTATGTTTGCACACCTACCATTGATTGCAGACATGAAGGAACCATGTGAAGCTTGCATGATGGGCAAGAAATAGAGGATGTCATTTCCACAAGAAAGCAAGAATAGATGAAACCATCTTTTAGAGTTATGGACTTGTGCAGAAAAATGCATACATTGGCCTTGGGTGGATCTTCTTATTTCATGTTAGTTGTCGATGACAATGACATGAAGATGTGGGTGTACTTGCTTCGTGGTAAGGCTCAAGCTTTTGGTAAGTTTAAAGAATGGCTTCATCTTGTTGAAATTGAAACATGGAAAAAGATGAAGAAATTCAGGACATACATTGGTGGTGCACTTATATCAAGAAAATTTGAAGATTTATGCAATGTCAAAGGAATCAAGCATCAACTCATAGTGACGCATATCCCTCAACAAAATGTTGTTGCATAACATCAAAATCGAACCATCATAGAGATGAAAATATGTATGTTGAAGGGAAAAGGTTTGCCAAATCAATTTTGGGCAAAGTTTATCAACACTGCTGTTTACATCTTGAATCAAAATCACACCAAAGCACTTGATGGAAAGACTCCACAAAATGCCTATGCTAATTAAAAGCCATTTTTTTCCCATTTCAAAAAATTTGGAAGTGAATGTTATGTACATGTTCTAGATAGGGAGACAAAAATGGCACATAGGAATAGAAGGGCAGGAAGCTACATGCCTGAAGTGTGACAATCAAAGTTGCATGGTCATTATCAAGAATCTTGTTTTTTATGCATCTACCAAGCACATAGAAATTTAGTATCGTTATGTACATGAGTTGATCAAGGATAGGGTGGTGGATATAAGCTATTCCCAATTCAAGAAAGTCAAGCAAAAAATTTCACCAAAGCTCTTGAGAGAGAAACTTCATCGACACTTTTTAAAGCTTGGCATTGGACCAGGTGGTAGTTCACCATAGGATGGAAATTGAGGGGTGTATTAGATATACTCAATACTCCACCTTCAAGTGACCACAAAGGATCCATGGTGCTCTAAGTTGTAAGGCCCCTGTTATGAGGAGAAGCCATTGTGAGAACCCAGACATTTATGGAACCTTAACTTCCAAGTTAGATGAGTTCTATGTGTGACCATTGGTGGTAATAGATGATCTTTATGAGCCTAGCCATGAGGTTAGGTAGGACATAAACTTCCAAGCCATGAGGTTTCTATTCAAAGCAAAAATAAAGGCCTTGTGGCACCTCCGAGTTTCCTTCTAGAACCTTAATGGGAGGAATGTAAAGGGGGGCTTGACCCCTTCTATAGGTTTTGCGGGGCCCTGGCCCATAAGGTTGAGAGATTATGACTCATAGTCATGGAGATATTGTTAGATTATATATTTTGTGGACCATTTTGTCTCTTCCGACTATGTTTATCTATACAGAATCCCATTGTAAAAGTTATATAAGCATGGCCCATATGTAGGTCTACACACCATTGTGCTCTAGTAACCCCTTCCCCTAGAGTCTCTCTAGATCAGCATCTAAGCTCCATATTGGGAACACATGAGTGGACAACACCATCTTTGTAGTTGCATTCCTCTTTGCAATTTGAGAATTTGAGTTCTCTATCTCTCAGTCTACATCTCTATTTGTCTACATTCTCTGTCAACTTTGTCTATTGGCCTATTCTATTATGCCATTATTTTGACATGTCACTATCTAAGCTCTTGTTGTTGGAGTGCATGGTTGGACCAATCTTTTTCATACTATATCATTTTTGTCATCGAAATATTATATCTATTTGCACACTATTTGCTTTTGGTTATTCCCCTCATTGGACTTGTGTATTGACATAGTTTAATGTCTCTGTATATCTTCTACTATGCTATTATGTTAGATTTTTTTACATTGTATCAGAGCACTAGTAGCTTAGATGTCTATCATAGGAGACATGTACCTAGAAAACGTAAACTTAAGCTATGTTAATAGAGCATAATCACTTTCTTGAGCAATACAACGTTTGGTAATACTAGGGATGCTATTGCAAGAGGTTTGGAGTTGAATGCAACTAATGTTGGATTGGGAATGATGCATACTTGTCCACCCACATTCAGTGATGGAAAGTCACGTGGTACTAAGTACTCATTATTGAAGTCCAAACTTAGCTGAATCTTGGATTCTAATGAGTTGTTAGAGATTGTTTTGGGCATAGACTTGGAATCTATAAGGATACTAGACCTTGTGACATTTTTCTTCCAACGCAAAGAAGACACGTCCAAGGAAGAAGGAAAAAATAAGGGAAAGAAGAAATTCGAAAAGAGAGTGTTACAATTGCCATAATAAGAAAGGACATATTGAAGCGCTTGTCGAAAGAAGAAGGACGAAAAATCCAAAAAGACGATCGAAAAAGTTCCCGTACTCAAGCATATGGAGAGGATTGAAATAGTCGCTCACATCATCGAAGCAAATGTGTGGAACTTATATGATGGACAAGCAGTAGAGAATCAAGCGAAATATCTTACAATCTACTGTTTTTAAAGAATTAGTAGAGATGGTGCTCATATATCATATCCACTAGTGGATCCATAATCATTTTATTTCCTTCTATTGTTATAATTCTTTTATATCAGTTCATGCTCAAAGTGACTTGGATGTCCGAACTTCCAATATCATGCTCAAGTCTATCCTCCAACTTCGATATATGTTTATCATTGTTGTCCCTTGGTTTTTGTTATTGTTTCCATATCCATTACTTACATCTCCCTCTACATATTTATCTATTAGAGTAAAAAGCATACTTATATAAGTTGTTTTCCATTGTGAAGTTATTCCTCACCAAGGTTCTTTCTCTCAATCATGACCATAAATACCAAACTTAAAAAATGGGAATTGTTTTTATGGTTTGGATCCATGTCTTGAATTTATTATATGTAGGAATTAAACCATGCAACTAGGATTCTAAATTATCAATATCATCCGCAATAACACTAGTGCTTATGACTTACACATGCTCTTTAATATTCAATGTCTAGTAACTTACCAATATGTTCTTCTTTTCTATTTTATGTAACTCATTCGTTAGTTGTAGCTTCTTTGTTTTTGTATTGTCCTCACATAGTGTGCAGCATATTATGGTGTTTTTTGCATCTTGTATGTGTCCAATCATTGTGTCTTGAATGTTAATTGATAATGAATAGGTCTCATTTCATGCTTCTTAATTCTTCTCTCCACGCACCTTTAGCTAATTTGGAAGTTCATTTCTTTTTTTAAGCCTTAAATGATCTTCATGATCTCCTTAAATGCACTTTTAATAAATCTTTTCAACTAAGTAATTGGTTGATCTAAACCATAGGTGTGGATTTTTTTTAATCTAGTTTATTACTAGCTATTTGAATTTTTCCATTAGTATTGGTTTATTCCCCAAACGTATATGATGGCCACAACTCACCACTAGCTTCCCCGATTACACCGCATGGATGATGTCACATCATATATGACAGTTAAGATCTTTGATATGACTTGTCATACAATATGAGCACCATGCTATCACTACGGGTATGCTACGCATGGCACTTCCATATAAAGTACTTACCTACATGTTATAAGATGACTGTTGAAGAGATGTTCACGACACGCTTTTGGGAGTACCACTCCGAAGATTTTATCATCCAACCTACCCATCTACTTCAATTATTCGCTTGCGAGCAACTTGTGTATTCAACACATTGCTGGCTTCTACCTCCCGACAAACCTCAGGTGATAGACTGGGAGAAACTTGAAGCTAATCTAGCATGAGGAATTTGCACCATGGAGCATACCCTCACACAAGACCTCTTGTGAAACTATATCACGCAGACCCCGCAACAAAGATCTATCAGGGATGATAGACGTGAGAGGGAGGGGGTGTTGGCATCAGTCAAAGGCATAGATGCAAAGGAATCATGTAGAGACGGACTACAAAGAGTCGTGGGGATCTAGACAGTCATTTTTTTTAAAGAAATATACTTCATATTACTTTTCCAAATCTCCAAACAGTGATTTTTATCACTTTTGTAACATATGTATCATAACAACACCCAATTTTGTAATTACTAGCTCTATTTTGTGCAAGTCGATGAGTCCTTGAGCTTGAGGAGCTTAGGTAGAATGAACCTACCAATTTTGGCTATTTTTAGATCTCATTTAGACCTCGAAATAGCATCGAGAATCTATCTTTAAACTATGCCGGATGCTAGTCTAGAATCTATAAAAAGAGCTAGAGAGCTCATTTTTTAGGTTAGCTAGTGTTAGATTGTATTGGTTAGTGTGAGCTTTGAGCTTATAAGAGTGTTACTGAGCAATAAAGTCTATTTTCAACCTTTCATTGTGTCTTGCTTGTCTCTTACATGTGTGTGTGCATCTCCATGCTTCTTACCATCGCTCTCACTTCTTCTTGCATTCACGATCTTCATATCACTCCTATCTCTACTGTGGGTTGACATTAAGGAGGTGGAGCTTCTTAACGTGGTGCTTACCATTGTGCTAGAGCAACAATACTCCAAGTAGTTTGCCCAAATTGAATTAAGGACCAACAAATGAAATATGTGAAGAAAGCTCTCCTCAAAAGTTTTGATGTATACCTTTGATAAAGTACTCCTTCCCTCTCTGACATGTAGAAGTAAGAGTATGAGCCTCCCTGTAGCTCAGTGATGAGTAGCACCTCCTTTAATGTCAATCCGGGAAGACGTGAGGATGGTATGAAGACCTCGAGCAAGTGGAAGCACAAGTGCGTGAGTGAGAAGCACACCAACATGCACACACATACACACACACGCGCACACACAGTAAGACAAAGAGTGAGTAGCAATGGAGTTTTTAGATTGCTTTCAAGAAGCTCTTACAAGTTCGTTTCAATTACAATCTAACCTCAAAAATGAGCTCTCTAGCTCCTTTTATAGTTTTTGACTAGCTTTGGCCCTGTTCAGACCTAGTGTCCGGCCTAGTTAAAAATTAGGTTCCAGGGCATATTAGAGGGCTCAAACGAGATCTAAAAAATATGGAAATTGGTAGGTAGGTACTTCTAAAGCTCCTCAAGCTCAAGGACTCCTTGACTTGCACAAAATGGAGCTTACAAAAATACGAAATGATATTTACAGTGGTTTTTAGTGATGGAAATCACTATTTGTGTAGGGGTTTTCTCTATTGATTTGTCATACACTTCTTTGAGATCCCTACTTGCTCTTTCTTCTTGTGTGCTCAACTCCTTGATGTCTTGAAAAATTAGATGGCCTACTTGCCAGATCTTCTTTGACTGCCATGCCTGCTTGTGCTGTCCCTTCGCTCTGACTCTCTTCGTCTTGTGGCTCCTTCAGTTCCCTGACTGCTGCCAACACCCCCCCCACTCTCGCGTCTATCGCCCCTGACAGACCCTTGTCTAGAGGATTTTTGAACGTAATATTGGACGACATCGGAGGCTAGGTGGTGTTCTTCGAGTCGCAATCCGCGTGCTAGGTCTGTGAGCAGCTCATCCCAATTTACAGGACCGGGAACATCTGGATGAGGCACCCTTAATTGTTCTGAGTAAATAGTTCTCTCCACAGCAAATAATTGGAGGATATGTGATGGTCTGGGTATAAAGATTTCGGAGTGATATTCCCAGAATCCTGTGATGAACATCTCCTCAAATGTCTGTTTAAAGCAGGCTGGGAGGTACTTGATTCTGGCGTGCCAGGCATATATTACTTCAATGGACGGGGTGGTACTCATATCATACACTAGATCTTGGTTTCCTGTCATAAAGCCTGCACCTGAGAAGTGAGGGTCCTTAATGTTTTTAAACGTCCTGAAAGTGATCAGCATTAATTCAAATATTTTCATGCACATCTGGGCCATCACATCAGGATTATTGCGTAGCCTAGTACTCCAGTGACGGATTGTAGAAATCATGTAATTGACTGTGGGAGGTCCTCGTGGAGGTGCTAGATAAACATAATTCAACCATTTTGCACAGGCTTTGATGTCTCTGACAGCTATAGTGAATTCAGGCCAGGTGCGTCGTCGCAGAACTGGAATGTAACAAGGGTTGTACTTAATAAACAACGGCATATTATTCCAGGTTCGGACCATTTCTGGATACGTTTCCAAAAGCCTGATTCTCCAGGTGGGTTGATGGATGGACCCACGCTTAGCACTTTCTGGTATATCATCTGGACCAAATTGTGTAGCAAAGGTGGGAGGTTTGCCACATTGTCGTTGAATCTCCGCGTTGTAATCAGCCAAAAGTATACAGAATGGCACATACTGGTCATTATTGGTGCCGATCCATCTATGGTGAGACATGCTTCTGAAGTATTCAGACTTTATGACAGTCTCTTCTAAGTTCGCTAGTGATTGGATCTCAATTGCCACCCGTTCTTCGTGAGTGTTCGCTGTCCTTTCCAGTGTCTGAAGCCACTCGGGTGCTTCCACTTCCAATGTGTCTAGTCCCTCTGAGGTTCGTCGCCCGCCTGGCATTGGCATAGGAACATACGGTTCCTCGTAAGAATCATCTACCTCAATAGGGACTAGCTCTTCTTGCTCTGGTTCTACCACAGGGGATGGCTGCCTCTCGTATGTCAGTAACCTCTTTTGTAATTCTGCTACCTGCTCGGTTAAGGCCTTTACTTCGTCTGAGGTGGAGGTTGATGGGACACTCTTCGGTTGTTCTTCCTGTTCCTTAAGTCTGCTCTGTAATGTGTCACGTTCTCTTTCCAAGTCATCATGGGCTTCCAGAAGATCTGCATAGCTTTCCAAAATGGTTTTCATCGTCTCTGTGGGAACTGCTTTGAACTGCTCTGGATCTATCTCGTGGGGAGAGCCTTCCATTGCCGCTTCCAGATTCTCTTCATTTTGTTTTTGCAGTCTCTTGTTCTCTTCCAGTGCTGTGGCCATATGTTTCCTGAGCAGCGCCAAGTTACGTCTGACTCGTAGGTTATCGGCCTGGTATACTTCGAGCAAAGCTTCTAATTGTTTGACGCCTGATTCTGTCGATGGTTGGGGTGCCTCCAATAGTGTTTGGTGAGCCTGCTCAAGCGTTGTGTAACATTGATTCACATCTGCATTTTCCTCTTCCAACATTTTAAATTGCCTTTGTAAGTTCTGGTGATTTGTTGTCAGTTGTTGATACCGGCCGTCCAGAGCTCTGTACTCATTTTGAAGCTGATATACACATTGATTTAATGCTAGAAATATACTATTTGCATTAAATAATGCAGGGAGGGGTGAAGATGCAGGGGGAATGGGGACGGGAAAGGGAGTTGTGAATGATGTGGATACAAGTGGAGATGTGGGTGGAGGAGGTATGGGAGATGGAGGTGGCATGGGGGGAGGGAGCGGTGCAGTGACAGGAGATGTTTCCATAGTGTCAAATGTTTGAGTGACCGTGTAGATGGGTATCGTGGGTGGGGTGGATGTGACGTTAGTGAAAAGAGTGGTGAAAGTGGGCATGGTAACTCCCCCGAATTGGATTCCCGGAGAGAGTGGAATTCCCATGACGATTGTGGTGGTAGTGGACGTGGTGGTGATAGTGTCATGTGGTGGAGTGAGTTGTGTAGTGAGGGGTGGGGATGGTGGTGACAGTGGTGCTTCCTGATGTTCGTCTGCTTGCGTTGTATCTCCTGGTGCTGATACGTTGATATGAATTTGTTTCCCGGACCTCATGGGACGAGCGGGAACTCTTTTCTCAAATCGGTGAATGTAGGCCATTGCCTCATGAATGGCCTCATCCAATCCTACTGCATCGGTGTGGAGGTTTATGGACTCGATGAACATGTCATCCATGCCTTCCTCTGCCAGCAATTGGTTCATGAGTTTCTTGCCTGCTTCCAGTGACATTTTATGTTGTTCTTGAACTAGCTGCATGGTTCGATATAGTCTTTTTATTTGAGCCGAATACGCGGGGGCACTTGCCAACTCTGAAAATTCATCATACTCTTGTTCTTCGTAGGCTTCTTCCTCTTGTTCGGTCTCTTGTTCATCTACGTCGACTTCTACCACTTCTGGTCGGGTGGGGGCTGATGTTGTTGTATGGGGTTGTGGTTCCTGAGCTCGCTCTGTTTCCGTCTCGAGATTAGAGTCGTAGATTAGTCTAGCCACTTCTTCATCAGTGAGATCATTGAGAGTAAAGCCCTGTGGGAATTCCAGATCTGATGGGACGGGTGGGAATACCAGATTAGGCCCATCTGTGCTCGGTCTTGGTAGCCGGATCGTGAATGGCCTAACGCGTCGTGTCTGGGGAGGGGTAATTTCTGGTGTAGTGGTGGCTCCCCTTGGTTGAGCACATGGTAGTTGTACTCCCCCCCTCATCTTCTTTGATGGGGGACCTACTGCTGATAGTCTTCTTTGGAATTCCTGAGCACGGGGCCATATGAGTGCCCGCTGGATAGGCACATCATAGGCCAGACATCGGTAGATTATTTTTGTGAGAGCGCAACATCCATGAAGCACATTTTTTTGCTTCTTGTTCCACCTCTGATGGGCTAGGTGGATCTGATCTATGATCCAGTGTGGCACATTGATGGGAAGGCTTTCTGTCTCTGCTAGATACAAACTGAACCAAATTTTCTTTGGGGGCATTGTGAATCTTTCCTGTGCGGGGAAAGCAAAATGTTGCATGATGGTCCGCAGGTGAAGCGCAATGGTAGGTGTCATCGCTACCATATCCTTCAGCTTATTAAGATCTTTGTGTTTCATTCGACCTGGCACCATTGTTTCCTTTTCTGTGGGGATGTGCATGCCATACATACCCAATGCTTCTCTTACCAGATTGAGGGTCAACTTGAATCTTTTAAGCTCATGACCCGGCAGCAGTGATGGCAACACAAAGGTGTTGTCGCCTCCCTTGGCCCTGCTTGGCGTGATGGTACTGATCAGATATGAACATCGTAAGAAATCCGGCTTTGGTAAGTAGGCCCTGAAATAACTGTCTACACCCGCTTTGATCCAAACTGATCGCATGACTTCGGCGTTTTGATAGGTTTCAAACTCGCGCGTGAAAAAGTGGTATCGACCCCATTTTCCATTAAATTCCAATTCAGCTTCCCAAAAATAGGTTCCATCACCCAATGGTCCTGCAACATCACTGAACCAATGAGCGTGTTTACCCACTTGAGAGGTGTGTCCCTGAGGAGGATCCTGAACTGGGAGTACATGCACAGCTTGAAGTTCTTGCGGTCTTTCGGTAAGGTGTGGTTCGAGGAGGAGTGTTTCTATATCCACAATCTGTGCGCTGGATCCGGCGTGAGAACTGGCACCTCCGGCTTCTGCCATGGCCCTGCTTGCTTGTTGGTTCTGTGAGAATATAGAACCAGGTGTTAACATTGTAATGGACAGAATAAACCCGTTGTTGTCCCCGTTACAACATTAACATGAGGTAGATGGTGAGTTAGTGGTTAGTAAGTGCACGAAGACAGTGTGTGTAGTTAGTTAGTGGGTAGTCCTAGGAGACTAATGCAGTTAGTAAGTGGGGATGAATTTACAAATTGGGGTCGAGGGGTTTATTACAGGTCTTAGGCTGCCAAATGCAGTGGATGGGTCTTTTTCTTGGTGTCGTAGAGGCTCTAGAGAACTTTATAGTTGTATCGGCTTGAAAATGAGGCCTTTTAGGGACCCATTTACAAGCGGGTATGTTCGTGCTCATGGGCCTTGGTATGTTCTTGAGTGTTGAAGACAAGTGAATGCTGGCCGTGCGAGTGAATGGGTTACGCAGTATAGGTTGTGGCTTCGGCGTAGCTATTTGCGCCCGCAAGCAAGCCTTAGGCACCCAAATTTGTCTTGACTGTGGGCTAGCCTTCGTCGACTTCTTGGGCACCCAAATAGATTTCACGTTAGCAGAAGAATTTCCGAAAGACTTCTTATTAGTGACGTGTTGTTGGTTACTAATAAGAGGTTTTGCCCGTGTGGTTGGCTTGAGTGCTACCGGGTGTTCGCCTTTCCGCACCCATACTTGGTTTACTTGCTGAGATATTTTGCTGCGCAGGTACTTTTGATTTCCGGCATGGGTAGTACTCTGCTTCTTCTGCCTTTGATCCACCTTTGGTTGCTGCCTCCTTCTGGCCTTTGGAAAAGAAGGGAGTTCCGTTTCATCCCTGACCCCTTTTTTGAGAATATCATTCCTCTGCAACACATAGTTTTGGACAAGAACAGCATGGTCATCTTCATGTGTACCCCTGGAGGGACCAGGAGTCTGTGCCTTTCCTAGTTCTTTGAGTGCTCCATTATCTAACTCTACTGTGATTCGACTATGATTGACCCATACCTGAAGAAGTCCACTTCTTAGGTTTAAGTTGACTGCTTGGTCATAGATCCAGTCTTGACCCAAGACAAGGGGTTCCGTGAGGTCCTCATCTTGACATACTAGTACTTTAACCGTCATTGCCTCATCATGAATATAGAGGGGAAGTTCCACCTCGCCCATGCAAGGGGTTTCCACACCTCCCAATCCTATGAGATATGCTTCCACAGGATTGACAGTTAATTGCAACTCTTGACAGTAAGACCATTTAACAGCACTAGTGGCTGCACCTGAGTCAATCAAGGCTCTTACAGTCCTTGCACTCTTTCCTTGTCCTATATCTAAGGTTATGAAAGGACGTCGATCAGTTATCCTATGTGAGCTAACACCTGAAATTTCACACATAGCCACGTCATATCCTTGATCGGCATATGCATCTTGCCTAGGGTGCTCTCCACCTTGTCTCCTTAATTTCATTTTCCGTATGTGTTCTAGGGCTTCTGCTTGAGCTTCTTCTCGAATTCGCTTTTCTTCCTCTTTGCGTTCTTAGCAGTGTTGAGTCGACTTAGCATTTCCTCTGTGAGAGGTTCCTGATACAACTTGACTCTGCATCCGCTAATATAGTTTGGGAGAACATCACCCTCTAAGGTGGCTAGTTGTACTGCTCCACTTGTTGAGATTCTGTTAATGATCATGGGTCCGTAACCTCTCTTTTCCAGTTTCCTCGCATGTTGCTTCAATGTGTAGATTAAAACTAAGTCACCTGCCTTTAGACCTTTATCCTTAACATGGGCATCAAAGTATGCCTTCTGTCGTTTCTTTGCTGCATATATCCCTGCAGCTGCTCTCAGTCTTGTTTCTCCTAATTGTTCAAGGTCAAAAAGTCTAGAGGAGAGTTCATGACCCGTCCATTCGTGCTCTTGTGCTACCCTCAATGTAGGTATCAAGAAGTCCAAGGCTAGCACCGCGTTTTGGCCAAATACCATCTGAAAGGGGGTGGCTTGGAGTACCGTTTTATAGGCGACTCGGTATGCCCAAACAGCATGGTGTAGCTGTTTGTCCCAATCTGAGCGTTTATTATTCACGAGCTTGGTCAACACATTGCACAGGATCTTATTGGTGCTTTCGGCTTGTCCATTAGCTTGAGGGTGATAGGGGGCCGACTTCTTATGTATTACCAAGAATTCTTGGAGCAAATTTTCAATTACTTCGTTCAAGAAGTGAGTGCCTCTATCACTAACTAGCTCTATAGGTAGCCCATATCTTGTGAATACATTCTCAAACAAGAATTTAGCAGTTGTTTGAGCATCGTTCTTCGTTGTGGCTTTTACTTCCACCCACTTAGTTAGATAGTCTGTTGCAACAATGATATATTCTGCATGGGAACCTTTAGCTGGGGGATTAATAGGACCTATGAAGTCTATTCCCCACTTAGAGAATGCACGTCCACCCATCATAGGTTTCAGTGGCATCTCATCTTTGCGTATAGGATACTGAGTCCTCTGACAGGTATCACACCGTTTCACATAGGTATGTGCATCCATGTGAAGGGTAGGCCACCAGAAGCCCGCAAATAGTATTGCCTTGATCACCCGATCTGGCCCAAAGTGTCCTCCTGCTACACCTTGGTGATCAGTTTCCAAGATCTTAAGATATTCACTTTCATGGACACATAGCCTCAGGTAACCATCTTTACCACGCTTATATAGATTATCACCAATGAGTGAGTAATCCAGGGCTTCTTGTTCTAAACTCCTTTTCCTAGCCAAGGTCATATCTGGAGGGAATGTTTTTGTCCTCAGGAAGGATACTAGTGGTTCACTCCAATCTGGCACTAGGGACACTTGATAAAGAGTGGCATGTTCCACAGGTGGTTGAGTGCAGCAGATTGGGCATTCCTTGCACAACCTTTGGACATCAGCCTCCATAGTAAGCCAATGCACTCCGAGTCTCCTTAGTGTCTGTAGGGTTCGTTGTTTTGAGTAGTGTTGCTCTAATGCACCTACATGTGCTAATTGCAACCACTTAGCGTACTCGTCCTCTTCTACACAACAAGCCAAGATTCCTTGATCTATGTGCTTGTACATACTTCCTGCCATGATGTGGTACTTTTGGGCTTTCACAACCTCTCTATCTTGTGTGTTTACTACTGGATGTTTAGGCCCGTATGTCAATACTGGCACTAACGGCTTAGCCCACTGCGGTACCACTTCTAAATTGAACAAGTAAGCGTCAGGAAGATCATCTGATACTCCCTGTGGGGCTTCTCCGGAGGTGAGCCTAGAGAGATGATCTGCTCTCAAATGAGTCCTACCTTTCCTCACCACAACCTCGAAATCATATTCCATTAGTAAGAGAAACCATCTTACTAATCTTCCTGTATTACATGGCTTGTTCACTAGGTATAACAATGCTTGGTGATCAGTAAAAATTTTAAACTTATTTGCAAGCAAATAGTGTCTAAATTTCTTGACTGCATATACCATGCCTAAGCCTTCTCTCTCTGTAGTGGTATAATTTCGTTCAGCTGCATTCAATTGTCTACTGGCATAGGCAATTGGAAGATCCATATTACCTTCGCCAGTAGGTTGTGCGAGTACACATCCAATAGCATAATTGGATGCATCCACGTGAACATGGAATGGCTTATTCCAATCTGGTGTGGTCAAGATTGGTGCTGAACATAATCTTCGTTTAAGCTCCTGGAAGGAGTTCTCACATTCATCAGTCCACTCAAAGTTAGTCAGAAGTCCGTACATGGGCTTTGCAATGACGGCATACATGTGAATGAACCGGCGGTAGTAACCACAATGCCCCATGAAAGCTTGTACTTCCTTGACATTCCTTGGCCTAGGTAGCTCTGCTATGGCCTAGGTAGTAGATATGCCATTCTTTGACACAATGTGTCCTAGAATCTTGCCCTGCCTGACCATAAAAACGCATTTTTCTGGGTTCAGGCAGACCTGATATTCTCTACATTTGTCAAAGATTTGTCTGAGTTCGGGGATATGGGTTTGTCTAATGTTGGAATGAGCACAAAGATCATCAACATAGACTTCTAAATTCTTCCTCAGGAACTCTTTAAATACATGGCACATTAGTCTTTGGAAGGTCGCTGGTGCATTGGTAAGCCCAAATGGCATTACTCGGAAGGCAAATATACCCCACTCTGTGGCAAAAGCCGTCTTATGTTGATCTTCTGGAGCTATGGCTACTTGATTGTAGCCCGAAAATCCATCAAGGAAGCTATACACTTCCTTGCCCGCCACTCTTTCTAAGAGATGTTCTGTGATGGGAAGCGGATAGTTATCTCGAATAGTGGCTGCATTAACCTTCTTCAAGTTAATGCATACACGCAGCTTGCCATTCTTCTTGGGCACCACTACGATGGGGGATACCCACTCAGTGTGCTCAATTTCATAGATAAATCCAGCTTCGACCAGTCTATCTATCTCCTCTTTGATCTTAGCAGCGTAATTATCGTTATATGTGTAGGGCTTTTGCTTAGAGGGTTTAGCATCTGAGGTCATGGGGATAGTGTGTGAGCATATATCGGGGTCAACACCTTTCAAATCCTTGTAACTCCAAGCGAATACATCTCTGTATTCTCTTAGCAAGGCTATCAACGCATGCTCTTCTTCCTCTGTTAGGTCATGGCCTATGTACGTGCATCTCTCCTCTCCTTCTTCTAGGGCCACTACTATTTTCTTGGTGGTTTCTTTGTTATCATAGGCCTCTCCTGATTGTGCCTCTCGTTTAGGCATTCTTATCATGACTCTCCTGTCATCTATCTCATACTTCTTAAAATTTTCTGGGACCTCAAACAAAGATTCTTCCTCTTCTGGTGAGGCTTCTCTCTTCTTTTGTTTCTTTCCTTCTTCTTTCGGGGTCACATGTGTTGCTAATCTTACATCATTTGTAACCTCTCCATGCCTCTGGGGTTGAAATTCTATTTCATGGAAGTATTCTTCATCTGATGCAAATGGTGGGTCCATAATGATTGACTCTAGATCGGAGTCACTTGCATCCTCAAATGCGTCAGGGCTAGGTTCGCATTCTTCTAGAACTGCCTCTCCCATGATTGGCTCTATGGAGAAGACTGAAATGTCATAGCCATCCTCATCACAGTGAGGTGTCCATTGTTCTTCATTGATGACTACGTCCATTGTTGCTAAAATTTCTGCCCAACCGTGAGGTTCAAATTCTTCGTCTGGAAAAACTACAGGTGCATAGGCTGGGTCTTGAATAGATCTATGGTTTTCTTTTGCACCTACCTCTCTGGCTTTCTCTCTCTTCTCTTCGTCTACTGCTACTTTGCACATCCATAAGTGGGTGTCTTCATGCATCCAAGAGGATCCTGACCCTATGGAATGCACAGATTCTGTATCATCTTTGGCTCTATGGATGGGATTCCATTGAATAGGAGGGACATCTCTATGAGAGTAATCCTTGAGATTCACTTTGGTCGTAACACCCAAGTGTTGCAGGTACAAAGAATTGGTTCCCCAATCATGTACCACTTGCAACTGTCGCATAAAGGGTCGTCCCAAGATCATTTCATAGGCATGGTTCTTGCTAAAATCACATATGGAAAATGTGTGCTCGAACTCGACACCACAGGTGGTGAGAGTTATTCCTTCTAGCAATCCTAAGGGTCTCTCAATATGACCATCGGCCATCTGCAATTTCATTCTCGTTGGCCTGAGTGCTGGCTTGCCCCAACGCTTCCATAGGGAAGTGGTGGCAATTGCAACTCCTGCTCCTGAGTCCAAAATTGCCTTGGTAGTGTACTCCTGATAGGTAATGGGAAGATAGGTGTTCCCTTCTTCACCTTCACACATATCTCCTATCTTATCCAAGGGTATTTCTGGCACTGTCCTATGTGATCCTACCTGGGAACGAGGTTTTGCTATCTCTGGTACTTGTTTGGCTACATGTTTCCATAATTCAGGTCTAACTTTGAGTAGCTCTTCTAACTTGAGATTGCACTGCACTTTAGTGTTTTTCACCACCTCTGTGTTCCTAGGTATGACCGAATCTTCGTTCCTTACCATGACTGTGGGTGTTCTCATACAAGTGGACTTTGCTTCCCATGGGCCTGTGAAGTGGGGTAATTCCTGTAAAGAATTAGACTCGAAGTCTAATCTTTCTTGAGATTGGGTGCTCTCCTGCTCCCCGTAAATAGATGGGATGTCTTGTGGGAATTGGTCGTGTGCATCATCCACAAGTTCAAAGGGAGGGGCGACTTCACTTTCGTTATCCCATTTATCTTCTTGAATTTCTCGTAGGAAGTCTGGTGCAAACCGATTCATAGAAGAAGAAGTGTCAGGCTCCGTAGAATTAGGCACATAAGCAACCTGGGAAGGAGGGCTTATTCTATCGTTGGCTCTTTCCTCGCTCTCATAGATGTTTGGAGCACAAGCTTCCTGGGGAGGATTACTTATTCTATTACTTTTCCGAACAGGCTCATATGCTCCCTGAGAAGGAATGTAGGCAACCTGTGGAGGTACGTGAGCTTTCGAGGGAGGCTCATCTGCCTTTTGGGGGGAAAGATAAGCTTCTTGAGGAGGCACATGGGCTTCCTGAAGAGGCTGGCTTATTCGTTCTCTTGCCCTTTCCTTTCTTTGAGGGACAGGTTCCTTTCCTGATTGTGCAATTAGCCTCTCTATTCTTTCTAAGGAGGAGGGGTTGTCTGGTTCCGTGGAATTGGGCACATAAACTTCCGATGGGGGATGGGTCATGTTCTTGCTTGCTTTATCTCTTTCTTGATTTTTTTCTTCCTTGGCAGATCTTGCAATTATGCCCTCTAACTTCTCTAGAAGTCCATCCAAGTGTAATTGCGTCTTGGCTGAGCCCGAGTAATTGAAAAGGCGACTAGCTTCAAACATAGTCTGAGCCAATGCGACCATTTTCGCGCAAAGCTTGGTTCTCTCTATCTCTAGGTCAGCTCTAGGGTAGCACTTGTCATGATCCGTTACATTTGGCCCTTCTTGGATTCTGGCCTGATATGCTTTAAGCATCATGTCTATATCTTCAGGAGTGGGATCAGCTAATACTGATCCTGTTCTAGGGGGTGGTGGAATTGTATGAGGTGGGTTGGAAGGTGGCGGGGTAGTGTGAGAGGGAGGTTGAGATGTGAGTTCAGTTATCTTGGCCTTGGTTTCTCTTATGCTTTCCTCAAGTTCACTCATCTTTTTAGCCCATTGTCTTTTCATTCTTTCCCGACTATCTCTCCAGGCTCTAGTTCTCTTCTTGGTTATGCTCTCCGTTTCACTAACTTCTGGGCTCTTTCCCTGATCTACAGCTTGGTTTTGCTGCAATGCTTGAGCTCTTGTGACCACTTGCACTGGTGCAGTGGAAGTCACACTCCCCGTGGAGTCTACAACTAACCCAATAACGTTTATAGGAGTGTTTTTTGGCATATTGTTGGGATTCTTAGGACAATCCCATAAGAGATGCTCCCTTCCACACTCCTGACAATAGCCTTGGATCGTTACTGACTGGGGTTGGGTAGGTGGAGGCAAGGGACAGTCACGAATGAGGTGATCTCCCTGACATCTGTAACATGGTCCTCTAGGGAATGGGGGTCTTACCTGCCTAGGTTGGGGTCGAGGGTTGGGGTTTGTATACATGACGTTTGTGTAGTTGGACTCCCAACTAGGCTCACTCGGCTCTTCACTATAGTAGGGCTCATCATGTTCTGGAGACTGCATGTAGTACGCCTGGGGACTATCCACATGTGTAGAATCAAAGCTATGGTCACTCGGGTCACTTTCAGAAATCAAGGGTGTCACAGGGACTATAGCTCTATTTAGGTTTTCTTCTGCAGCTGCATACTTTACAGGGATCAAGTTGGATGGAGCTGGAGGTTGTTGGGCTAACACAGGCTGAGGCCTTTGCTGGGCTTGGTATTGTGGTTGGTAGGTTTGTTGAGGCCTAGCATACTATTGTGGTTGGTATTGGTTCTGGTATCTGCATTGTTGAGGGTATGTCTGAGGGTAGGTTTGCCTAACTGCTTGCTTGTTGTATGGGCAGTCTTGTGCTGTGTGATTTGTGTATCTTCGTTCGATAGTGCAGTACTGGCTACTAGGATTTACTTGGGGTTGAGCCATAATGGGACATACATTAGCCATGTGGTCGCCGCCACAAGTATAGCATCTTTTAACAGGGGCGACCCTTGGAGTTTGTTTGCTAGAGACACCTAGTTTTTGAGCAACTTTCTCTGCAAGTTCCTCAATCGATGTGGATTGCGTGGAAGAGAGGCTAGAGGCACTATCTGAATCTTTGTATATCTTGGAAAGCTCTAACTCCTCCCCTAGGTTATCCTCAATGTCAATGCACGTGCGTACACATTCTTCTATGGTCCTAGGGTCTTTCAAGTACACATATGATCTCAATTTGGTACTTAGCAATCCATCCAAGAATAAAGCCACTTGCTTAGCTGGTGTGGGTAGCTCGGGGACAGGGCATCTTTCAAGATATTGCCTAAACCTTCGTCCTGCAAGTCTTACGGTCTCTTGAGGGGTTTGCTTGAAGCTGTGAATCAATGAGGAGGTATTATGTCTTATGCCACTCTTAGAGAACTCAATGATGAAAGCCTCTAGGAGTTGGTCTATGCTCCTGAACTGCCTCTCGTTTAGCGGCTGAAACCATGTCAGGGCAGTGTTCCTAAGGGTCAGACCAAAGGCATTGTACTGAGTGAATAGATCCTCCACTTGTTCAGCTCTCAGGACTTGTCTAAACTCAGCCACATGATCGTATGGATCTCCAGTGCCATCAAAGTAGTTCTTCATGGACTTAACTAGCTGAGTTGGTCTCAAGGTCCTTGTGTGCTCTCTAGGTCGTGGTAAAGGGAACTCATCCGCATTTCTTTGATCCCTGTGAGCTCTAAGTACCTCAGGCTCTACTCTATTTGTTTCCGTCCTCGTTCTTTCTCTGCCCACTGGGTTAGCAAAGCTTACTTCTGGCCTATCTCTACTTCTGTCTCTTTGCATTCCATGAGCTTGGGATGTTCCAGCTCCAGGGTGACCATAGGATACATTCGATCTTGGTTGGGGAAAAATGAATTCACCCTTCCAAGTGTAAGCATGCCTATCATGTTCTGTCACCACAAAGATCCTCTCCGAAGAGTGATCTAAGTAGGTCACTCTACCTGGGCTATCAGGATCTTTAAACTCATAGATCATGATTGCTCCTATATCAGTTGGCCGATCAGGTTTGTACCTCCAAAAGGCTTCGTCAGTCTCTCGATTGAGGAGCAACTCTATGCTCTTATTATCCTGGGGAATCCACTCCGGTGTGATAATCCTGCTGAGAACCAATTTACCTCGAGGGGTTCTAGGTTTTGCACCCATGTTTCCTTGTTCTAGGTCACCTAAATCCGCTTCTGAGATCACGTTTCCGAATTCGTCCGTCCTATCTGGGTGACTGGTGACTACGTATATGGTTCCTTCTTTGTCCAAGTATGCTCCGTTTTCAAACTTGACAGCTGGGTGCTCTAGTCCAATGGATTGGTCAGGGTTTTTAATCTGGACCACCGCTCTTCCTAGGCCGTCCTCATAGATGCTAGCACCTAATCGGTTGGTCCTAAGGTATTCCAACTGCGTTTTGTACGGGCCTTCTACCCTGTGCAAGTATGGCACTCCTGAACTTCCTGTAGGTCTCTCCATACCTTGAGACATCTCTGATTCACTCGTCTCAGAGCTAGGGTAGTATGAGTGGTGGCTCAACTGTTGGGCCCAAGACCTAGCAGTGTGATTAACACTAGCCTCTGAAGACCTAAGGCTTTGTCTCTCCCTCACTAGATGTCGCCCTGATCTCAGGTTCATATGCCTAACTGATTAACCCAATTTGTCCCAGGTACAACCACGTTTCTGAATCCTTGTATCAATTACTTAATTCCCTTTTTATGTTGATTATCGTGTTTATACTCTTGTCTGATATCACGTCGTTAGGAATACTTGAGTTTAATTTCGCACTTTAGTTTGGTCGTTTCACGTTAGGTCCTTTTCCTTTAAGGTTGTCGTCCACACACACAGGTTATCTCCCGACTTGAACTTGATTTCTTAGATTGTCTTCGATTTATCTCGTGCCTATCGTTGCTTGGAATTACTTCTAACACTACCCGCACTTAGCCTAAACTAAGAATTGACAGAGGGTGTTGCGGGTTTTCCAACCTTGAAGTCCTTTCCTTGTGTTGTTGCCCTGGTGTGCCCAGGACGCGTGTTCCCAAGCCTGCACTTACTCTTGCTTTGTGTACCCATCGATGCTCTCAAAGGACCTGTAAAAGGCCCAAGATTAGCTCAGGACTTAAATTCAAAAGACAGAACCAATCACTTTCATTCATGTGACACTTCACCAATTTGCACTAGGACTTTTTTGGGAAATAATTCTAGGGATCCCTGAATTTTGTTCCTCCTGGGTATGGTCAACTTCACAATAACCTATCTGAAAATCAATGCATTATTCTTATAAAAAACAGTTGAGGGTGTGTAGTATATGCCACGAGCTTTCTGACAAGCCCTAGAGCTCAAAAAATGGATTTCGTATGAAAAAGTTAAGACCGTTCAGGGTTTCAGAGTTAAAACAGGATCCAAAACAGGCTAACAGGTAAATAGGAATTCTCGAGTTGCTTGTGGCACGGCCTCGCGATGCAATACTATACCCTAATGTTTGCCCCACACTTAGCCAAAATTGAGACCACTATTTTTTCCCCAAAAATTTGACCTAATTTGCCCTTCTAACGTGTTCGCAAGGTCTGTCGGTCGCGATTGACAGGTCAGTCGCGATCGACGTGTCGATCGCGATTGACAGGTCCGTCGTGGCTGTCAGTCGCGATTGATGTGTCGATCGCGATTGACAGGTGTCTCGAAAAGTCAATCAGTCGTGGTCAAAGGGTCGTTGACTCTGTCGGTCGCGATTGATGAGTCGATCGCGATTGACAGGTCGGTCGCGAGGTCTGTCCGTCGTGGTCAAACAGTTGTTGACTCTGTCGATCACGATTGATGAGTCGATCGCGATTGATAGGTCGGTCGCGAGGTCTGTCCGTCGCGGTCAAACAGTCGTTGACTCTGTCGATCGCGATTGATGAGTCGATCGCGATTGACACGTGTCACGCGTAGGCTCCGTCGGTCGTGGTCAATCGGTCGTTGACCCTGTCGGTCGTTGACTATGTCGGTCGTTGACCCTGTCGGTCGCGATTGAGGTGTCCGTCGCGATTGACAGAGCCGTCGGCAACTGTCAGTCGTGGTTTGTCGATCGCGATTGACGTGTCGATCGCGATTGACAGAAATCTGTGGAATTTCAAAAAACTAAACACATTTTTGGGAAGCTCTAGGCCTGTAGGTCATGGATATGCACTTTGTTTAGCAATTAGATCAACTTTTCTGTCGGTCGCGATTGACAGAACCCGGCGACACAGAGACAGTTACTTCGAATTCCGTACCTGCGCAGAGTGCTGGGGACGATGATGCGGCCTGTACCTGCAATACAACTCAGAAAACATGCAAAAACAGCACACACAATTTCGCTCTCTCGCTCTCTCGCTCTCTCTCACAAGTGAAATGAGGGAAATGAGGTGGAGATGGTGATATGATCAAAAAACAGAATTTTTCGCGATGATGGAGATGGAGGTGGGAGATGGTGATGATGATGATGGTGATGAAGGGAGTGAAGAAAAAACAAGAAAATAGATGAAAGTGAAGAAAATACCTACAACTCCAACGCATCAACTCTACGTCTTACCATCACACGCTCGTCCTCAAAGCTCGATCCCCGGCAACGGCGCCAAAATTTGGTGTAGCTCAGTGATGAGTAGCACCTCCTTTAATGTCAATCCGGGAAGACGTGAGGATGGTATGAAGACCTCGAGCAAGTGGAAGCACAAGTGCGTGAGTGAGAAGCACACCAACATGCACACACATACACACACACGCGCACACACAGTAAGACAAAGAGTGAGTAGCAATGGAGTTTTTAGATTGCTTTCAAGAAGCTCTTACAAGTTCGTTTCAATTACAATCTAACCTCAAAAATGAGCTCTCTAGCTCCTTTTATAGTTTTTGACTAGCTTTGGCCCTGTTCAAACCTAGTGTCCGGCCTAGTTAAAAATTAGGTTCCAGGGCATATTAGAGGGCTCAAACGAGATCTAAAAAATATGAAAATTGGTAGGTAGGTACTTCTAAAGCTCCTCAAGCTCAAGGACTCCTTGGCTTGCACAAAATGGAGCTTACAAAAATACGAAATGATATTTACAATGGTTTTTAGTGATGGAAATCACTATTTGTGTAGGGGTTTTCTCTATTGATTTGTCATACACTTCTTTGAGCTCCCTACTTGCTCTTTCTTCTTGTGTGCTCAACTCCTTGATGTCTTGAAAAATTAGATGGCCTACTTGCCAGATCTTCTTTGACTGCCATGCCTGCTTGTGCTGTCCCTTCGCTCTGACTCTCTTCGTCTTGTGGCTCCTTCAGTTCCCTGACTGCTGCCAACACTCCCCTTGTGTACCAAGTGGAAAAGATTCAAGAAATGATTGCGATTGATTCTCAATCAATCAATAAAAAGGTAGATTTGATTTAAACTTTCTCTTTTCCTAGATTATAGGAAAAGATTCTAATCAATCTAAACTACCAAATCTACCTGATTTAGAATTCAAATCTATGAAGAAAAGGCATGGAAATATCCTCAAGAGTCTATAAAAAGACTCCAAAACATTTTTACAGAAAGGAGATTGATGATTTAAAGCAATATATAAACTCTTTGATCATTGCTTAGTGCCATTACTGTTCTTTGCTTCTTCTTCCTCAGATTTAGTCAACTTGCAAAGAGTGCTGCTCTCTCTACAGAGCTACAAATCCATTGTTTAAGCATAGATTGGAAAGTTATTATTGTCTAGTTTTTGTATACAAATTTTCATACCATTTGGTTTATTACTCACATATAGATCCAAGTTTTCCAGTCTCGGGATCATTCTCTACAACTCCCTAAAAAATTAGGATGACAACACTTCAGTGCTACGGTGATTGCTACTTCTATAGTTGTTATAAGTTAGGGATTTTATGCATTTTAGCAATCTAACCCTATGTATTGTTGATATTTTGAGGTAGTGATGTGTGTGAACACTCTAGGACCGTTGTGGCACTTTTTTCCATCTTTAGGAGGTTTTTTCCCCCGACTTGTATATATGCCTATTGCCCTAGTGGGCTAATAATCTTTGTTTATTCTAGTGGTGATACATTCAATATTGTGTGTTGTGATCCAAGCTTCTTCTTCTTCTTCCTTGTGTTGTTCATGTGCTTCTGCAGACATCTAACTCCAACAATTGGTATCAGAGCATGTCGCCGCTTCATCTAGGGTGTCGTTGACACCTCTCCGATTGTAGTCTCAAAATTACACGAATTTTGGTGAGCATACTCAGTGTGTTTCCGAGATAAAAAAATCTTCATTTTGTGGTGCCGAAATTGCGATATGAGCTTGTTTCGACCTCCAAATGCACTATCGTAGCGCTTGTGCAAGCTATTTTGTTTTTCTATGCCAAAGGTAGATACCAATTTCTGTTCACCAATATAAGCGTCACGAAGTTTACAGGTTTAGCAGAATTATCTGGCCAATTCTGTAAAACTTTTTGAGATACAATCAATTTTCTGCATCAAGGTATTTTAGTCACCGACCATATTCCTGTTCATGCTGCAATTTCTGCTGCACCTACTAAAGAGCAAAGGTGCACCTTTGTCATATCATACTCGTTCAGGCTCTCATAGTGCCTCTTTTGCATCAGATTGCTATGCTATGGCTACATCTAGTCTCTCTGATGAGAATGAGCCTATTTTGTTTGTTAAAGCAGAAAATTCAGAAAATTGAATGGCTACTATGCAATCTGAATATGATGCTATAATAAAGAATGGAACTTGGTCTTTATGTGACTTGCCTCCTGGAAAGAAGGCCATTGGGACTAAGTGGGTATACAAGCTGAAGCGTAAGCCTGATGGTACAGTTGACAGGTATAAGGCTAGACTTGTTGCAAAGGGTTATGTGCAGGAAAGAGGCATTGATTTTGATGAGACCTTTGCACCTACTTGTCGAATGACTACTGTTCGTAGCATCTGTGCACTTGCAGCTCATCATGGTTGGAATGTACATTAGTTGGACATTAAAATAGCATTTCAGAATGGTGACTTGCATGAAGAAGTGTATGTTTTTCATCCATGGCTTTGTGCAGAAAGGGCATGAAAACCAGATGTGCAGGTTAAAGAAGGCATTATAGGGTTTAAAGCAAGCACCACGTGCTTGGTATGAGAAGATACATGCCTATTTGATTGCACATGTTTTTGAGAACAGTCCAACTAAGAGCACCTTATATGTTAAGCGTGCTAATGATGTGCTTCTGATCATTGTTGTCTATGTTGATGACATGCTGCTCACTGGTCCTATTGAGAAGCATATTGCTGATTTTAAGGCTGATTTGCATGCCTCATTTGAGATGTCTGATTTGGGGCATTTGCATCACGATTTGGGCATTCAGTTTATGCAAGTTGATGATGGAATGGCTTTGTGTCAAATGAAATATTCTGACACATTATTGCAGCATTTGGGCCTTGAAGACTGTAAGCCTATTGCCACTCCTATGAAGATATGTTTACGATTGAGCCTTCATGATGTTGGAGATGCATTTGATGCTACCCTCTATCAGCAGGCTATTGGATGCCTAATTTACTTATGCATTACTTGGCAAGATAGTCAGTTTGATGTCTCACAGATGAGCAGGTTTATGCATTGCCTAGGTGTCAAGCATTGGCAGGCGGTTAAGCGTATCTTTCGCTACTTGAGTGGTACTCGGCTACTTGGGTTGTTTTATCCCAAGGGGGATCACTACCGTGAGATTTGCATGCTTTTTTTGACTCAGACTGGGCTTGTTGCTATGACAGGCTCGTGTGTCCACTATGGCTTTTGCTTCATGCTTGGTAGCTCATGTATATCTTGGTTGAGCAAGAAGCAGCCTACTGTGGCCACTTCTAGTTGTGAGGCTGAGTATAGGGCAACTTTCACAGTGACTATTGAGTGTGTGTGGCTCAAACGCCTTATGGCTGATTTGGGTGTTGGTCAGTCTTCTTCCACCACCATCTTCACTGACAATCAGAGCGCATTGATAGTTGCGACGAACCCTGTGTTCCATGCTTGCACCAATCACATTGAGGTGCATTATCATTATGTCAGGGAGAGGTTCTCTGCTTGGGAGATCATCTTGGCATATTTTCCCATGCAGGAGAACATTGCAGACCTTTTCACGAAGGCTTAGGTAGAAGTTTGAAGCTTTTTGCAAAGCTTTGGGCTTACTTCCTTTTGTGGAGTGATTTCCACATAGCTTGGCACTTCCTTATACATGAGTGCCAGCTACTTGTTCATCGCGTCACTCCTAGGGGGGATTTGTTGATATATTTAGGTAGTGATGTGTGTGAACACTCTAGGACCTCCGAGGAACTCTTTTTCCCCCCGCTTGTATATATGCCTATTGCCCTAATGGGCTACTAATCTTTGTACAGTCTATTGGTAATACATTCAGAATTGTGTGCTGTGCTCCAACCTTCTTCTTCTTCCTCGTGTTGTTCGCATGCTTCCGCAGACGTCTAACTCGAACATGTATGACATGCCCTTAAGAGGATTTTTTCCAATTGTTATTGTGTTGGCTGCTCTCAGTGTTTGAATTCAGAACTTCCATCTATTTTTAGAAAGTTCTTGTGAGCTAGTCAAGGTGCAAGTTATCTATTTTTCATCGACTTGTTCTTGTTGATGTTCCAAAGTAGCTATTGGGTTTTATTGCACTAACCACAAGCCTACAAGGTCCACTTTACATACCCAAAGAATGAAGGTTGGTTCTATGTTGGTTTGGTGGATCAACTTCACCACTTGACAACTCAACTTTCCAAGCCTCTCCAAGCTTCTCCAACTTCTTTCACTCCACACCCCTCTAGTCATCATCTCAAAATCATACAAAAATTTGTGAGCATACTCATAGTGATTTATACAGGTATATATGTCTTTTTGTGCCAAACATATATACATGTTTTGGTTCGCCTATGTAAGCACATTGAAGTCTACAGGTTTAGTAGAACTCAACAGGGTAGTTCTGCTCAATGTTTTCAGATATAGTCATTTTTTTGCATCAGGGTATTTTATTCAATGGCCATGGATGAAAGCAATGATGTATTTCGTATGTTGGCTATTGAGGATGAGTTGGATGGTACCAATTAACCATTTTTACAAGGGTCAACAAAAAAGAAAGCCAAAGAAAGGAGCTAGAAGAAGCAAGGAGATGGAAGGAGTATGCAGATTTGACAAAGAGTAGGCCTAATCAATTTTTTCATAAATTATTATTTTCAACCATAAGTGATTTTTACCACTACACCAACATTGTAAATACCATTTTTGATGGTTTCAACTCCATTTTGTAGAAGCAAAGAAGTTCTCAAGCTTGAGGAGTATTAGAAGTGCCTATGTATCAATTTTCATAATTTTTAGACTTCGTTTGAGCCCTCAAATAAGCCTTAGAACCTAATTTTTAATTAGGCTAGACACTAGGTTTGGGCAGGGCCAAAGCTAGTAAAAAACTATAAAAAGAGCTAGAGAGCTCATTTTTGAGGTTGGATTTTTAGAGATTGAAGCTCTTGTAAGAGAGACCTTTTGTAATAGAAAGCACTCCATTGTTCCTCTCTTTGTTCTTGCCTTGTGTGTGCATGTGTGTGTATGTCTCTGCATGCTAGTGTGCTTCTCACTCACACACTTGTGCCTTTACTTGCTCATTGTCATCATACCAATTCTCATGTCTCCACGAATTGTCATTTATGAGGTGGATCTACTCACATTGGTACTCACCATTGTGCTAGAGTGACACCAAATTTGGCATCGTTGCCAGGGAGAGAGCTTGACGGACAAGCATATGATGGTAAGACATAGAGTTGTGACATTGGAGTCATAGGTAATATCTTTACTTTTCTTCATCTTCACTAAATTTTTAGTTTTCTGGTCTTATTCCCTTCCCCACTTCATTCCCCCCATTTCATTTGTGAGAGAGAGTGAGATGGAGCTTGTGTGCATTCCATTTTCTTGTTGTTTGTGAGATTTTGTTGCAGGTTTCAACTGAATCATAATCTCTTGTAGCTTCTACAAGTACAATAGACCTCTGCATAGGTCTCGAGATGACGACCTCTATCTCTCGCAACAGACAGAGAAAGTTTTTTGTATTTCTTATTTTCATGCATGGCATGATAAACTGCATCACTACAACATTCCAAATCACTAGAAACATCACAAAAATTTTCTTTTTTTTTTTTAGCCTATCACGGCAGACCATCTATCATGATAGACACCATTTGTCATGAGAGACACTGTCTATTGCAACAGACATCCGTCTATCACGATAGACAGCCGTCTATCGTGATAGACACTCGTCTATCGCAACAGACACTCGTCTATCAGAACAAACCAAAATCCATGACAGATGATAGACGACAGATGATAGCACCATCTATCATGATACACACCGTCTATCGTGATAGACGTTGTCTATCATGATAGATGCCGTCTATCGTGATAGACACTATCTATCATGACAAACCAAAATCTGCAATAAACGACTGACACACTCTATCATGATAGACACCCATCTATCACGACATACCAAAATCTACCACAAACAACATACAACAGATGATAGTTAATAGACACTGTCTATCATGACAAACACCCATCTATCACGACAAGACCAAAACCACGATAGACACCTGTCTATTGCAATAGACACGTGTCTATTGCAATAGACACCCATCTATCATGGTAGACCAAAACCACGATAGACATCGTCTATCACAACAGACGCCTGTCTATTGTGATAGATCAAAATCTGTCATAGAAAACAGATGATAGACACCATCTATTGCAACAAACACCCGTCTGTGATGACAGATAGCCATGCATGATAGAGAGTGTCTATCGCGACAGATAGGTCTATCACGACAGACACCATGTAGCGCAATAGATAGCCAATTTAGGCAAAACTTAAGGTATTTTTTTTATTTGGGCTAAAAATTATCATTTTTTAAGGGCTTTTGCCTACACCATTACGGAGGCCTTAGATAAAATACACTAATATCCTGAGAGATCCGGTTTGCCTATTTTAACCCCTGAACCCTGAACTAGTATAACATTTTCATATGAAATCCATTTTTTGAGCTGTAGAGTGCATTGGAAATCCATTTTTTCATACAAAATCGATTTGAAGTTGACCCTTAGGTAGAATTAGGAAACCTAGGGAGATCTTGAGATTTTTTGTGCAATGCAAAGGGAAAAAAATGGGCCTTTAAATATGTATGAATCAAATTGTCTGTCAATTGAAGTTAAAAGCTTGAGCTAAACTTGGAACTTTTATAGGATCATTAAGAGCTCTTGGAGAGACCAAAGCAAGGTGCTAGTGTATGCAAGCTTGGGAATGTGCATCTAGGGCATACAGGTGCAAACAAGGAGAGGTGATTTGAGGTCGGAAGATCTCACAACCCCCTCAGTCGATTCCTAGCTTAGGCTAAGTGTGGTTTTGAGTGATTAGAGGCATGATAGGAACACTCAAGTTCTAAGAGCCTTTAAATTCTCAAGTTTAAGAATAGGGTAATTGCAGTCAAGGGACAACTTAAGGGCAAATAACTTAATTTGATTCGATGAAGAACATTGAGTACAAAAAACCTAAGTTCTCTTAATGATGAATGTTTTAAGACAAGGAAATACATACTAAAAGAATTAAAAGAAACAAGTGATTGATATAAAGGAATCAGACCCGAGAATGAGATAAGAGACCTCAAGCAAGGAGGCCTAGGATGAGAACCCAAGACTCCTTGAGGCAAGTTTATCTTGACCAAAATCATTACTCTAGAGTGGGTTCCCCAAGACAACAAAAGCACAGAACTATTCTTGAATAGACAAATGGAGGAAGTTTTTCGGAGTTTCAAGTCAGATCAACTTAGCAAAATAGGCAGAGTCACCATCTACGAGTTCAAAGATCAAGAGATACCATGAAAAGTTGTCTATCTTGATGACATGTTGGAGAGAATGTTCTTGGTAATAGAGCATGGCAAGCATGCATACACTTGGAAGGGCGAATTCATTTTCCCTCCTCCAAGATCTTATGTTTTCCATGGGCACCAAGGAGCAAGATCATCCTAGACTCATGAAACCCCGAGGGAAAGAGCTAGAGAGAGACCTGAAGTGAGCTTTGAAAAACCCCTTAGGAAGGGTCAAGATTAGATGCAAAAAGAACATATTAGGAGAGGCACAAAAATCCGAGACATCAAAGAGGCATGGATGAGTTTCCCTTGCCTAGGCCTAGAGAACACCCTAGAATCTTGAGGCCTACCCAACTGGTTAAATCCATGAAGAATTACTTCGATGGCACTGGAGATCCATACGATCATGAGAAGAGCTTAGACAAGTTTTGAGAGCTGAAAAGGTCAAGGATCTATTCACTCTGTACAATGCCTTTGATCTAACTCTCAAGAACACTGCCTTAATGTGGTTTGAACCACTACACCAAGGTTCAGATACAATACTTCATTGCTTATATGTAGCTTCAAGCAAACACCTTAGGAAACAGTTAGACTAGCAGGAAGAAGATTTAGACAATACTTAGAGAGATGCCTTGTGCCACAATCACCCACTCGAGCTAAGTGTTGGAGTTAGACGTCTATGGAAGCACACGAACAACACAAGGAAGAAGAAGAAGCTTGGAGCACAACACACAATACTGAATGTATTACCACTAGAATGTACAAAGATAAGTAGCCCATTAGGGCAATAGAAGTACATACAAGAAAGGGGAAAAACCTCCTAAAAAGGGAAAAAAGTGCCTCGGTGGTCCTAGAGTGTTCACACACATCACTACCTAAATATATCACCAAATCCCCCCATGGGAGTGATGCGATGAACAAGGAGCTAGCACTCATGTATAAGGAAGTGCCAAGCTATGTGGAAATCACTCCACAAAAGGAAGTAAGCCCAAAGCTTTGTGGAAAGCTTCAAACTTCTCCTTAGGCAGAGCCTTCGTGAAAAGGTCTATAATGTTCTCTTGTGTGGGCATACATGCCAAGCTGATCTCCCTAGCTGAGAACCTCTCCCTGACATAATGATAATGCACCTCAATGTGCTTAGTGTGAGCATGGAACACAAGGTTCCTCGCAAATTCCAATGCCGTTTGACTATTAGTGAGGATGGTGGTGGCAGAAAACTAACCAACACCCAAATCAGCCATAAGGCATCTGTGCCACACACACTCAACAATCATTGTGAAAGCTTCCCTATACTCAGCTTCACAACTGAAAGTATCCATAGTAGGCTACTTCTTGCTCAATCAAGATATGCATGAGCTACCAAGCATGAAGCAAAAATCACTAGTGGACACACAAGTGTCATACCAACCAGCCCAGTCAGAGTTAGAAAAAGCATGCAAATCTGACAGTAGTGATCCCCCCTTGGGATAAAACAGCCCAAGTAGCCGGGTACCACTCAAGTAGCAAAATATACACTTAACTGCTTGCCAATGCTTGACACCTGGGCAGTGCATAAACCTGCTCATCTGTGAGACAACAAACTGAATATCTAGCTGAGTAATGCATAAGTAAATTAGGCATCCAAGAGCTTGCTGATAGAGAATAGCATCAAATGCATCTCCATCATCATGAAGACTCAATTGTAAACCTGTCTCCATAGGAGTGGCAATAGGTTTACAATCTTCAAGGCCAAAACGATGCAGTAACGTGTCAATATATTTTGTTTGACACAAAGCCACTCCACCATCAATGTGCATAAACTAATTTCCCAAATAATGATGCAAATGCCCCAAATTAGACATCTCAAATGAGGCATGCAAATCAGCCTTAAAATCAGTAATATGCTTCTTATGAGGACCAGTGAGTAGCATATCATCAACATACACCACAACGATCACAAGTCCATCATTAGCACGCATAGAAGTTTCTCTCAATTGGATTGTTCTCAAAACCGTGTGCAATCAGATAGGCATGTATCTTTTCATACCAAGCACGTGGTGCTTGCCTATATTCCTTCTTTAACGTGCATACCTGGTTTCCATGCCTTTTCTACACAAAGCCACAGGGATGAAAAACGTACACTTCTTCATGCAAGTCACCATTCAGAAATGTTGTTTTAATGTCCAATTGATGTACATCCCAACCCTGATGAGCTGCAAGTGCACAGATGCTCCGAACAGTAGTCATATGGCATGTAGGTGCAAAGGTTTCATCAAAATCAAAGCCTCTTTCTTGAGCATAACCCTTTGCAACAACCCTAGCCTTATACCTGTCAACTGTTCCATCAGGCTTACACTTCAACTTGTAAACCCACTTAGTGCCAATGGACTTCTTGCCAGGAGGCAAGTCACATAAAGACCAAGTATCATTCTTCATTAAAGCATCATATTCATATTACATAGCAACCATCCAATTTTTTGAATTTTGTGCTTCATCAAAGGAAACAGGCTCATTCTCATCATAGAGACTGGATCCAACCATAGCATAGCAATCTGATGCAAAAGAAGCACTATGAGAGCTTGATTGAGTATGATATGACAGAGGTGCATCTAATTTGTTGTCACGCAAAGTCTACACCAGCCATTTTGGCATAGTTTTTGCCTCCTCAATATCAACTCTCTCATCAACAAGTGCATCATGTAAATCTGCATAAAAAATGGGATGATATACAGCATGACATGAAACCTGCAAAGGCTGAGAATTTGCCTCATTAGGGCCAACACTAGACTGTCCACCCATAAAAAGAGGCAGCAAAGTATCATACATGTCTTTGGAGCCAACAAATGTCTCCTTAGTACATGAAAACAATGGCTAAATAGCATCTTCTACAAGAACAACATCATGGCTAACCAAAATTTGTTTAGTCTGTGGATTATACAGAAGATAGCCTTTTCTTTCAGAACTGTATCCAACAAAAAATACATTTTACTACTCTATCATCCAATTTTCTGCGATGTTGTTCAAGCACTAATGCATATGCCAAACAACCAAAAGCATGCAGACGAGCAACAGATGGCTTACGATCATGCCAAGCCTCATATGGAGTGATAGACTGCACTACTTTAGTGGGACATCTGTTAAGTACATATGTTGCACACATGACAACTTCAAGCCAGAAACTATGCGGTAAAGCCTGACTCTTGACCATACACCTCACCATCTCCATGAGTGACTTGTTCTTTCGTTCAACAACTCCATTCTATTAAGGTGTATACAAAATTGTACATTGGTATTTTATCCCACATTCAGCCAAAAATGCATTAAAGTCAGAAGACATATATTCCCCCCCTCGATCAGAATGGAGGGTGCCCATTTTACATGCTGACAGATTTTCAACCAAAACCAAAAATTGTTTGCAGCATGTAAACACTTCGAACTCTTGCCTTCAATGGATATACCCATGCATGCCTGGAAAAATCATCGATGAAAGTCACAAAGTAGAGATAGTTTCCAAAAGAGGGTGTCTGCATAGGACCACACACATCACTATGAACAAGCTGAAATTTTTGAGTACCTCGAACTAAACCATCTTTTGGAAAGGAGGAACACTGCATTTTGCCCAAAATACGGCCTTTACATACATGTTTACTAGGTGCCTCAAGTTTGGGCAAAGAGGACACCATTTCATATTTCTACAGACATAGCAAACTAGCAAAATTTAGATGACCAAAGGGTGCATGCTAAACTTTGCATCTGACATAGCCTGAGAATCATGCACTGCACATGCTAAATCATTCATAAATCTTTCATAGTCTATGAGCTTATAGAGCCCATGACATAAAATTCCAGAAGCAATAATCACATCGCCATTTTACAAATCATGAACTGTACACCTGTCATCAACAAATTTCACAACCAAGCCAATCTTGGCTAAAGGCGAAACTGATAATAGATTCTTCTTTATCCTTGGCACAAATAAAGCATCTGACAAAGTGAAAGAACTACCATCAGCAGTAGTTAGAATGATCTTACCAACTCCCATGACAGGATAAGAGGAGTTGTTGGCGCATGTCATAGTATTCCTTATAGGGGCAGGCTCGAGTGAAGAGAAAAAATTGTGATGTGAGGTAATATGTTTTGTCACCCCACTATCGAAGTACCAAACATCTGAGTCTATTGCAGACATGCACTACTCATGAGAAAATGGGTCAAAACTACAAACAGTAGTAAATGCCCATTCTTCTTCCTGCAAATACTACCATACTCTATTTTTGGTGTAGAGGCCTCTGCAACAAGGATTCTGGCATATTTCTTCTTTACCTCTTTAGCACCCAGTTTTGGACAGTTCTTTATGATATGATCATTTCCTTTACAATACTTGCAAAACAATTTTTGCTTTTCTGATTTCTTCTCATCTTTGTCTTCCTTCTTCGAATGTGCAGCATTTGTAGATTTTTTTCTTGCTAGTAGATGAGCTCCATTTACCTTTGCCCTTCTGACTAGCCAAGAAAGCTTGATCTGCAACACGCATGATGGACCTGTTCTTCCTAGACTAATCTTCCTGCAATAGAACAGAGACTAACTCCTCAAATGACAAGGCATTTGGATTTCCCTTCATCATCAAATGAAGAGTAGAAGCAAAACTTTGATATGAATCAGGAAGACCATTCAGATTGGTTTGCACAAGTGAGCTATGTGGTATAACTTCATCATCAGAAATCAACTGTTCTTTCAAATCCTTGATCTTTGTCAGAAAATTGTCCATAGAATCACTTTCATTCATGTGCTCATTCTCCAACTGTAGGTAAGCAACACAAGCCTCATTCCTAGTCTGGCACAATGTGGTAAGTGTATCCCAAGCATCCTTAGTTATTTTGCAAGAGCAAATGTGAGGAATGATGGCACATTTGATAGAAAAAACTATCAATTCATGTGCATGAGCATCTCTGCCATCCCAACAAATTTGCTCTACGATAGGTGCAATAGAAACTGCAGCACGAATAGGAATGTGTAGAATATCACCATCTTCGACACCATCTCCATCAACTCCAACACCTGTATTTGCAGTACTTGTATTCGGAGGTGTAACAAGACATCTTTCAACACCCTACACAATATTCCACAGTCCTTTTGCAACCAATACATGTCGCATCATATAAGCCCATAACGGGTAGTTGGTACCATCCAGCTTATCCTCAACAACTAACATACATAATACATCATTGCTTTCAGCCATGGCCGGTGACTAAAATACCTTGATGCAAAAAATTGATTTTCCCTCAAAAGATTGAACAGAATTGCCCATACAAATTCTGCTAAACATGTAGCAGACTTTGAGATGTTTATACTGGCAAACTCAAACTGGTATAGACCTTTGACACAAAAAGATGAAATAGTCTGCACAAGCGCTGCGATAGTGCACTCGGAGGCCGAAACGAGCTCAGATCATGATTTTGAGACTGCAACTAGAGGAGTGTTGATGATGCCCTAGATAAAGTGGCAATCTACTCTGACACCAATTGTTGGAGTTAGACGTCTACAGAAGCACACAAACAGCACAAGGAAGAAGAAGAAGAAGCTTGGAGCACAACACACAATACTGAATGTATTACCACTAGAATGTACAAAGATAAGTAGCTTGTTAGAGCAATAGGAGTATATACAAGCCAGGGAAAAAAAAGAGGGAAAAAATTGCTCTGACGGTCATAGAGTGTTCACACACATCACAACCTAAATATATCAACACTAAACAAGTGGCTTTATTCCTAGATGGCTTGTTAAGTACCAAATTGAGATCCTATGTGTACTTGAATGATCCTAGATCCATAGAAGTGTGTATGCATATGCATAGATATTGAGGATAATTTGGGTGATGAATTGGAGCTTTCAAATATTTATAAGATTCCAATAGCTCTACTAGCCCTACTTCCAAACCATCTACATCTATTGAGGAATTGGCAGAGAAGGTAGCTCAATAGTTAGGAGTCTCTAGCAAGCAGAAACCTAGATTAGCCCCAGTAAAACGATGTTATATATGTGGAGGAGACCATATGGATAATGTGTGCCTAATCATAGCTCAACCCCAAATGAACCCTAACAGCCAATAATGCACCATAGCAAGGAGGTATACTAACCACACCACACAAGATCGCCCATATAATAAGCAAGTGGTTAGGCAAAAATACCCACAACCATATCCACAATAGGGGAGATACTAGAATCAGTACCCACTGCAATAGTATGTTAGGCCCCAACAACCCCACCATCTACCCTATCAAGCAGAATAAAGGCCTCAACTAGTGTTAATTCAACAACCTCCACCTCCACCCAATGTGATCCCAATAAAGTATGCAGATATTGAAGGAAATTTTGGATATAGCCTTAGTGCTAGCATCACCATTGATATGAGAAAGTGATCCAAATAATCACACTTTTGATTGGACTCATATAGAGAGTCTACCAGCCTACTATATGGATTCACCAAAGCATAAGCAGATTTACCCTTAAAAAACCCTAGATAACCTAGTTAGGAGCCAGAGTATGCTAATGTCATGTATGCAAATCCTAACTCTAGGCCCCCACCTAGATAGATAAGACCCCGAGCACCTAGAGGACCCTATTACAAATGATAGGGAAATCACTTCATTCATGATTGCCCTATACCCACACCTATGCAACCCCATTCCATGATAATTCAAGGTTTTTGCCAAGATTATGAAAAGGAGCACCTCTTACGAGACTGTCCTAAGAACCCAAACAATGGGCTGAAGATCACTCCCATTAATGTTATTGGGTTAGTAGTAGATTCTACTAGGATTGTAATTCCCAATACCCAGTGCAAGTGATCACTAGAGCTCAGACATTACAACAAAACCAAGGCTTAGGCCAGGAAAAGAGTTATGATGCTAGTGAGACCGAGAGCCTAACCAAGAAAAGGACAAGAGCTTGGAAGGAAAGCTGTGAAAGAATGAAGAGACAATGGTCAAAGAAGATGAGAGTGCTTGAGAAAAGCCTAAGAGAAACAAAAGTCAAAATAATTGAACTTGTATCTCAATCACATTCTCACACATCACCACCACTGCCATCGCCATCCCTATCTAATCAACCTCATATAAACCCACCACCACCTAGAGTAGGATTAGTCTTAGCAGATCCCGCTCGTGAGGACTTAGACATGATGCTTAAATCTTATCAGGCTAGAATCCAAGCAGGGCCAAACATGCTAGATCATGAAAGGTGTTACCCTAGAGATAACTTGGAGATTGAAAGAAAACTCTGTGCAAAGATGGTAGGATTGGCTTAAAACATGTTTGAGGCTAGGCACCTCTTCAACTTTACAACCTTAGCCAAAACATGGTTACACTTTGGTGGGTTATTAGAAAGATTGGAAAAGATGATAACTAAGTCAAGAAAGCAAGCTACATCACAACTGAGTGACATCAGAAGTGAAACTTAATTTCAACATATTGGAAAAAGTATGATGCCAATTCTTATTAGAAAAAAATATTGTCGACACATCTTTCATATCCATTCCTTCATGTCCATACTAAGCTCATAGTAGAATCTTCTAAACTACTAAACAATCTTTCCAGCGGTCTCTTATTTTTACTTCTCTTACTTGTGAAGATTTCTATCTCTTTGGCTCTTTTGGATAAAACACAAGTGCAAATGATTTTGTTGCATTAAGCAAATAGTTTCTGCAAATATATGATTAATATAGTCAATTAGTCTTTGGATAAAAGTTTTTGCTGATTTCTTACCACGTTCTCACCTAATCCAAAATCAAACAAAAGACCTGAGTTTTCCTTTCCTTGAATATGCATATCACCTACTCCAAAATCTAACAAAAGGCCTAATTCTTCCTTTCCTTGAATATGCATGTATGATTAAAATATGCCTATGCTCTTCTCCTCCATGACTTACATAACAAAAAACTCTTTTTTAATTCAAACTTAAACTTTCTTGAAAACAGTGTATCTTGAGCAAAACTTTCTCCAAATATCTTCTTGAAAATGACAATCCAAAACATTCAAATAATGCAAGATGGTAGCCATAAGATGGATACAAAATAATATCACACAACTTTTCATATCACGAAGGAGCTTCTTTCTTCTAAAATTTCAAAATGGTTTGTATTAAAGGCACACATCTCTCCATAAATGTACCTCTTGACAACCATCTTATATCATGAATATGTAAAACCTATAAACTTTGTAAGTTCATTTCTTTTGAAAGTATTTTGAATTTTATATGCTACATAGAAGATTCATTTATCCATGAATATACTTCATTAGAAATCTTATCTATGTATGTGAAACAAGAAAAACATTTACATGCCTCTAGTATAGTTAAAGACTCCCTATGTGCAATGCAATGTGTACACAATATGTGTAACTAATCTTTTTAAAATAGACTCTATCCAAACTATATGAAAGAAAAGAATGGGCTTCTCTTCACTGCTTTCATTTGTAATACTTGCAAATACTTTGAAATAGAAAACGCAAACTAATTTTGAGCCATCATGTTCATGTAAGAAGAATAATCAACCATCTATGGCATGTTCAAAAAATCTAGGGAGTAGGCAAGATCAAATATATTTTTAAATTTTGCACATGCTAGATCATTTCCTGCAAAACAAATACATCAATTCCATACATGTAATGGCTCTTTGAGAATTTTTTCAATCTTTTGTAGATGATCTTGAATCTTGCCTCCAACTTCACTCACAATTCATATCCCATAACATTTATGATCAAATATTCTTTTGTGTTTATGAATTGCATATATATGTTTGGTTTGCCATCCTTTTCCTATACTCCTGCATGGACCATTTCTCTTATATTGCTCTTTATTCTCATTCACAGTCAATCTTTAAAAACTAAACCTATGAAGCCACTCTTGCCAAAATCTATGTACTTTAGTTTTACTTGAATTATCCGCCAAAATCTATGTACTTTAGTTTTACTTGAATTATCCGAATCGACAACAGAGGGATTACCTTCTATTGACACATACAACTGTTCCATAGCATCCTCTAGCTCATTTTCAACTTTATCTTCAAATTCACTATCACTCTTGCTCATAGAACCAAAAAATTCTTCCATTACATCTTGCATTGATTCTCTTTTTGTTTTTTTCTCTGGGAAACTTCACCTTTCCCAAATGTATCAAAAAGAGTCCTTTGTTTCATCTAAACGATTCAAACAAGAAAGATTATACATAATGAACATCCACCAAGTATACTAAAAAAATATAATGAATTATATTTAAAACCAGTCCCTAAATTACATGACTTATTGTCTTTAAAAAAGAGTCCTTTGTTTCATCTTAAAATTTCAAACAAGAAAGATTAGATCTAATGAGAATCAAATAATGACGTTGAGCTATAGAAAAAAACGAGATTTGACCATGATTTTTACACTTTTTTTTTTTAGATAAAGGAAGTTCGGCCTTAGCCTACTCTCCCGAACTTGTATTAATTAAAAGAAAAGTACAAGTGAAGGGGACTAGTGCCCATGGGACCCCCCAAATCCCACAAAGTAGGGGTAAATATTAGAGGGTTTAGATGGCATTATAAATAAGGTTAATCACCCTCTCATCACCATCGTGTGGAGCCCACTTGGGTTTAAGCTTGGTGTTGATCAGAAGGAGCACTTGATGATGTCTGAAGGGGGGTTTGGGGTAAGGTACTCATCTTTTTCCTGATTATATGAACTTCATGTTTTGAATTACTTTCTCTAGTCTAAGCTCTATCTTAGCTTTATGCCATGATTTTTTCCTTGAAACTTTCTGTATGTCTTATGTTACGCTACAGACTTTGGGAGTTCTTTATCATTTCTAGAAAAAATGTCCTCCACATAGATAACTCAATGAATACACTAGAAGCCACACTTGCCTTCTCCTTTCCCTTCCATAGAGTTATCGTGTCCTCATTCTAAGTCTCTTTCTTCTTTTTGTCACCTATATTCTTCTTTCTTTCTAACTCTTGCTTTGTAGTACCAGCAAACAAGCTTCTTGTGACCTTTTCTACCACATCGGTAGCAAATCATATCACCTTCATCTTTGCTTTTGCTTCAGTTTTTTTGTGCATTTCCACTTGTCTTCTTTGTGCTAGCTTTAGCCATATTTGTTGAATCACTCATCAAATGTACCTGATTTACAAGAGTGGCGTTCTTGTAAGTGGCATTCAACTTCTCTAAACCTCATAAGCAATAGTCAAGCCCTTTATATCCACAAGAATTGCATTAGAGACAATTATTTTATTGTATGTAATAGAATTTTTATTCAAAATGGTCCATGCATCATCTTCCATGTCTCTAGTTCACCTGCACGAGGGTACCTTCACAATCCTTGAGAAAAAGAAGGCCTTGGATACACTCTTTCCACAAATCAAAGCTTGTACCCTCAAACCTTGACACCAAAATCCAAAAATTATTCCACAGATAGTTGCGCAATGACTTAACAAGCTTGCATGTGAAGTTTGAGTGAAAATGACAAAAAAACGTAAGAGATTAAATTTAGATTTTTCTCTATGAAAATTTCAAATTTTAATTTGGTCTAAAAGCACAATTTTTTGTTTTTTTACCACATTAAGTATACATATGGCACATAGAAAGGCAATAGAGGCTATTTCTAGCAAAACTCCAATTTGCAAGATCAAAAGGACTTGAAATCTGCTCAAATAAAGCCAAAAGGTATGCTGTAATTGAAATTCCAGCAAATATGCTTTTCCTCAAATTTAATAGATAAAATCTCACTTGAAATGAGAGCAAATCCATGCAATAATTAAATTTTAAATGAAAATCAAGCAAAGCAGGTGTTGAAAATGACATTTGGGATTAAGAAAAAAGAAAGCACAATAGAAGAGATTCTCCATGATGAAACTCTCCAAAAAACTCAAAATTTACTTCAACTTTGCAATTACCTGAAATAATCCTCAAAAACAATAGTTTTATCACGAAAAAACAAGTTTTTTTGAGATGAAATCCTTCCAAATGCAAAAAAATGCTTTTAACTTAACATAGGTTAAAGTGCAAAAGAATTTGGAGCAACTTTCTCGTGATGGAACAACTCAAAGCTCTGATATGAGTTGAAAGAGGTCGCAAAGAGCTACATGGTGGTGTGATCGGTTCCTTCAAACACCAAGGGAGTGAGCTGTAGCATGAGAAGAGAGAGAAACTTGCGCAAAAACTTGGAGAAAAAAATGGAAAAGCTGAAGTTGAAGAAGTCCCATTCAAGTTAAGAAAGTTTTGGGACCAAGTCTTGTTGATAAGTGATTTTTAGATCATTTGGGCATGTTCACACATGGCCAATGATAAAAAGTGAAAAATATTGTAAATGCCTATAACTCCCCAATTTGAGGTTAAAAAATTACAAAAAAAATATGTTTGGAAAGCTCTCAGAGAGAGATATCAATTGGAAGAGTCAAAATATACAAAAGGAGAATCCTTGGGGCCTTTATCTGAAACACTATGGACTCCATTCTTAAATACTTGAGAAAAACAATGACTGAGTTGCCTATGCTATGGAAGTGGGGATCTTAACTTGTAAAAAGAAGAAGAAAAAGAAGAAGAAGAAGAAGAAGAAGAAGAAGAAGAAGAAGAAGAAGAAAGAAGAAAGAAAGAAGAAAGTGTTGTTATGTCTATTAGGAGGCCGAACTCGGCCTATGAGACAAATCGATGTACATGGGTGTATCTTCTGTCTCTCAGAGAAGATAAAAGTGCTAAAAAAGACTAGTAAAGCTGATATATATCTCTGTAGTATGCATGTGGAGATGCAAAAGGTTAGTACAACAAGCATGAGAATGCATTTCAAACGACTAGCTAGCTCCATCCTGTGCTAGTGGGTGGGTGTAAGATGTGATACAGAGGTGGAGGTGGATTCAGGGCCATCCTGATGGCTGTAGCAGGATCAACCATCATATGGGATTATCTCTCCTCCATGGCGCGATGGTCACGAGCCTGGATCTCCGCAATCTAGTGTCGGTGAAGTCTTGGGGCCCGATATCCTATAGCACGGGGTTCTCTCCTAGCTCGAGAAGTTTGAGCTTGCTGAAGAGTCACCCCTCTCGATGTGTGGGCTGAGGGGGGGAGGGCTGCAGCACGTCGTGGAATAAAGAACTCAGTGAGCTGACTCTGTCTCCCTCCTGTATGGGTTGCTACAATAGGTTAGAGTAGGGAATCTATGTGACTCTGTATCTCTATTAAGAATTGCCCGAGCTCTCGCTGGTCTCTAGAGTCCATGATCTCTCGAAGGGTGGGCTGCCCTATAAACAGAGTCTCGTATCTGCCTCTGATGCCATCATATGCGCTACATCTGCATAGAAAGTTCTCCTCATCCTCCATCTCTACTCTGCATACCCTGCATATCCGCTCCTTTCTGGGAATGTCTGTGGCTCTACCCATCTCAATCTCTAGTCTGTGTGATGAGACTCTCAACTGGCCAATCGTTACCCTCGAGCTATGAGGCATGTAAGTATCCATGTAACATGGTCGCTTGATGAAACCATCCGCTAGTATGTCTAAGAACTGGTCTCGGTTGTGCGATAGTCTCAATCCTATGTGTGGTGTGTGCCATGTCTGACTAATGTAGAGCTTCGAGAGATCCTGTCTGAGCACAATATTCCTCTCATGACGAGAGAGTTGGATGTGAGGTGTGTCTTGGTCATACTAAAAAGGTGGCAATCTGTCCATATCAAGTTCATGACTATCAAACCAGACTCTAATCTGAGTGTACCAAGCTCTCTCATATCCTGACTCTAATATCTGTATAGATGCCTCAAAAGCTCTATGTGTGAGACTGTTAGGAGGGAGCTCCCTCATCCTCTAAATAAAGGAGATAGTCTGGAAGAGTGCATCTACTACCATGGGTGGTGAAACTAGCTCTTCCCTGATGATGCCATGTGGTACCTACTGTTCCCCGCAAAATAGTCGCAAGATCATATCTACTTGTGGCCTCTGGATCGCACTCCACTAGGTGACTGTGAGGCCTAGGGCCCAAACTGTCATAGCATACATCATAGCTGGTCTGACTAGTGTGTCAAATAGCCACCCCTTCGTGTGGGGCTCCTGGAAGTGTGCCTGGTGACATCTCCACTCTAACATGGCTAAAGCTGCATATCCTCATGTGAGTCTATCGGTGGCTGCCTGTCGCATGCTGAAGGGGCTAGGAAAGCTCGTGAATGTGACTCCAAGGTAGACATAGGAAGTGACCACCTCAGTCTGTCCACTGCCAGCTGTGAATCCTTCTCCATTCCTCACCATGGGGGAAGTGTGGAAGATCATGAACTTGGTCTTGCCAAGGTTTACTGTCAAGCCTCTCTGTGTACAAAACTCATCCAGGGCATCCAAATGGCACTGTAATCCCTCGGGTAACTCTGAAATCTAGACAATATCATCGGCATATAATAAAATGTGAACATGTGTACCTGCGAGGTCTGCACCCTCTCCTCTAGCTCGGAGAATGTAAGCCTCAATCTCATCGATGTAGAGACCAAATAGAGTGGGAGAGAGTGGGCAGCCTTGCTCAACACCGATGGTGCTAGCAATGGCCTCAGACATACCTCCTTGACACTGTACCCTCCCAATCACCTTCTAATAGAGTGCATAGATGGCCCAAATCATCTGTGATGGTACTCCCAAGCTCTAGAGGCATTGGAAGAGCCTCTCTCATGGCACTATATCAAAAGCTTTGCGGAAGTCCACAAAGCAGCACTATTGTCTCTTCTTTTGCACCCCGTGAATTCACATCTACATACATTCATGCATCAATGCTTAGATAACTACATAAAAATGAAATTGTATCAGTTTTTCTAGAATCACCTGGTCACCAGGGTTGCCGGAGGACACCCAAATCCTTTGGAGCCTTCCAAAACTCTAATGTTGACAGTTGCCCAAAATCCTTTGCTCCAAACTCCAGTTGCCTTAGATGTGGTTCTATGCAAGTGCCACGTTGAGGGTTGTGCAATATGAACGGAGGAGTTAGTGAGTAACTTATACCTTACAAGTTATACCTTAAGGTTTGATAAGTGAATCACATTTAGATGCCAAAATTATAATTCTTTTAAATTGAACAATATTATACTAATGAAATAAAAGGAGCCTTTGTCTATGAATGTTTGTGTATTTCTATGTAAAAGTAAGACCGTAAATGGCACTCACAACTATGTAAATTGGCCGGTATTGACAATTGTTTGCAATCACAAAATGATAATGTGGTTGAATGCAATTGCATAAACAAACAAACATCTCATACTTTCCCACCAACCACTATCTCCAACTAGCATAATTTAGTTTTAGCAAGTTATATATATTTTTTAAATTAAATTTACATTTAAAAAACTACACTCTATCAAGCATCAAGTGGTGTGGACATAATGGGGCTATAGGTCCCATTTGGAACCTTCCTACATATTATTGGAATTTCTATAGCTCCCAAAGAAACATCACATCTACATGGTGTTCCTTGATGTTTGACGATACAACATTTTGGTGGTCTAGAGTACGGGTGTCCTAGTGCAATTCGATCTTTCACTTTTGTTTGTTTCTTTTTTGAATCTTGATACTCCCCACTCAATCCCACTTTGTCTACAAACATGCATCGTCTTAACTACATTCCGTCCTTCATGCCGCCAACCATCCTTTTCCTACCTACTATGCCTTCTTAGTTGGACATGCTAGTCTCAATAGATATTCTTGCATCTTACCCATGCAAAATATCAGTCCCTGCAACAACACCTTGAATAATGATAGTACAACATGGAGGTGCAAAGGAGATAGATTCTTGAAGATGGTCAACAAACCAAGAATGTTTTCACCTTTAGAAGGGGCCAAACGAGCAGTCGTGCACCATGGATCATTTGATTAATTGATTTAAAGTCATCATGCATCGCATCGTGCATATTATTAGATCATTGGAAGAGTACATAGAGACAAAGATCAAGATAGAGAGAGTGAAGGACATTAGGTCAAAACATAGCCATGAGAATCATTAGAGGAAGATCATGTCTATAGTAGAGACAAATAGAAGAAGTGGAGTGTGGTATTCTGTGGGCATGTAGAAGTCGGCATACAGATGCATGCCTAGATAAGAGGATGCAAAGAGAGAGAGAGAGAGAGAGAGAGAGAGAGAGAGAGAGAGAGAGAGAGAGAGAGAGAGAGAGAGAGAGAGAGAGAGAGAGAGAGAGAGAGAGAGAGAGAGAGAGAGAGAGAGAGAGAGAGAGAGAGAGAGAGAGAGAGAGAGAGAGAGAGAGAGAGAGAGAGAGAGAGAGAGAGAGAGAGAGAGAGAGAGAGAGAGAGAGAGAGAGAGAGGTGCAGCCACAACACACGTGTGTAGAGATAAGGACATAGTGAATGAGGAGAGAAAGTAGAGTTACCGAGTGGAGGTAAAAGTGTTTGAGAATTGGAGAAGTGTAAACATGGAGAAGGTTTGGTGTGGTAAGCAGGGAATCTTCTTATGTTGATCAACAAGTAGTGAACCAGAGTGTTGTCAGGGAACTGTGAAGGGTGTGGGGACTAGAGAGGAGGGTGATGCTATGGAAAGATCAAAATAAGAGGTGATTGTTGAGGTGTGATGAGTGTTGTACGATTCAGTAGGCGCACTTAGTACCACCCCTTTCTACCCGAAGAATATCTTAACTATTTTGTTGACCATTGTATTCACCCTTCTTACGAGAAGACTATCGTAACTATTTCATTGTACCTATTCTTCTACTAGAGGATTATCCTAACTATTTTGTTGATTGTTGTGATCACTTGTCTACGAGTTTTGTACAGAAGTCCATGAGAAAATCAGAGAAGTTAGTGCACTAAATGTTGGTGCTAGTGTTGTTCACTGTAACATTCGCTATATTTTGACTGCGTCATAATATATCATAGCTTGTCCTATTTCTTTTGTCTCTTCTCTACAGAGTTCTGGTGTCGCAACTATTCTAATAGTTTATTTCTTGCATTCTGAGTTGAATATGCAATTAGTTATCCATTAGGATATGGATGGCACATTGCGATTCATTAATCCTTCTTTGTTACCTATCGAATTATGCACGCATTGACTCTTTTGTTGATAAAGTCTCGTAACCATAGACTTCCAAGAACAGTCCTCATAGACCCTATTAACTAAGTACGAAAGAACCCAATGACACAACACACACATTGTACAAGTGAAGCACATGCTATATAATTTTGGCACACCTAATAGGATCTAGGGGCTCACTGGTTATGTTCACCATGTCTTTCAACCTTGTGGTTGTGCAAATAGGGAATGAAAACAAAGTGTGCAATCTGAAATAGGAATCATATGGTTTGAAGCAAGCACCACGTGCTTGGTATGAAAAAATACATGCCTACTTGATTGCACATGGTTTTGAGGATAGTCCAACTGAGAGCACCTTATATAGTAAGCATGCTAATGATGTACTTCTGGTGACCATTGTATATGTTGATGACATCCTGCTCATTGGTCCCAATGAGAAGCATATTAATTTGAGGCTAACGTGCATGCCTCTTTTGAGATATCAAATTTGGGGCATTTGCAGCATTATTTGGGCATTTATTTTATGCAAGTTGATGGGGGAATATCTTTCTATCAAACAAGATATATTGACACATCATTGTAGCATTTTGGCCTCATGGAAATAGGTTTAAAATTGATTCTTCATGATGCTAGAGATGCATTTGATAGTGTTCTCTATCAAGAGGTTGTTGGATGCTTGATTTACTTAATGCATAATGTGACCTAAAATTTAGTTTGCTATCTCTTAGATGAAGAGGTTTATGTATTGTCCAAGTGTGAAGCATTGGTAGGTGGTTAAGCGCATACTTCGCTACTTGAGTGGTACATGACTACTTGGATTGTTTTATCCCAAGGGGGGATCATTACAGCAAAATTTACATGTTTTTTAAGACTTGGAATGGGCTAGTTTCTATGAAAATCGTGTGTCCATAAGTGCTTTTTTCCTCATGCTTGGTAGCTCATGCATATCTTGGTTGATCAAGAAGTAGCCTATTGTGACCACTTCTAGTTGTGAAGCTAAGTACAGGGTAGCTTTCACATTAAATGTTGAGTGTGTGGCTTAGACATCTTTTGGTTGATTTGATTGTTGGTTAGTCCTTTGCCACCACCTTTTCACTATCATTATGTCAAGGAGAGGTTCTATATTGGAGAGATCAATTTGGCTTATGTGCCCAAACAAGATAATGCTGCATATCTTTATACAAAGGCTTTGCCTAGGGAAAAGTTTGAAGTGTTCGACAAAACTTTGTGTTCACTTCCTTTTCTGGATTGATCTCATTGCACATAGCTAGGCACTTCCTTATACATTAGTGCTAGCTCCTTGTTCACCTCATCATTCCCAAGGGAATTTGATTATATATTTTGTTAGTGATGTGTGTGAACACACTTAGAATTGCTAGGATACTTTTTTTTCCTCTTTAGGAGGTTTTTTTCCTTACTTGAATATATGCCTAACTATAACAAGTGACTTATCTTTGTACATTCACTTGGTAATAAATTTTGTATTGTGTTATGCCCCAAGCTTCTTCTTCTTCCTTGTGTTGTTCGTGTGCTTTCACAGACCTTGAACTCCAACGTAATGGTTATCGAGCTCTTAAGCAAGAAAATATTAAGAGAAAATTTCCCATGCCTAGGATGGAAAATTTCTTCCATCAATTAAATGGAGCAAAGTATTATACCAAGATGGACCTTAGGAAATTCATAATCAAGTTAGGATTAAAGGAGAAGATGTTCCAAGAACTACTTTTAGAATAAAGTGCACGACTATGGATTTTTTATTACGTTTTTTGGACTCACCAAACCCTAATAAAATTCACAAACATCAGAATGAAGTATTAAGGCCCTATCTAGTATGTCCATTGTAGAGTTTTTATATGACAATCTTGTCTACATTTCAACTCGGGATGATTATTTGGATCATTCAAGTCATTTTTTCCTAGTGTTAAGTGAAAAAAGTATGATTTTTCAAAAACAAAAGTTTAATACCCAAGACATATTATTTCTAAGTATGGAATATATGTGGATCCAAAAACAACTATGCCATTCTATAATGGTCACAGTGTGAGACTTCGAAGAATTTTAGAGAATTGTTAGTTTATTTGGATGTCACCATAGATATGTCACGAGCTATGACCAATTACTTGTCTGCATGATGAAGGAACTAATAGAGCAAAGGAAAAACCTTTCCTTTGGGCAAAGAACATTTATGCTTGAGTGGTAATTTGTAACTGATTTAGTGTTGATACGAGAAGAATATCCAGTAAGTGAGTTTGTAATTCGTGTAGTGTTGATACAAGAAGAATATCAAAGTTGCTTTTGAAGTAAGAAGTTAGATTTGCAATTATTCAATATAAAAATAAGTGGTATGCTATTCCACATGCCCTCAAGAATGGAATCATTGTACATATGGTGCCAAAGTCTCTATCACATTTGAACAAGAGACCATCAAGTGGTTCTTTAATACAAAGGACTTAAAACGAAGAAAGGATTGATGCAAATAAGCCCTTCAAGCATTTGATTATGAGCTTAGATGTAGTGAAGGAAATTTAAGTATGGTGTTTGCTTCACTTAGTTATATATATGATCAATAGATTGCGTTTTGCTCAAATCACAAATTATCCAACTTGATTCAATAAGAGGGAAATGTAGGTTGAATCCTAGATTCGAATTTGGGAAGGCATAGGACATGGGGAATTAGTTACATGGGTTTTTATTGAAACGGAAGTGCTGATGAGCTCAAGAAAGACTTACCTGTAATAACTGCAATATGGAGGAAAAATACTTGTTATATGAAGGAAACTTTTGTTCCAAGAAAATTTAGAAATAAGATAATAATTTTTTATTAAATGTCATGATATGTTAAGTATTCGATATCCAAGAATTGATAAGTCTTATGACCTTGTTAGAAGAGTTTTTTACCATCCTAGGGTTCATCAAGGTGTCCAAGATTATGTAGTTAAATTTGTAAAATGCTAAGTCAATAAAGTTGAAAGGTTGAAAATACAAGAATTAATGAGGTGTTCCAAATGACAAGTGGATAAATGTATCCATGGATTTTATTATAGGATTATCAAAGACTCTAAAAGGGCACAATTAAGAACAACCAAATATCCTCAAATAAATGGTGAAATAGAGAGTGTTGATGAAACCTTATAGGATATGCTTAGTGCATATATTATTGAAAGGAGAACTAATTTTGAAGACTATATATCTATTGTTTTACAACACTCTTCTACAAGATATAGTTTGTTCACGTTAGTGCATGGGTGTCAACCAAGAGCTCCTTATGCAGTAGGATTGTCACATGAGAGTTTCCAAGACACAAAGGACTCATTAGAGGACATGAATGATATGTTTAAACAAGGTAAGAAGACCACTCCAAAAGCTAAGAATAGCATTTAAAGCGATAATGATAGAGCGTAAGCCCATGTGGATCCTCATAGAGATAGATAAACTTTTAAGTAGGACAACAAATATATCTTAAGGTACCAAATATACCTGAAATCATGCAAATTGGGCTTTTTCCTGTGTTAGCTCCTAGGTATTTTGATGATTCACAATACTCGAGAGAAGAGGAAAGATGGCATGCTAGCTCCATCTTCCTGTTAGAAATCCAATTAAATGGTTATCATCTTCAGTAACTCTCTACGTACCTTTTTACAAAGGCTCTACCTAGGGAAAAGTTTTGAAGCTTTCCACAAAGATTTGGGCTTACTTCCGTTTGTGGATTGATATCTTTCCACAGAGCTTGGCACTTCCTTATACATGAGTGGCAGTTCCTTGTTCACCGCATCACTCCCAAGGGGATTTGTTGATATATTTTGGTAGTGATGTGGGTGAAGACACTCGAAATTGCTAGGACATTTTTTTACCTCTTTAGGATGTTTTTTGCCCCTAGCTTGTATATATGCCTATAACCCTAACAAGTGAACTATCTTTGTGCATTCACTTGGTAATACATTTTGTATTGTGTTGTGCTCGAATCTTCTTCTTCTTCCACGTGTTGTTCATGTGCTTTCGGAGACCTCAAACTCCGACATATTAGTTATCGAGCTCTTAACCAAGTAAATATTAAGAGAAAATTTCCCATGCCTAAGATGGAAGATTTGTTCGATCAATTACATGGAGCAAAGTATTATACCAAGATAGATCTTAGGAAAGTCATGATCAGGTTAGGATTCAAGGAGAAGATGTTCCAAAAACTACATTTAGAATAAAGTACAAGATTATGGATTTTCGATGATGTTTTTGTGACTCGCCAAACCCTAGTGAAATTCACAAAGATTATGAATAAAGTATTAGGGAACTATCTAGGATGTTCCATTGTAGAGTTTTTAGATGATAATCCTGCCAACAGTTCAACTAAGGAATATTATTTGGATCATTCAAGACAAGTTTTCCTAGTGTTAAGTGAAAAAAAATATGATTTTTCAAAAATAGAAATTCAATACCCAAAACATATTATTTCTAACAATGGAATAGATATGGATCACAAGAAGTCTACACCATTCTAGAATGTTCGCACCATGAGACTTGGAAGAATTTTAGAGCTTTCTTCGTTTATTTGGATTTCACCATAGATTTATCACAAACGATGACGAATCACTTGTCTCCATGATGAAGGAACTAAAAGAGCAAGGAAAAACCTTTCATTTGGGTAAAGAACATTTATTATTGATTGGTAATTTGTAATTGGTTTAGTGCTGATACAAGAAGAATATACAGTAACTGAATTTGTAATTCGTGTAGTGTTGATACAAGAAGAATATCTATTTGCTTTTAAAGTAAGAAGTCAGATTTGCAATTATTCAATATATACGAATAAGTGGTATGCTATTCCATATGCCCTCAAGAATGGAATCATTATATATATGGTGCCAAATTCACTATCACATTTGACCAAGAGAGCATCAAGTGGTTCTTTAATGAAACAAACTTAAAAGGAAGAAGCCCTTCAAGCATTTGATTATGAGCTTCACTTAGTTATATATGTGATCAATAGATTGAGTTTTGCTCAAATCACAAATTATCCACTTGATACAATTAAAGGGAGATGTAGGTTGAATCCTAGATTCAAATTGGGAAGCCATATAACATGGGGAGTTACTTATAGGTTTGGATTGAAGTAGAAGTGTTGATGAATGCTCACGGAAGACCTAAGTGAAAAATCGACAATATGGAGGAAAAATACTTGTTATATAAAGCAAAATTTTGTCCCAAGAACCAATAAGTCTCATGCTCTTGTTAGAAGACATTTTTACTATCCTAGAGTTCATCAAGGTGTCCAAGATTATGTTGTTAAATCTACAAAATGCTAAGTCAATAAAAATGAAAGGTTGAAGATAGGAGTTTTGATTAGGTGTTCCTAATGACAAGTGGATAAGTGTATCCATGGATTTTATTAAAGGATTATCTAAGACTCAGAAAGGACACAATTAAGGACAACCAAATATCTTCAAATAGATGGGCAAATAGAGAGTGCTGATCACATCTTATACAATATGCTTAGTGCATATATTATGGAAAGTCAAACTTATTTTCACGACCATATATCTATTGTTTTACATCACTCTTCTACAAGATATAGTTCGTTCATGTTAGCGCATGGGTATCAAGCAAGAGTGTTTCCAAGATGCAAAGGACTCATTGGAGGACATGAATGATATGTTTGGACTAGCTAAGAAGACTATTACAGAAGCCGAGAATAGCAAAGGACTCATTGGAGGACATGAATGATATGTTTGAACTAGCTAAGAAGACTATTACAAAAGCTGAGAATAGCATTAAAAGAGATAATGGTAGAGCTTAAGCCTATGCCGATCCTCATAGAGATACATAAATTTGAAGTAGGACAACAAATATATCTTAAGATTCCAAATAGATCTGCAATCATGAGAATTGGGCCTTTGTCTTGTGTTATCACCTAGGTATTTTAGGACCCAATTCCATCTCTGCTCTATTGAGACACCAAAGCCTATTGGGATACCGAGTAGGCAGAAGACCAGACCCCTGGGGATAATTTGGCAACCATGGTCAACCAACAATTGGGGTGGTGTTCTTATGATGGCTCTAAAAGTGGTTTTGGAGTGGTTTATTTTGGAACCAGATGCCTCACAAAATGTGTCAAGGCACCCCCAAAAGGCTTCAATGTTGGTCAAATCATTATGCACAAATGCATTCATGTCCTCTGCAAATAGCCTTATGATCATTTGGCCATGGTTGAGAGATATGGAGAGACCTTTAATATGGCCCATTTCCATGTGGTGGTGGAGAAGACGGTTGAGCCCCTCCGTGGAAATAGTGAAAAGCAGAGGGGCCAACGGGCACCCTTGCCTAATAGAGTGTTTGTTTCTTTTTTGAATCTTGATAGTCCCCACTCAATCCCACTTTGTCTACCAACATTCATCATCTTAACTACATTCCGTCCTTCATGCTGCCAACCATCCTTTTCCTACCTACTATGCCTTTGTAGTTGGACATGCTAGTCTCAATAGATATTCTTGCATCTTACCCATGCAAAATATCAGTCCCTGCAACCACCATGTTTATCTCTTCAATCATCTACATCTGATCACATCTATTCGCAGATAAAGAGGTGGAGAATCTCCACACAATGACCATGATCATATATCTGAGCTTTTATATCATGTTTTTTTTCTTGCCACGTATAAGAGCATACCAGGAGCTGAGCAACCATAGGATTTAGAATAAGAAAAGGATGCTTGAAGCCTTTTCATCATGATGCAATGGCAAGGTGAGTAGCATAAAGAAATGTCCTCGATATGCCCTTGATAGCACGCTTCTGGTAGTTCCATTTGCATTCGTATATGCCTAAAATTCCAATGTTTTTTTTTTTTCTGCCATCTGTTCCCCTTTCCTTGCCTCACCCCAGCCCTAATTCCATGTACCCACCTTCAAGTGCTTTGATTGGATAATATAGAACATCTGATCGACAAGGAGAATGGTTCGCTGTGCTACACTTCCTTTATCTTTTGCATCTTTCATTAAGAACTTAAAGATTTCTTCTGCACAATGACACACTCTTTCTAGAGTATTAAATTGAAGACTTTGTCCAGTTTTCTGTGCCATTTCACTTTTCCACCACCAAGAGTACACTCTCAGACATAAATCAATGTTCTCTCCTATCAGAATCCTCCATCCGTAGTAAAAATTTCGGAGCTCCTTAGTAAAAGGGACATCTAGGGACATCTAAGGAAGGTTTGTGTGAATGTTTACCACCCTTCGCGCCTTTTAGAGATCATTGTTCTCAATTATCAACTCCTAGTCTCCCCTTGAATTGATTTCCTCATCCTTGCATAGTCTCTTGAACCTTCCTATTCCCAACGTTCATCTCTTGAACCCTTGCTCTCAACCTTAGTGTCTTGAATCCTCTTGTTTGCAACCTTGGTGTCTTGAGCCCTTGTTCTCAACCTCAATATCTTGAACTTAGTTCTCACCCATGCTAGGTATCTTGGACCCTTAATCTAGTGCTTCCATTGGAAATCTTGTTCTGCGAGCTTTTCAACGATCCCTTAGACGTCTGAATCAGAGCAACAGATTGGGAAATATAGTGTAATCTTTATTGGGCTAACTTCTCAAAGAGAAGAGTGCCATGTTTTGTACTATTTCATATACAAAGCACCAACATGCCTTTTGTAGAGACAGTTGGGTGCCCATGAGGCTTACGGAATCTACCAACCTTGCGGATGCCTACTTCCTAAGCTCTGATACCAATTGTTGGATCCAAGGAATTTGAACACATGACCTACATGCTAGGAGTATGATGGACTAACCGCTTGCCCCGAAAGCCATGGTTAGGAATAACTTCCTAGTCCTCCCTATTATAGTGCGGTTCAACCAGATTCTCCTTGTCATTTATTGAGTCTAACAATAATGACTCTACCTATATTATTTTGATACAGTTGCATATAATGACTGTGTCTTTGAGACATTAGCAGGTTAAGACTATGCAATGAAAAAGTAGAATATAAATTACAACGGAAACAAAATTACAAACTTTTTACAATAATCTGAAAATTTTCAAATAAAATGAGTGTACACTCAATCGTAGTTGTTCCATATAGGAACCATACTTTCAAAGCATACAGACAAGAAAACGTGAAGAACAATTGACACTTAAATTTTCAAAGAACGACCCTCAAGTGGAACGAGTGATTTAAAATGGAAACCAAAGGCATAGCATCTCTTAAATACCATCCAATAAAAGCAACCCAAGCATCTGTAGACTTGTTTTTGTTCCATTACATCTTAAAGTCAAAGGATGAAATCCAAATAAGTGTCATGTGGAGAAGTTTCGAAAACACTATTATTTAATGTACTAGCTGAGTAGCCATTTCCAGCTATGCATCTACAAATGCCATATTATGAATTCGACCCTCTGCGAAAATTCTGTTCAAAATACCCGCAAGCCTAACACCACCTTGTGCCAAGCGGGTCTCTACAATGGGCATCCTTGTCAGAAAGTATTCGTCTGCAATCAGGCAACCCAGTGAATGAAGGTTCATGTTGATATGCTTGACAGGTACTGCAAATGTCAGAACATGTCTTTGTCCGTTTCAGTCAAAGAATTACCTGCAAGATAACTTCCAGGGGTTGCGTTCCTGTATGCCCATTTGCATGCCGCCTTGATGCTCTCTGATGCATATCTGAGAACAAAGATTCAAAAGATAAAAAACCAACAGACTATAAAGAGCACCCATGCATCTTGTGCATGAGAATATGTTGCAAATATAACACTGAAATTGGGATCCTTGCTGCCATAAAAGAGATTCAATTAATGCCTTTCAAAAATGATTACTATCCTTATGAGTCATCCTGCTGTTAGCTAACTCATAACTGCTGTTAGCTTCTTCAAGAATTAGCTGCTAACACCCTCCTCTTCCTCCCAACCTCCGCTAACCATGGCCAGCAGATAAACATTGGCGATAAACTAGTCTTGAGACTATACCTTCCCAGCCTCAAGTATTAGGCCTGAAGGCCTTTCCATGTTCCTGTAAGACAATAGTTACGCAATATAACACAGGAGCAATAGCAGAGAAGATAACAGATATAGGAGAATCTCAACAATTTTCTACTATCAGCAAGTACAAAGATGATGGCGTTGTCCACCCGTGCGCTCTCAAGGTAGAGCTTAAATGGTGATCTAGACAACTCTAGATAGGGAGATACAAGGTAGAGGTATGCTGGCTCAACTCGGGTGTCTTAGGTAGTGCAGAAGTCATGTATATATAGGATCATGGGTGTCCTGCCATGGACGGCAATACATGGGCGGTAGAGCGTGGGCGGCCACCGCCCACGTAATTGCCATACACGGCTTATACTGGTTGAACCGACCTAACAAATATAAATGATTTCTGACTCCGACAGGGAATATTCCATGGAATATTCCCTTTACCGTCGCGCCGGGGGCGCTGCCCCCGGACCCCACAATTGGGGACCCTGGTAACTCCCTTTCCTTATAATATCTTACATGGTCCAATATGACCTTCATCCAACATTCAAGTTGGGATTCCCATCAATTGGGTAATGCACGCTTGGCTTCTCCTCATAACGGAGGCCTTACAAAATGTGCATACAATCATGAGGGGTAGACATTGATCATATACTAACAGTTCCTTCTACGAACCTTTCATAGGAATTGTTTCTTTTTGATGACGTGGCAAAAGCATGTAAAACATCAAAGAGTTAATAGAAAAAAGGTGCGCGTAGCTCACGGCTCACCGAGCGGGCATTATCCAGGAAATCTATCGTATCTCTCTGATCTACAGTGGTCCCGTGTCTGTGCAGATAGAGCCACCATGGCTGCGCCCTCATCTACGGGTGGTATCAGAGCTTAACGACCTGCGCCATACGAATCGAAGAGCAATCCTTTCATAAATACAAATGTTTTCTCCTCGGCTTTGACAGATCCTTTGCCGATCACAAGCAAGAGCGAAACCTTCTATTTTGGAAGCAAAAATTCTTCAATGCTGCCCAATTCTCATCGCTGGTTGCATTCGTAAGCCTTACATATAAATCATCCTTGCGAACAAATCATTGTATTGCGCAAGAAGGGAGGAGTCCACACAATATCGTAAGCAAGTCGCGACGGTCTTCTTCAGATTTGCTCCGACAAAAGTCGAGGTAGGAGAGCCCTGACTTCGAGCAGTCATGTCATTCAGTGTTGAGAAATTCGGGACAGAAGCGACGTCAACAGTAGTGGCTGCCATCTCGGCTGAACTTAAAGAACTCTGCTGCTGCTTCGGGAGGAGAAGCTTGCTACCCTGCACGTTCGAGAATGGTGGAGGAACACTCTTTGTGCTCCCTGCACGTGAACAGAGAAAATTTCGAGGATTTGGAGAGATAAAAGGAGATAAGTTACTAGCGATTAAGGACCAACTTCTTGGATTTTGTGAAAAGTCATCTATATTGTAAGGTGCACATTTAGATTTTGTTTTCATTTCGAGTGCATGTGGCAAGGGGACGTATGTACACACTTGCCTGTCCTTAAATGAATACTACTCACATGCTTTGCGACGAATGTATGGAATTACGAATCTTTTATTTGGACAACTCATGCATCTTTTAACGTTATATTTACCCTGTTGAAAACCTTAAACTAAACAAAAACTGACGGATATGGTGAAGTTTGGAACTGGAGTATTCTTGTCTCATGAAGATACCTTGATGATATAGATGGAATACCAAAGAGAAGACAGTCCAAAGATCTTGTGTATCGATCATGGGATAGATGTATAAAATTGCATGGCCTCTTGTCAAAAAGAACTTGCTTACGTTACGTGTTGTTATTGATGTTTTTACCCAGAGTTTGGGTTTCGGAGTGGATTTGCTATCATTGATTCGGGTCATACACTTTCGACAAAGGAGACTCAAAATTTTTTCGGAGAGGTCATAAATGAGCATATAAGTGCATAGGGACGTAGGAAGTGCTTAGAACAAGAGGAAAACCATCAAGATTACTTGTAAATATTCAGTTTTTTGGTACATATATCAAGAACTACAGTCAAAATTAATATTATCAATTTTTTCTTGATCTCGCCACAAGATTGCTATAGCATAGAGAAGTGCTTAAATTGTAAGAATGGATGATAACATTGCACAAATAGTGGGCGATAAGCTTAACAAAGATAATTATCACATATAGTCCTATAGGATGGATAATTTTTTGATGGAAAAAGGACTATGAAGATTAGTGAATGAAGAGGACGAGTATCTTAAATTGCCAGATAACTCGAACGTAGATCAACAAAGTGAATACAAAAAATGAATAGAAAATCTAGAAAGGTTCTCCATTGAATTTCGATATGTGTTTTTGACCTAATCCCATATATTCTGAAGGCTAGTACACGAAAAGAAGCTTGGGATATAATTCATAAAACATATGGTACATCAATAGAGACTAGAAAAATTCACTTAAAGCAGAAATTTTATAGTGTATGGCATGGCAATAGATCCATAACCAATTATGTGACTGAAATTAGAAAGATAATTGATGATTTAGCTTCAACAAATTGCAAACTGGAAGATGATGATATGATACCAATTATATTGAATGGTCTAGGACCGAAATACAAGAGTTTAGACACTTCTATCTCCATACGAGGCACTATGCTAGATTTTGAGGTTCTAGTAGCACTTTTCATGACAAAGGAAGTAGAGCTTGGATTGAATGCATCGGAAAGTGGCAACTCAAGAGATCATGCATTCTTTCAACATAGAGGAAGAGATTCTACCTATAATCATTTAACTTCTAGAAATGTAAACACAATGGATTTGCGAAGAGATAGAGGTAGATCAAACTCAAGAGGTAGAGGAAGATCATAGATACTTGAGAACTTTTATCATTCTAGCAAATACGATCAGTTTCAATAAGATTGCTATCATAAGTAATTTTTTATCAATATCTTAGTGATCATGGAATCAAAAGGCAATTGTCTTGTAGATACATACCTCAACAAAATTATGTTGCAAAACATAAGAATCATGTGATTGAGGAAGGTGCTAGAGCCATGTTAAATGAAAAGAGAATGCCAGATATATTTTGGGAAGAAGCTTATCATACGATCGTACATGTCATAAATAGAGCTCCAACAGGAATGGTTCATGATTTGAATCCTTATGAGAGACTATGGAAGCATAAGCCAAAGGTGAGCTATCTACGAGTTTTTATGAGTATTTGCTATGCACACGTGCCTAGTCAATTGAGACACAACTTTGAGCCTATCTTTGAAAAGTGCATATTCGTTAGTATGAGAAGTGAAGAATCACCTCCCGGCCTATTTATAGCGCTTGCCTAGTCACCATCTAGAGTTCTCTCTAAGGTTCCTCTACTCATCTGGCCATCATGAGTAGGTACCTCGTATAAACTCTCTGGCTCTTGGCCTTGGCTATCCCCCGAGCAAGGAACTTCTTGTTCCTCCAAACATGTACATCTCTGGAATATAACACTCTCTCCTCATTCTAAGGATCATTGTGCTCAATGATATAGAAGGAGCTATAAATCTGGGAATCAGAATCTATGATTCTAAATAATAAGAGTAGAGTGTGTTAGGTTTCTGAAATACTAGATAATTAAAAATTAGACAACTCGTCTCTCTACTTCATATCTAGAATTTCCACCAAAAAATAGTAGTTCAGCTTGCCTTGGACATACTGTAAGAATCCCTCTGAGGCCCAATGAGTCTATATGTGCGCAACATAAGTGCTCGAAATATTCTTGGACTCCCTATGCCTAGACCTTGACCACTAACTTGTGATGGCTTGTCATGTATAGAAACCTTGGCAACTTGCCCTTGTCTCCCTGGAATATCCATTGACAGCTTGTCATATGGTATAATTGTGCAAAATCACTTACTCCACTAGAGTAATGCAAGTTATTATGTTAATCAAAACAATGTGACTATGTCCAACTCTCTCTGGAAGAATACTAAAAAGAAATAGAAATCTTTTCCAAGTAGTGTTTTATCTCTAAGATCAAGTAAATCTGCTTGATTTACTCACTGTAATGAAATAAATCTCAAGAAAATCTCATCATGATCCAAACTATGAATCGAAGATGATAATCTATCAATGATCCAGACTATGGACTAAGATATCAATATGTCAATCTATCAACTATGGATATCAATATATCAATCTATCAATGATCTATACTATGGACCAAGATATCAATCTGTCACATCCAAACTATGGACTAAGATCTCAATCAATCACATCCAAACGATGGATCCAAATCTCGATGTATCATATACATATATATATATATATATATATATATATATATATATATATATATATATATATATATATATATATATATATATATATATATATATATATATATATATATATATATAATCCAAACTATGGATCAAAATCTCCCCATATAAAGTAAGTCTCAATCCACTCTGTGGAACTAAGTCCATCATGTCAAATGAAGAAGTACTAAGAAGGTGTAGCAACCAGTAGAACTACCACCGCCTTCTAATTAATAACATGCAAGATGTTCCAAGTGGATGAAACTTGCTTCATCCATGATCACCATCTGATCATCACTATGATCAAATCACAAATCATTCCTAACTAGGAATGAGGTGTCTCAAGTAAACCACGGTAATAATCTGGCACTCCTAGATATAATGAGGACCATAATATGAGTCCGTCAAATACACTGAAAAATGATAAGTAGATGTGTGCACACTCATAGCCCACTAGGCTAAACATCTAGCTCACCTCATACACACTATGTATGAACCATGGCCTATTCTCATGCATATCAAATAAAGTAGTACATACTATGAATTTCTTCTCAATGCAATTTTCTATTCGTAGTTCTTATATGTAAACCTTGCCTTTCCGCTTCTAGACTACTTGCCTGTGGACTTGCCTTGTTTGCGATCACATACAGAGTGACTGTCTCAACTGCCTCTCTATTGTCTAATAATAAGATGATACTGTTGATATATTTAGGTAGTGATGTGTGTGAACACTTTAGGACCGTCGGGATACTTTTTTCCCTCTTTAGGAGGTTTTTTTTCCCCGGCTTGTATATACGCCTATTGCCCTAATGGGTTACTTATCTTTGTACATTCTCTAGTAATACATTCAGTATTGTGTGTTATGCTCCAAGCTTCTTCTTCTTCCTTGTGCTGTTCGTGTGCTTCCGTAGACATCTAAATCCAACAATTGGTATCAGAGCAAGTCGTCGCTTCATCTAGGGCGCTGTCGACACTCCTCCGTTTGCAGTCTCAGATTCACACGAATTTTGGTGAGCTCGTTTCGGCCTCTGATTGCACTATCGCAGTGCTTGTGCAGGCTATTTTGTCTTTTTGTGCCAAAGGTATATACCTGTTTCTGTTTGCCAGTATAAGCGTCTCGAAGTCTGCTATTGGTTTAGCAAAACTCGTTTGGCCAGTTCCGTTCAACTTTTTGAGATACACTCAATTTTTTGCATCAAGGTATTTTAGTCACTGGCCATGGCTGAAAGCACTGATGTATTCCGTATGTTGGCTATTGAGGATAAGTTGGATGGTACCAACTACCCATTATGGGCTTATATGATGCGACATGTATTGATTGCAAAAGGATTGTGGAACATTGTGCAGGGTGTTGAAAGACGTCCTGTTACACCTGTAACAACAGGTGCTGCGAATACAGGTGTTGGAGCTGATGAAGATGGTGTCGAGGATGATATTGTGCAGATTCCTATTCGTGCTACTGTTTATGTTGCACCTACTACAGAGCAGATTCGCTGGGATGGCAGAGATGCCCAGGCACATGCATTGATAGCTTTGTCTGTCAAACGTGCCATTATTCCTCATATTCGCTCTTGCAGAACAGCTAAGGATGCTTGGGATACGCTTACCATATTGTACCAAGCTAGGAATGAGGCTCGTGTTGCTTACCTCTGAAAACAGTTGGAGAGTGAGTACATGAATGAAGGTGATTCTATGGACAGTTTCCTAACGAAGATCAAAGACTTGAAGGAACAGTTGATTTCTGTTGATGAGGTTATACCAGATAGCTCACTTGTGCAGACCGTTCTGAATGGTCTTCCTGATTCATATCAGATTTTTGCTTCTACTCTTCGCTTGATGATGAAAGGCATCCAAATGCCTTGTCATTTGAGGAGTTAGTCTCTATTCTGTTGCAGGAAGATCAGTCCAGGCAGAACAGGTCCATTATGCGTGTTGCAGATCAAGCTTTCCTGGCTAGTCAGAAGGGCAAAGGAAAATGGAGCTCTCCTACTAGTAAGCAGAAATCTGCAAATGCTACACATTCAAAGAACCAGGATAAAGATGAGAAGAAATCAGAAAAGCAGAAATTGTTTTGCAAGTACTGTAAAGAGAATGATCATATCATAAAGAACTATCCAAAACTGGTTGCTAAAGAGGCAAAGAAGAAAGAGGCTGGAATGGTTATTGCAGAGGCCTCTACACCGAAAACAGAGTCTGCAATCTTGTGCAGGAAGAAGAATGGGCGTTTACTACTGTCTGCAGTTTTGACCCATCTTCTCATGAGCAGTGCATGTCTGCACTAGACTCAGATGTTTGGTATTTTGACAGTGGGGCAACTAAACATATTATCTCGCAGCGCAGTTTCTTCTCTTCACTCGAGCCTGCCCCTACAGGGAATACTGTTACATGTGCCAACAACTCCTCTTATCCTATTATGGGAGTTGGTAAGATCATTTTGACTACTGCTGATGGTAGTTCTTTCACTTTATCAAATGCTTTATTTGTGCCAGGGATCAAAAAGAACCTGTTATCAGGTTCTGCATTAGCCAAGATTGGCTTGGTTGTGAAATTTGTTGATGACAGGTGTACAGTTCATGATATGTCTAATGGCGATGTGATTATTGCTTCTGGCATTTTATGTCGTGGGTTGTATAAGCTCATAGACTATGAAAGATCTGAAAATGATTTGGCATGTGCAATAAATGATTCTCATGCTATATCAAATGCAAAGCTTTGGCATGCACGCTTTGGTCATCTGAAATTTGCTTGTTTGCTACGCCTGCAGAAATCTGAAATGGTGTCCTCTTTGCCCAAACTTGAGGCACCTGGAAAACATGTTTGTGAAGGTTGTATTTTGGGCAAAATGCAACGTTCCTCCTTTCCAAAAGATGGTTCAGTTCGGGCTACACAGAAATTGCAGCTTGTACATAGTGATGTCTGTGGTCCTATGCAGACACCCTCTTCTGGAAATTACCTTTACTTCGTGACTTTCATTGATGATTTTCCCAGGCATGCATGGGTATATCCACTCAAAGCAAAGCACAAAGTGTTCATGTGCTTTAAACAGTTTTTGTTTTTGGCTGAAAATCTGTCAGTATGTAAAATGGGCACCCTCCATTCTGATCGAGGGGGGGAATATATGTCTTCTGATTTTAATGCATTTCTGGTTGAACGTGGGATAAAACACCAATGTACAGTGCCGTATACACCTCAACAGAATGGAGTTGTTGAACGAAAGAATAGGTCACTCATGGAGATGGCGAGGTGCATGGTCAAGAGTCAGGCTTTACCACATAGTTTCTGGCTCGAGGCTGTCATGTGTGCAACATATGTACTGAACAGGTGTCCCACTAAAGCGGTGTAGTCTATCACTCCATATGAGGCTTGGCATGACCTCAAGCCATCTGTTGCTCATCTGCATGTTTTTGGTTGTTTGGCATATGCACTAGTGCCTGAACAACATCGCAAAAAATTGGATGATAAGGCAGTAAAATGTATTTTTGTTGGATACAGTTCTGAAAGTAAAGGCTATCGTCTGTATCATCCACAGACTAAACGCAATCTGGTTAGCCGTGATGTTGTCTTTGTGGAAGATGCTATTCAGCCATTGCTTTCATGTACTAAGGAGACATCTGTTAGCTCCAAAGACATGTATGATACTTTGATGCCTCTTTTTACAGGTGGACAGTCTAGTGCTGGTCCTAATGAGGCAACTTCTCAGCCTTCGCAGATTTCATATGATGATGCAGATCATTCCATTTCTGATGCAGATTTACATGATGCACTTGTTGATGAAAGAGCTGATATTGAGCAGGCAAAAACTATGCCAAAATAGCTAGTGCAGACTTTGCGTGACAGTAAATTAGATGCACCTTTGTCATATCATACTCGTTCAGGCTCTCATAGTGCCTCCTTTGCATCAGATTGCTATGCTATGGATGCATCTAGTCTCTGTGATGAGAATGAGCCTGTTTCTTTTGATGAAGCATAAAATTCAGAAAATTGGATGGCAGCTATGCAATCTCAATATGATGTTATAATGAAGAATGGTACATGGTCTGTATGTGACTTGCCTCCTGGCAAGAAGGCCATTGGCACTAAGTGGGTATACAAGCTGAAGCGTAAACCTGATGTTATATTTGATAGGTATAATGCTAGGCTTGTTGCAAAGGGTTATGCGCAGGAAAGAGGCATTGATTTTGATGAGACCTTTGCACCTACATGCCGTATGACTACTGTTTGTAGCATTTGTGCACTTGCAGCCCATCATGGTTGGAATGTACATCAGTTGGACATTAAAACAACATTTCTGAATGGTGACTTGCATGAAGAAGTGTATGTTTTTCAGCCCCGTGGCTTATGCAGAAAGGACATGAAAACCAGGTGTGCAGGTTAAAGAAGGCATTATATGGTTTAAAGCAAGCACCACGTGCTTGGTATGTGAAGATACATGCCTATCTGATTGCACATGGTTTTGAGAACAGTACAACTGAAAGCACCTTATATGTTAAGCGTGCTAATGACGTGCTTCTGATCATTGTTGTCTATGTTGATGACATGCTGCTCACTGGTCCTATTGAGAAGCATATTGCTGATTTCAAGGCTGATTTGCATGCCTCATTTGAGATGTCTGATTTGGGGCATTTGCATCACTATTTGGGCATTCAGTTCATGCAAGTTGATGGTGGAATGGCTTTGTGTCAAACGAAATATATTGACATATTATTGTAGCGTTTTGGCCTTGAAGACTGTAAGCCTATTGCCACTCCTATGGAGAAAGGTTTACGATTGAGTCTTCATGATGCTGGAGATGCATTTGATGCTGTTCTCTATCAGCAGGCTGTTGGATGCTTGATTTACTTATGCATTACTCGACCAGATATTCAGTTCGCTGTCTCACAGATGAGCAAATTTATGCATTGCCCAGGAGTCAAGCATTGGCAAGCGGTTAAGCGCATCTTTCACTACTTGAGTGGTACTCGGCTACTTGGGTTGTTTTATCCCAAGGGGGGATCACTACTGCAAGATTTGCATGCTTTTTCTGACTCTGATTGGGCTGGTTGCTATGACACTCGTGTGTCCACCAGTGGTTTTTGCTTCATACTTGGTAGCTCATGTATATCTTGATTGAGCAAGAAGCAGCCTACTGTGGTCACTTCTAGTTGTGAGGCTGAGTATAGGGAAGCTTTCACAAGGACTCTTGAGTGTGTGTGGCTCAGACGCCTTATGGCTGATTTGGGTGTTGGCCAATCTTCTGCCACCACCATCTTCATTGATAGTCAGAGCGCATTGGCAGTTGCGAGGAACCCTGTGTTCCATGCTCGCACTAAGCACATTGAGGTGCATTATCACTATGTCAGGGAGAGATTCTCTGCCGGGGAGATTAGCTTGGCATATGTGCCCACGCAGGAGAACATTGCAGACCTTTTCACAAAGGCTCTTCCCAGGGAGAAGTTTGAAGCTTTCCGCAAAGCTTTGGGCTTACTTCCTTTTGTGGAGTGATTTCCACATAGCTTGGCACTTCCTTATACATGAGTGCCAGCTCCTTTGTTCACCGCATCACTCCCAGGGGGGATTTGTTGATATATTTAGGTAGTGATGTGTGTGAACACTCTAGGACCGCCGGGGTACTTTTTTCCCTCTTTACGAGGTTTTTTCCCCCGGCTTGTATATACGCCTATTGCCCTAATGGGCTACTTATCTTTTTACATTCTCTAGTAATACATTCATTATTGTGTGTTGTGCTCCGAGCTTCTTCTTCTTCCTTGTGTTGTTCGTGTGCTTCCGCAGACGTCTAACTCCAACAGATACCAAAAGATCATATAAATGAACTCTAAATCATATAAAAAATACAATCTCAGAGACTTCTCTCCCATACCATTTGTCCTGCACCTAGGTAGAATACAAAGTTTGATGTCCCATACCACCAACTTTATACTCCACATAGATGGGTGTATGAGATTAAAGTCGAACACTTCTCTCAAAAAAATGATAAGAATAACTCAGTGAGTACTCACAACCATGACTAATAATAAATGAAATCATGGAGTGTTCCTGAAGTGTTCCCTTCCCTCGATGGAAAGAGTAGAGTCATTCCTATGACTCTATCACGCATACTATCTGTAACATCAACTCATCTTGAGTTGAGAAATGAGAACCCATACAATCGATCAACTCAACTAGAGTTGTGAAGGATGCGGCTTGCATCAGATATCAACTCATGTGACTTGAATCAAATATTGACTCATAATAAATTTGAAATTTATATAACTTGTATGAATCCAATTATATGAAATGGGAAGAACTAGCAAAGTTCTCTTATTCCACGCTCTCATGGCACTATATATATATATATATATATATATATATATATATATATATATATATATATATATATATATATATATATATATATATATATATATTTCAGAAAATTTCGACAGAGTCTCCTTTGTCCTACTGAGAATGGTCACCATAAATCAATGCTCAAAAAACAAGTATCTAGGGCATATCTAGCCCATGGTGATCACACCATCTCAAGAAATATCATAAAAAACCTATGACTCAAAGTCTTTTCCTTTCAATAATGTATCCTACATAAACAATTTCAAACAGCAATAGATTAAATCTTAATTTTAACTAAATTTTACACATCCAAAATCTATGAACTTTTCCAACCTTTTGTATCTTTTTTCAAGCTCTCATTGGGCACAAAAATCGCTTGATTTGGATATTTTCGCAGAGTTTTATGACCATTTTACTAGAAGGATCGAACACTCAATGACCAACTCTGAAAAATGTACAAGGTCATCTTCTTGAAGCCCTTAGACTGATCAAACAAATTCCAAATTTCATTTTCTTTGTGCCCACATCTAGATCAAAATATCTAGTTTGGTCTCACAAAATTTCAATTCAAAATGAAATCAAATACTCATTCAAAAGTATAATTCTATCTCTGCTGCACCTGCACTTAGGTGAGCTTAGAAACAATACTGCTCCCCTTTTATAATATCTTCTAACTACGAAGATAAATTTTAAAATACTTGAATTTTAGGTATAGCATAGGGTGTATACTTGAGTAGGTTCTCCAATTAAAAGTTTTGAAATTGGACTTTCCAATATGAAATTATCATGTGCGCATCAGACACATGTACCACTCTTTGGAAAATCCTCGCCAGAGATTGGTCTAAGAAGAATAGATCATTTGACCTATCAAATGATGTCCAATTTCTTCCAAAGTTTAATAGCATATATTTACTACTATCTAACTTTATTGATATAAGTTTCATAGTATTTAGACATTTGAATCTTTCATAATGATCAAAATACTAAGCCTCTATACCTGCAATATTTTAAAACTTTACAGAGGCTAAGTTTTACTATTTTCTTTCTATCTCCTAAATGGAGAAATATTTCATCTTGAAATTTTGTACACACCATTTGGAGGTTTTTAGCTAATTATGGAAATAAAAATCACGCAATTCGAGTAAATGAGCTAAGAGAACCAATCACCTCTATGTGATACGGTCTCTGGTCATTTCATAAATTCCAGAGGCTGCACTTTCATGTGCAGAGATTATTTGATATATCAAATGATCTTCAAAAATAATGAAACTTGGCATGCACGAAGTGAATCTATCAAGATTTCATTTTTGGATCTCTCAATTAAGAGAAATGCCCTTTGTAACAGGCCTATGTCACTTGTTTTAGGCCTCTACCTCTACTAGCAGCACTTTTAGTGCATAGGTCATTTGACCTATCAAAAAGTCTCCAAATTACTTGAAAATTGGTCAGATTAAAGCTAAACATAGGGGCTATTTGCCCTCCAAATTTCAATCAATTTGGGAATTTCGTCAAAGAGTAGCATCCAAATCTCTATGAGGCTGCTACCTCACTACTATTTGCTCGATCAAATTTTTTTAATTAAAAAATGACGAGACATGTTAATCCTTATGATTAAAAAACTCATTCATTATCTTGGATGGATTATGAAATGGAGACATATCCATGCTATACTGATCTCTTTTCTTCTCTTTATCTTTCTCTTTCTCTCTCTTCATTCTCTTTTATTTTCTCTCTATGTCTTTCTCTTTTTTTTCGTTTATCTCTCAAGCGTAGTAGATTATTGGTCTATGTAAAATGACGCAAAAGCTAAGGACATCAAAGTCGGCATGGCATAATGGCTAGAACATTCGCCTTCTAGATGGAGGTCAGAGGTTCAAATCTTCCTGATGCATAGCGAGTGTTTCTACTTGATCTATAAGAGAGTATACACTTACCTTTAATCGTGAGCCATGCAGCCTCCTCTATGTTCTTTTGCCGCCTCACGGGTGTGATGCTCTCCATGAAATTCGAACCGTCTGATCTCAAACAATGAGGCCTCTCTCCATGGTTGTTCACGCGTCCTTCTTTCTCTTGCCGACGATGAAGATGATCTGCCAAATCCTTCTCAATTTTTACTCGTCCAAAAATCCTCCATCTCCTTGCCCAAGGTCTGTCTCTCCCTCAGGCTCTGAGACCAATTGTGAGAAGTGGAGAATGACATGCGTGGGACTCACCTCTCAGCCTATTTATAGCCCTTGCCTAGTCACTATCTAGAGTTCTCTCTAAGGTTCCTCTACTCATCTGGCCATCATGAGTAAGTACCTCGTATGAACTCTCTGGCTTTTGGCCTTGGCTATCCCCCGAGCAAGGAACGTCTTGTTCCTCCAAGCATGTATATCTTTGGAATAGAACAGTTAGATACTGATAAGAGAAGAAAGGATATAGATGCTATAACCATGTTACAAAAGAATGTATAGTGAGCAAAGATGTTATATTCAATGAAAATGTATCATGGTATGCACCCAAAGACATGGTTGTGATAGAAAATGATATGGATGATTCTATGCATACTGTTCATAATGAGCCAGAAACAAGTCACAGACACTTTGACCATAAAGAAAGCCAAGATTATGGTTTATATGAGTTTTCTACACTTGAATTATCATGGAGTGAAAATATAAAAGACTATGCAAGGAGAAAGGAGAAAGGAAAAGAGAAGATGAGAGAGTACATATCTGATTCGGATATTGATGATGAGATAATTACATCTGGCATGTTGAAAAATAAGAAGGAGAAATATATTCCTCTACATGCAAGGAAAGAGGCATGTTCAAGATCATATGAGCAAACACCTATGAGACGATCTACGAGAGTAAGGCATCTTATGGATAGACTGAATCTGTACAATAAGTGTATAAAGCTTCATTACGCATAGATGAGAGAGAGAATCAAGCACGACAAACCAAAGAACTTTTATGTGTCACAAAGTAAAGATTGATGCAAAGAAATGGATGATGAGATGAATGCATTGAAGAACAATGATACATGGAAATGAGTGAAATTACCACCGAATAAGAAAGCTATTGGATGTAAATGGATGTACAAATTGAAGTGCAAAAGTAATGGTTTAGTAGAGACATTTAAAGCACATCTAGTTGCAAAAGGATATGCACAAGTATATGGATTGGATTATGATAAAATATTTAGTCCAGTGGTAAAAATGATAACAGTGAGAAGCATGATTCTATGGATTGCTATGAACAATTGAAAATTATATAGAATGGATGTTAACAATGCATTCTTGAATGGAAAATTGCACGAGGAAGTCTATATGCAATAAACTAAAGATTATTTACATCCAAACTATCCTAACTATGTATGCAAATTAAAGAAAGCACTTAATGGATTGAAACAAGCACCAAGAGCATGGTGTGAAGGAATTACTAAGAAGTTATTAGTGTTATACTTTATGGAGTAACGGAATGTTAAATGGATTTTAATGCCTTGAGGTTTTTAATGTATTTTATGTTTTGATTTAGCAGGGGAAGTTTCATGAGGGTGTGAATGTGCATAGACTTATTTAGATATTTTTTGAAGTTATTTAGAAGAATATTTAGAAGATAGTCTTTTTAGTTATTTTTATAAAAATAATAGATCACTTTAGAAAGCGATGTTTTAGTAAAAATAGAAAATCAAGATTTTATAAATAAATTAGATTTTTATAAAAAGCACGCTTTTTGAAGCACCACTCTCATGTATCTTATATTCATGACGTAATAAGAAATACCTATAAATACATATACTCTGATAGACATGTTCATTAGAGTATGTGGGAGGAGATTACCCAATCTGGTATCAAGTCTCTTATTTCTTTCTATTCTCTAAGTACTTTTATGTGATTTTGTTTCTATACTATCCTCTGCATACGTGCATGTACGGGATCCGAAAGTCAACAGTAGTATGAGAGCCAAGGCACGTATGCAAAGGTGGTTTTTCAACGTCCAATCAAGATTCATGGCGTCTGCTCATTAATCGATAATTATCTCAATTGTCCGATCAAAACCTAGGTTTTGGTTCTCTACATAAGGCCATGGATCCTAACCATACTATCGATGATTTTGGTTCATCACCCTTATCAAAGGTACCAATCGAGTAACAATTAGAGCTTTTACAATATCAAAATGCCCAAAACAAGATCAACAAACGAGATGCTTCACTCCAGCAACTGCAAAGTGATGATAATAATCTTGTTAAGATAGTGAAGGTCATTGTTACCACCCAAGAACAAGGCACACAATCCAAGATTGGTGCCAAGTATTCCCAATTTTCATGATTCGATGGATGAAAGCATGGTCAATTTGTTCTTTCATGGCTATCTCAATTTGATGACTTCTATTCTGATGAATCATACTCTGAAAGTGAGAAAGTGAAATTCGTTATAATTATTTGGTGGGTAAGGCCTAGTTATGATGGAATGTTTTGTGCCATAACACCGATCGTCCTACCATATGGGATGCATTTCAAAAGAACATTAAGGAATCCTTTCTTCCTCCTCAGCTGAACTTACATGCTCATCGATCATGGATAACTTTTGGGTGGAAAGATGGAAATACTATATCTACCTATATTGTGTTGAAGATAAATATACAAGCTCATTTTCATATGAGCTATGCTTGGATAAATTTACCAAATATAAAGATAAAGAAAAAAAGAGAAAAAAAGAAAAAAAGAAAAGAAAAAAGTCTAGTCAAAATTCATGATGAGTAAGAGATACAATATCTTGCCTTGTAGTCAATGGCATGTAGTGGAAAAAGTGGTGAGTTAAGGAGGCACAAACTTCTTCACATGCTCATTGGTGATAAAATTAGAGTGAGAGCACGTTCTAAACAAGGAGAGAGAGAGAGAGAGGCAAGAGCTCCCAGTAGTCAAATCTATTCATTTTGTCTTCCCATAGACTCTTTCCAGCCGCACATCAATTTGTACACAACACTGTTGTGGAGCTCATATCTCAGTATGTATATAACCATTTCTTGCATTTAAACATTCATTAGAAAGATTATCTCGTCTAATTTTTGGACACCAAATATCTCCTTGAAATCTTATATATTCTATGAGATATCAGTGAAAGAGTGAAGTTCAGGTTTTCAGTATACCTATATAGATAGGTGGTCTATGTTGGTTAGTTGAGTTGCCTGACCAAAACTCATCCAAATTACTTGATTTTTAGCTTCTTGGAAAGCTATATGTGTCTAGTGTTTCTATACAAAATATCTTTCTCAAAGGATATATATTCAGAGAGTTATCAATCCGAGAGTGAAGTTCAGGTCTTTAGCATACTTGTGTGAACAGGTAGTTTATTATTGTCAGTCACGTTTCTTAAATCAAGACTTGTCAAAATTAAGTTATTTATAGCTTTTCAGAAAGCTCTCTTTGTCTACTTTGATTGACTAAAGTCAAAAGTCCATTTGAGTTTTTTATTGAGAGCAACAAGCTATCTAAGGTGCAGTTATTTGTCGAAGTGCTGGACATACAAGGGTTCACTATACATTTCACTTGCGCATAGGAGAGCTCTCATTCTCCACAGTTGGTATCAGAGCAAACTTAGTGTTGAAGCTTCATCAACAGAGCTAGAGTTAAAGCAAAGCAAAAGAGGAGCTACAAAACAAGGAGGAGCTTCACAAACGCAAGAGCAAATGACAATATAACTATTCAAGGTAACTCTCAAAGTCTTTGATACTCTTCAAGTGGTTGACTTGGGTCAACAAGTAGAGAAGTTGGATAAATATAACTATCCGTGTGGAAGTTTAGAATGACCAACTACCTAATGGGTAAAGGTGTATGGGGTATTGTGAGCGGCGATGATACTCAACCTCAAATCAATCAAGCTATGGCCACCGAAGTCTAAAGGAGGCAAGCAAAAGAAAGGGAAGCGAGGAATAGGAGAGTCATGTTCCTCATTTCGCAAGTCATTACTAATGCCATGGTAGGGCATATTCAACATCTAGAGAAAGCTAAGGATGCTTGGGAAGCTCTTGAAAGGATGTATTCAACAAATACCAAAGCTAGGAAACTTCAGCTCAAGAATGAGTTGAACACAATCAAGAAAAGTTTGAGTCAATCCATAGCTCAATATACTTTGCAAATTAAGGAGCTAAGCGATGCTTTAGCTTCTATTGGCACAACGTTTGAAGACGAAGTTCTTGTGTGTTATACTCTCAATGGATTGAGAGAAGATGAAAGATGGAAGCCTCTTATAACTTCCGTTAACTTGAAAGATGCATATCTAGGTTTTGAACAGCTAATCCCTCATCTTGTCATAGAAGAGCTTAGCTTTGGTGGCCCCAAAGGAAAGGACAACCACAACCAAATGTTATATGCAGGTCGGGGTAAAGGAAGAAACTCAAGAGGAGGCTCAAGAGGAAAAGGAAGAGGTCATAACAACTCCAACTACAATCAAAACAATTCAGAAGACAACAAGGATGCATCAAATGGCAACATACAAGGAAGAGGTCAAGGTAGCAGTAGAGGAAGAGGCCGAGGCTCCTACAATTCTCATAAAGGTATAACATGCTATCATTGTGGTAAAGTAGGACACTATGCTAGTGATTTTTGGCTAAAGAATGGAAGACCAAACAGAGGTAATCAAAGAAACCAAAGAAACTTTGCAAGCACCTCAAGTGAGGGAAGCTAGGACACACTACTTGCAATGAGACATGCGTATAGAAGCTCTTGTGAAAATGACAAAAAATGGTACATTGATTCAAGTTGTAGTAACCATATGTCATGCCAAGGAAGTTTTTTCACTAATCTACAGGTACCAAGTGGAAAAGGATGTGTTGAAACAGGTGCTGATACTCAACACATGATTGAACATATTGAAGATATAAGGCTTGGAGATACAAGTAAAGCAAAGGTACTATCTAATGTTCTTCATGTTCCTACAATTTCAAAGAACTTGATTTCAGTAAAGGAAATGGTAGAGAAGGGTTATCATGTCATATTCAATGAGAATGGGTGCTTCATAAAGAATCCAAAGGAAGGCTTCAAGGTCATTGCTCGAGGTAGAAGAGAAGGAAGGATGTTCACTTTGGATGTCCAACATCCACATGGAAAGGTCATGTACATTCAATGTGGGAACAAGAAGATTTCAGAGCTGGACTTATGGCACAAAAGAATAGGACACATCAACATTCCAAAGCTGAAGGACATGAGCAAACATGAAGTAGTAAGAGGTCTTCCAAAATTTAATAACATTGGACTACATGAGTTATGTGAAGCTTGTCAACTAGGAAAGCAAACAAGGGAGCCATTCAAGAGGAGCAATTATGTGGCCCCAAATGTCTTGGACTTGATACATACGGATGTATTAGGACCAACCCAAGAGGCATCAATGGCTGGTAATAGATTTTTTGTCACCTTCATTGATGATCACTCAAGAAAGGTATGGCTATTTTGTATGAATAAAAAATCAGAGGTGTTTTCTATATTCAAAAGATTCAAAGTTGAAATTGAAAAAGAAACAGGAATGTCTATCAAAACCTTAGGGTCCGATGGTGGAGGAGAATACTTCTCCAAAGAATTTTCAGATTTTTTACAAGAGAATGGGATCAAAAGGCAGTTCACTTGTAGGTATACACCACAACAAAATGGAGTAGCTGAGAGGAAAAATAGGCAAATTGCTGAAATTGCAAGATGCATGCTCAAAAAGATGAAGATACCATTGTACTATTGGGCTGAAGCTACCACAACTGCCATTTACTTGATGAATAGGTGCACAACATTGAGAATACATCACTTGACTCCAGAGGAGGTATATTCTGGTAGGAAACCTGATCTTAGACACCTCAAAGTGTTTGGATGTGTTTGCTTTGTTCACATTCCACAAGAAGTTAGAACAAAGATGGAACCAAAGTAAAAAAAATGCATTTTCATCGATTACTTGATGGAGCAAAAAGGATACAAGTGTTACAACCCTAGAACAAAGGAATTAAGAGTCTTGCAAGATTAGGTCTTTGATGAACTAAGACCATGGTAGGAAGATAAAGGAAAGGAAAACATTTTTGAAGAAGATTGTGATGATTATGCAGGGACAAATCAAAGAGAAGTTCAACAATCAAGCACAAAGGTTTCAAGTCCAGAGGCATCTACATCAAATGAAGAATGTTCAACATGGAGGGGGAGTCATTCTGTGTCTCCAAATTCAGCTCATAGTAGAGTCGAAGAAGCAAGTGCTACTCCAAACAGTGACATAGATGCAGGTGAAGAAGAATATGAAGAGGTAATCACTTCGATGGTAAAGCTGAATATGTTAAAGAAGCAACTTTCTAAAGGCAATGAAAGAAGATCTTCAAGGAGAAGGTATCCAACTCAAAGGTTGAGTTATGATAGTTTCATGGCGACACATTTTGCATACATGATGCAGGTTATCAAAGACAAAGAGCTTGAGACATATGAAGAAGCTTGCACACAAAAGGAATGGAAGCAAGCTATGAAAGAGGAGATCAAAGCTCTCAAAGATAATCACACATGGGAGCTAGTGCCAAAGAAAGAAGGTATGAAGATTGTTCCAAACAAATGCGTGTTTAAAGTAAAAAGGAATGCTGATGGTTCACTAGCTAGATATAAGGCTAGATTAGTTGCCAAATGATTTAAACAAACAGAAGGCATAGATTATGATGAAGTTTTCAGCCCTATTGCAAAGATGGGAACTATCAAAACATTATAGCAATTGCTGCTTCAAGGAGATGGCCATTATATCAACCCGACATAAAAAATGTTTTTCTCAATGGAGAACTACAAGAAGAGGTATACATGAGTCAACCAGTTCGATTTGAAGATGAAAACTATCCAGACTTTGTTTGTAGGTTGAACAAGGCACTTTATGGCTTGAAGCAAGCACCAAGAGCATGGAATCAAAGATTGGTAGAATATCTAACTAAGTGTGGATACAACCCAAGTAGTGGAGATCCTTCATTGTACATGAAAAAGGAAGAAAATAAAGAGGTATATATTTGCATATACGTCGATGACCTCATCATAACAGGAAATGATGTTACAAGGATTAAGGATATCAAAAGGAAGCTTGGTAAGGAGTTTAAAATTTCAGATCTTGGAGCGCTGAAATATTTTATAGGAAATGAAGTTGTTTATGGAAAAAGTGGCATCTACTTGATGCAAAGGAAGTACTTGTTGGATGTTCTTTTCAATTTTGAAATGAGTGAATGCAAACCACTCACTCAACCCATGGACACAAATACAAAGATATGTTCAAATGATGGAGAACTGTTGGAGTGAGACATCTGCGGAAGCACGCTAATAGCACAAGGAAGAAGAAGAAGCTTGCAGCACAACACACAATACTGAATGTATTACTAGAGAATGTACAAACATAAGTAGCCCATTAGGGCAATAGGCATATATACAAGCCGGGGAAAAAAACCTCCTAAAGAGAGAAAAAAGTACCTCGGTGGTCCTAGAGTGTTCACACACATCACTACCTAAATATATCAACAAATCCCCCCTGGGAGTGATGCGGTGAACAAGTAGCTGGCACTCATGTATGAGGAAGTGCCAAGCTATGTGGAAATCACTCCACAAAAGGAAGTAAGCCCAAAGCTTTGCGGAAAGCTTCAAACTTCTCCCTAGGTAGAGCCTTCGTGAAAAGGTCTGCAATGTTCTCCTGCGTGGGCACATATGCCAAGTTGATCTCCCCAGCAGAGAACCTCTCCCTGACATAATGATAATGCACCTCAATGTGCTTAGTGCGAGCATGGAACACATGGTTCCTCACAACTACCAATGCGCTTTGACTGTCAGTGAAGATGGTGGTGGCAGAAGACTGACCAACACCCAAATCAGCCATAAGGCGTCTGAGCCACACACACTCAACAGTGGCTGTGAAAGCTTCCCTATACTCAGCCTCACAATTGGAAGTGGCCACAGTAGGCTACTTCTTGCTCAACCAAGATATACATGAGCTACCAAGCCTGAAGCAAAATCCACTAGTGGACACACGAGTGTCATAGTAACCAACCCAATCAGAGTCAGAAAAAGCATGCAAATCTGCCGGTAGTGATCCCCCCTTGGGATAAAACAACCCAGGTAGCCGAGTACCACTCAAGTAGCGAAAGATACGCTTAACCGCCTACCAATGCTTGACTCTTGGACAATGCATAAACCTGCTCATCTGTGAGAGAGCAAACTGAATATCTCGCCGAATAATGCATAAGTAAATCAAGCTTCCAATAGCCTGCTGATAGAGAACAACATCAAATGCATCTCTAGCATCATAAAGACTCAATCGTAAACCTATCTCCATAGGAGTGGCAATAGGCTTACAGTCTTCAAGGCCAAAACGCTGCAATAATGTGTCAATATATTTTGTTTGACACAAAGCCATTCCACCATCAATGTGCATAAACTGAATGCCCAAATAATGATGCAAATGCCCCAAATCAGACATCTCAAATGAGGCATGCAAATCAGCCTTAAAATCAACAATATGCTTCTCAATAGGACGAGTGAGCAGCATGTCGTCAACATAGACAACAATGATCAGAAGCACATCATTAGCACGCTTAACATATAAGGTGATTTCAGTTGGACTGTTCTCAAAACCATGTGCAATCAGATAGGCATGTATCTTCTCATACCAAGCACATGGTGCGTGCTTTAAACCATATAATGCCTTCTTTAACCTGCACACTAGGTTTTCATGCTCTTTTTGCACAAAGCAACGAGGCTGAAAAACATACACTTCTTCATGCAAGTCACCATTTAGAAATGACGTCTTAATGTCCCACTGATATACACTCCAACCATGATGGGCTACAAGTGCACAGATGCTCCGAACAGTAGTCATACGACATGTAGGTGCAAAGGTCTTATCAAAATTAATGCCTCTTTACTGTGCATAATCCTTTGCAACAAGCCTAGCCTTATACCTGTCAACTGTACCATCAGGTTTACGCTTCAGCTTGTAAACCCACTTAGTGCCAATGGCCTTCTTGCCAGGAGGCAAGTCACATAAAGACCAAGTACCATTCTTCATTATTGCATCATATTCAGATTGCATAGCAGCCATCCAATTTTCTGAATTTTGTGCTTCATCAAACAAAATAGGCTCAGTCTCATCACATAGACTAGAAGCAGCCATAGCATAGCAATCTGATGCAAAAGAGGCACTATGAGAGCCTGATCGAGTACGATATGACAGAGGTGCATCTAATTTGTTATCACCCAATGTCTGCACCAGCCATTTTGGCATAGTTCTTGCCTGCTCAATATCGGCTCTCTCATCAATAAGTGCATTATGTAAATCTGCATCATAAATGGAATGATCTACATCATCACATGAAACTTGCAAAGGCTGAGAAGTTATCTCATTAGGACCAACACTAGATTGTCCACCTGTAAAAAGAGAGAGCAAAGTATCATACATGTCTTTGGAGCTAACAAATGTCTCCTTAGTACATGAAAGCAATGGTTGAATAGCATCCTTCATAAAAACAACATCATAAGTAACCAGAATGCGTTTAGTCTGTGGATGATACAAACGATAGCCTTCACTTTCATAACTGTACCCAACAAGAATACATTTTACTGCTTTATCATCTAATTTTTTGCGATGTTGTTCAAGCACTAATGCATATGCCAAACAACAAAAACACGAAGACGAGCAACAGATGGCTTGCAATCATGCCAAGCCTCATATGGAGTGATAGACTGTAGCGCTTTAGTGGGACACCTGTCCAGTACATATGTTGCACACATGATAGCCTTAAGCCAGAAACTATGTGGTAAAGCCTGACTCTTGACCATACACCTCGCCATCTCCATGAGTGACATGTTCTTTCGTTCAGGAACTCCATTCTGTTGAGGTGTATACGACATTGTATACTAGTGTTTTATCCCACGTTCAGCCAGAAATGCATTAAAATTAGAAGACATATATTCCCCCCCTCAATCAGAACGGAGGGTGCCTATTTTACATGCTGACAGATTTTCAACAAAAACCAAAAACTGTTTGAAGCACATGAATACTTCGGACTTTGCCTTCAATGGATATACCCATGCATGCCTGGAAAAATCATTGATGAAAGTCACGAAGTAAAGATAATTCCCAAAAGAAGGTGTCTGCATAGGACCACAAACATCACTATGTACAAGCTGCAATTTCTAAGTAGCCCGAACTGAACCATCTTTTGGAAAGGACGAACGCTATATCTTGCCCAAAAATATAGCCTTCACAAAAATGTTTTCCAGGTGCCTCAAGTTTGGGTAAAGAGGACACCATTTCAGATTTCTGTGGGCGTAGCAAACTAGCAAAATTCACATGACCAAAGTGGCATGCCGAAGCTTTGCATCTGACATAGCCTGAGAATCATTTACTGCACATGCCAAATCATTTACTGATTTTACATAGTCTATGAGCTTATACAACCCACGACATAAAATGCCAGAAGCAATAATCACATCGCCATTTGACAGATCATGAACTGTACACCTGTCATCAACAAATTTCACAACCAAGCAATCTTGGCTAATGTAGAAACTGATAACAGGTTCTTCTTGATCCTTGGCACAAATAAAGCATCTGACAAAGTGAAAGAGCTACCATCAGCAGTAGTAAAAATGATCTTACCAACTCCCATAATAGGATAAGAGGAGTTGTTGGCGCATGTAACAGTATTCCCTGTAGCCACAGGCTTGAGTGAAGAGAAGAAACTATGCTGCGAGGTAATATGTTTGGTCGCTCCACTATCAAAATACCAAACATCTGAGTCTATTGCAGACATGCACTGCTCATGAGAAGATGCCACAATCCTTTTGCAACCAACACATGTCGCATCATATAAGCCCATAACGGGTAGTTGGTACCATCCAACTTATCCTCAACAGCCAACATACAGAATACATCACTGCTTTTCAGCCATGGCCGATGACTAAAATACCTTGATGCAGAAAATTAATTGTATCTCAAAAAGTTGAACAGAACTACCTAGACGAATTCAGCTAGACCTGTAGCAGACTTCGAGACGCTTATACTGGCGAACAGAAACTAGCATATACCTTTGGTACAAAAAGATGAAATAGCGTGCACAAGCACTGCGATAGTGCGTTCCGAGGCCGAAACGAGCTCAGATCACGATTTTGGCACCACATAGCGAAGCTATTTTGATCTCAAAAACACGCTGAGTATGCTCACCAAAATTCGTGGGATTCTGAGACTGCAAACGAAGGAGTGTCGATAATGCCCTAGAGGAAGCGATGACCTGCTCTGATACCAATTGTTGGAGTTAGACGTCTGCGGAAGCACGTGAATAGCACAAGGAAGAAGAAGAAGCTTGGAGCACAACACATAATACTGAATGTATTACTAGAGAATGTGCAAAGATAAGTAGCCCATTAGGGCAATAGGCATATATACAAGCCGAGGGAAAAAAACCTCCTAAAGAGGGGAAAAAGTGCCCTGGAGGTCCTAGAGTGTTCACACACATCACAACCTAAATATATCAACCAAAACCATTGGAATATGTAACGACATACAGAAGCATTGTTGGATCATTAATCTATGCAAACATTACAAGACCTGATTTATCTTATGTTTTTTGTGTACTTTCTTAGTTTATGCAAGCCCCGACAAGTGAACATTTAAACTCAGCCAAGAGAGTATTAAGATACATAAAGCATACAGTTAATCATGCTTTGTTTTACAAGTTTGATGAAGAATTGCAGGTCAAAGGCTTTAGCGATGCTGATTGGGCAGGTTCAAAGAAAGATAGGAGATCAACCTGAGATCATGTGTTCATGATAGGAAGTAAACCTATCACACGGAGCTCAAATAAACAACCTACTATTGCACTTTCATCCATGGAGGCTAAATATAGAGGATTAGCATTTTCCATATGTGAAGCAATGTGGATTAAAAAGATTTTGGCAGATCTTGAAGTGCAAGTTGGAACCATCCCTATTTATGGTGATAACATGTCAAGTATTTACTTGGCTACATGGTTGAAGACAACTCCCAAATGAGCTTGAGAGGGAGTGTTGAAGATAAATATACAAGATCATTTTCATATGATCTATGCTTGGATAAATTTACTAAATATAAAGATAAAGGAAAAGAATAAAAAAAAGAAAAAAAGAAACAAAAAAGTATTAGTCAAAATTCATGATGAGTAACAGATACAATATCTTGCCTTGTAGTGAGTGGCATGTAGTGGGGAAAGTGGTGAGTTAAGAGGCACAAACTTCTTCACATGCTCATTGGTTATAAAAGTAGACTGAGAGCACGTTCTAAACAAGGAGAGAAAGAGGCAAGAGCTCACAGTAGTCGGATCTAGTCATTTTGTCATTTTGTCTTCCCATAGACTCTTTCCAGCCGCACATCAATTTGTACACAGCTCTGTTGTGGAGCTCATATCTCAATGTATATATAACCACTTCTTGCGTTTAAATATTCATTGGAAAGCTTATCTTGTGTAATTTTTTGCATACCAAATATCTCTTTGAAGCATATATATATTTTGTGAGATATCAATGAAAGAGTGATGTCCAAGTTTTCAGTATACCTATATAGACAGGTGGTCTATCTTGGTCAGTTGAGTTTCCTGATCAAAACACATCCAAATTACTTGATTTTTAGCTTGTTGGAAAGCTATATGTGTCTATGTTTTCTATACCAAATATCTTCCTCAAATGATGTATATTTTAGAGAGTTATCAATCCGAGAGTGAAGTTCAATTCTTTAGCATATTTGTGTGGATAGGTAGGTCATTATTATTAGTTGTGTTTCCTTACCAAAACTTGTCCAAATTAAGTTATTTATAGCTTGTTAGAAAGCTCTCTTTGTCTACTTTGATTGACTAAAGGCAAAAGTCCGTTTGAGTTTTGTATTGAGAGTAGCAAGCTATCTAAGGTGCAGCTATTTGTCCAAGTGATAGACATACAAGGGTTCACTACACATTTCTGTTGCGCATAGGAGAACTCATTCTCCACATATTGAACATTTTTTGCAACGACTATTACTTATTCATTTGCTTGAAATGATTTTGAAAGATAACTTGTAAAGAAAGTATGAAGATTTTGAGATGGAAATTTAATCTAAGATCAATACCCTACCTTCGACAACCCTCTATGAAGCTATTTCTTTTGCACATGATGCTACAAAAGAGTTTTAATCCATCACCAAGTCCATTCGCTTACAAAAAAACGCATCAACTGTCTGATTTTCAACTAATGCAAGATATTTCTTAAAACAATTAAATACTTCATCCTTGTGCTTCATAAAGTATAATACAGTCCATCTGCTATAGTCATCAATAAAAGACACATAGTACCTTGAACCTGAGACTGAGGGGTCTTTGCTAGGTCCCCATACATCTGTGTGTACAAGCTCTAGATAGTCTTCATGCATATATCCTTTCTTGGAGAAGGGTAACCTGTGAGACTTACCAAATTGACAAGCACCACACTTGTAAATCATATGTTGCTTGGATACATTAGGTATCCCAAGCACACATTCATCCCTGCACATTTGCTTCAAGGTCCTTTCTCCTATGTACCCTAATCTCTTGTGCCAAATCTCAAGCTCTGAAAGTGTTTGATCTTTATAACTGTATAATGCAATGTTCTTTGTATCTTCCAACTTAAAAGTGAAAAGTCTACCTGATTTTTCTCCTTTAGCTATCCTTTTGAATCCATGTCTTGGGTCCTCCACAAATGCTCCATACTGATTGAATCTGACCTGCAACCCTTTCTCTACAATCTGACCAACACTCATTAAGTTCTTTGTAATTGTAGGTACATAAAGTTGTTGATATATTTAGGTAGTGATGTGTGTGAACACTCTAGGACCGTCGGGGCACTTTTTTCCCTCTTTAGGAGGTTTTTTTCCCCCGGCTTGTATATACGCCGATTGCCCTAATGGGCTACTTATCTTTGTACATTCTCTAGTAATACATTCAGTCTTGTGTGTTGTGCTCCAAGCTTCTTCTTCTTCCTTGTGCTGTTCGCGTGCTTCCGCAGACGTCTAACTCCAACAATTGGTATCAGAGCAGGTCGTTGCTTCTTCTAGGGCACCGTCGACACTCCTCCGTTTGCAGTCTCAGATTCGCGATCTGAGCTCGTTTCGGCCTCCGAACGCACTATCGCAGTGCTTGTGCAGGCTATTTCGTCCTTTTGTGCCAAAGGTATATACCAGTTTCTGTTCGCCAGTTTAAGCGTCTCGAAGTCTGCTACAGGTCTAGCAGAACTCGTCTGGGCAGTTCTGTTCAACTTTTTGAGATACAGTCAATTTTCTGCAACAAGGTATTTTAGTCACCGGCCATGGCTGAAAGCAGTGATGTATTCCGTATGTTGGCTGTTGAGGATAAGTTGGATGGTACCAACTACCCATTATGGGCTTATATGATGCGACATGTACTGGTTGCAAAAGGATTGTGGAACATTGTGCAGGGTGTTGAAAGACGTCCTGTTACACCTGTAACGACAGGTACTGCAAATACAGGTGTTGAAGCTGATTAAGATGGTGTCGAAGATGATATTCCGCAGATTCCTGTTCGTGCTGCTGTTTCTGTTGCACCTACTGCAGAGCAGATTCGTTGGGATGGCAGAGATGCCCAGGCACATGCATTGATAGCCTTGTCTGTCAAACGTGCCATTATTCCTCACATTCGCTCTTGCAGAACAGCAAAGGATGCTTGGGATACACTTACCACTTTGTACCAGGCTAGGAATGAGGCTCGTGTTGCTTACCTCCGAAAACAGTTGGAGAGTGAGCACATGAATGAAGGTGATTCTATGGACAGTTTTCTTACAAAGATCAAAGACCTGAAGGAACAATTGATTTCTGCTGATGAGGTTATACCAGATAGCTCACTTGTGCAGACCGTTCTGAATGGTCTTCCTGATTCATATCAGAGTTTTGCCTCTACTCTTCGGTTGATGATGAAAGGCAATCCGAATGCCTTGTCATTTGAGGAATTAGTCTCTGTTCTGTTGCAGGAAGATCAGTCCAGGCAAAACAGGTCCATTATGCGTGTTGCAGATCAAGCTTTCCTGGCTAGTCAGAAGGGCAAAGGAAAATGGAGCTCTTCTACTAGTAAGCAGAAATCTGCAAATGCTGCACAATCGAAGAACCAGGATAAAGATGAGAAGAAATCAGAAAAGCAGAAATTGTTCTGCAAGTACTGTAAAGGAAATGATCATATTATAAAGAACTGTCCAAAACTGGCTGCTAAAGAGGCAAAGAAGAAAGAGGCTGGAATGGTTGTTGCAGAGGCCTCTACACCAAAAACAGAGTCTGCAAATCTTGTGCAGGAAGAAGAATGGGCGTTTACTACTGTCTGCAGTTTTGACCCATCTTCTCATGATCAGTGCATGTCTGCAGTAGACTCAGATGTTTGGTACTTTGACAGTGGGGCGACCAAACATATTACCTCGCAGCGCAGTTTCTTCTCTTCACTCGAGCCTGCCCCTACAGGGAATACTGTCACATGCGCCAATAACTCCTCTTATCCTGTTATGGGAGTTGGTAAGATCATTCTGACTACTGCTGATGGTAGTTCTTTCACTTTGTCAGATGCTTTATTTGTGCCAGGGATCAAAAAGAACCTGTTATCAGTTTCTGCATTAGCCAAGATTGGCTTGGTTGTGAAATTCGTTGATGACAGGTGTACAGTCCATGATCTTTCAAATGGCGATGTGATTATTGCTTCTGGCATTTTATGTCGTGGGCTGTATAAGCTCATAGACTATGAAAGATCTGTGAATGATTCGGAATGTGCAGTTCATGATTCTCAGGCTATGTCAGATGCAAAGCTTTGGCATGCACGCTTTGGTCATCTGAATTTTGCTAGTTTGTTACACCTGCAGAAATCTGAAATGGTGTCCTCTTTGCCCAAACTTGAGGCACCTGGAAAACATGTTTGTGAAGGCTGTATTTTGGGCAAAATGCAACGTTCTTCCTTTCCAAAAGATGGTTCAGTTCGGGCTATGCAGAAATTGCAGCTTGTACATAGTGATGTCTGTGGTCCTATGCAGACACCCTCTTTTGGAAATTACCTTTACTTCGTGACTTTCATTGATGATTTTTCCAGGCATGCATGGGTATATCCACTCAAAGCAAAGTCCGAAGTGTTCATGTGCTTCAAACAGTTTTTGGTTTTGGCTGAAAATCTGTCAGCATGTAAAATGGGCACCCTCCGTTCTGATCGAGGGGGGGAATATATGTCTTCAGATTTTAATGCATTTCTGGCTGAACGTGGGATAAAACACCAGTGTACAGTGCCGTATACACCTCAACAGAATGGAGTTGCTGAACGAAAGAACAGGTCACTCATGGAGATGGCGAGGTGCATGGTCAAAAGTCAGGCTTTACCACATAGTTTCTGGCTTGAGGCTGTCATGTGTGCAGCATATGTACTGAACAGGTGTCCCACCAAAGCGTTGCAGTCCATCACTCCATATGAGGCTTGGCATGACTGCAAGCCATCTGTTGCTCATCTGCGTGTTTTTGGTTGTTTGGCATATGCATTAGTGCCTGAACAACATCGCAGAAAATTGGATGATAAGGCAGTAAAATGTATTTTTGTTGGGTACAGTTCTGAAAGTAAAGGCTATGGTCTGTATCATCCACAGACTAAACACATTCTGGTTAGCCGTGATGTTGTCTTTGTGGAAGATGCTATTCAGCCATTGCTTTCATGTACTAGGGAGACATCTGTTAGCTCCAAAGACATGTATGATACTTTGATGCCTCTTTTTACAGGTGGACAGGCTAGCGCTGGTCCTAATGAGGCAACTTCTCAGCCTTTGTAGGTTTCATATGATGATGCAGATCATTCCATTTCTGATGCAGATTTACATGATGCACTTGTTGATGAGAGAGCTGATATTGAACAGGCAAAAACTATGCCAAAATGGCTGGTGCAGACTTTGCGTGACAGAAAATTAGATGCACCTTTGTCATATCGTACTCGTTCAGGCTCTCATAGTACCTCCTTTGCATCAGATTGCTATGCTATGGCTGCATCTAGTCTCTGTGATGAGAATGAGCCTGTTTCTTTTGATGAAGCACAAAATTCAGAAAATTGGATGGCTGCTATGCAATCTGAATATGATGCTAGAATGAAGAATGGTACATGGTCTTTATGTGACTTGCCTGCTGGCAAGAAGGCCATTGGCACTAAGTGGGTATACAAGCTGAAGCGTAAACCTGATGGTACAGTTGACAGGTATAAGGCTAGGCTTGTTGCAAAGGGTTATGCGCAGGAAAGAGGCATTGATTTTGATGAGACCTTTGCACCTACATGCCGTATGACTACTGTTCGGAGCATTTGTGCACTTGCAGCCCATCATGGTTGGAATGTACATCAGTTGGACATTAAAACAGCATTTCTGAATGGTGACTTGCATGAAGAAGTGTATGTTTTTCAGCCCCGTGGCTTTGTGCAGAAAGGGCATGAAAACCAGGTGTGCAGGTTAAAGAAGGCGTTATATGGTTTAAAGCAAGCACCACGTGCTTGGTATGAGAAAATACATGCCTATCTGATTGCACATGGTTTTGAGAACAGTCCAACTGAAAGCACCTTATATGTTAAGCGTGCTAATGATGTGCTTCTGATCATTGTTGTCTATGTAGACGACATGCTGCTCACTGGTCCTCTTGAGAAGCATATTGCTGATTTCAAGGCTGATTTGCATGCCTCATTTGAGATGTCTGATTTGGGGCATTTGCATCACTATTTGGGCATTCAGTTTATGCAAGTTGATGGTGGAATGGCTTTGTGTCAAACGAAATATATTGACACATTATTGCAGCGTTTTGGCCTTGAAGACTATAAGCCTATTGCCACTCCTATGGAGACAGGTTTACGATTGAGTCTTCATGATGCTGGAGATGCATTTGATGCTGTTCTCTATCAGCAGGCCGTTGGATGCTTGATTTACTTATGCATTACTCAGCCAGATATTCAGTTTGCTGTCTCACAGATGAGCAGGTTTATGCATTGCCCAGGAGTCACGCATTGGAAAGCGGTTAAGCGCATCTTTCGCTACTTGAGTGGTACTCGGCTACTTGGGTTGTTTTATCCCAAGGGGGGATCACTACCGCCAGATTTGCATGCTTTTTCTGACTCAGATTGGGCTGGTTGCTATGACACTCGTGTGTCCACCAGTGGTTTTTGCTTCATGCTTGGTAGCTCATGTATATCTTGGTTGAGCAAGAAGCAGCCTACTGTGGCCACTTCCAGTTGTGAGGCTGAGTATAGGGCAGCTTTCACAGCGACTGTTGAGTGTGTGTGGCTCAGACGCCTTATGGCTGATTTGGGTGTTGGCCAGTCTTCTACCACCACCATCTTCACTGACAGTCAGAGCACATTGGCAGTTGCGAGGAACCCTGTGTTCCATGCTCGCACTAAGCACATTGAGGTGCATTATCACTATGTCAGGGAGAGGTTCTCTGCTGGGGAGATCAGCTTGGCATATGTGCCCACGCAGGAGAACATTGCAGACCTTTTCACGAAGGCTCTGCCTAGGGAGAAGTTTGAAGCTTTCCGCAAAGCTTTGGGCTTACTTCCTTTTGTGGAGTGATTTCCACATAGCTTGGCATTTCCTTATACATGAGTGCCAGCTCCTTGTTCACCGCATCACTCCCAGGGGGGATTTGTTGATATATTTAGGTAGTGATGTGTGTGAACACTCTAGGACCGTCGGGGCACCTTTTTCCCTCTTTAGGAGGTTTTTTTCCCCCGGCTTGTATATACGCGGATTGCCCTAATGGGCTACTTATCTTTGTACATTCTCTAGTAATACATTCAGTCTTGTGTGTTGTGCTCCAAGCTTCTTCTTCTTCCTTGTGCTGTTCGCGTGCTTCCGCAGACGTCTAACTCCAACAAAAGTACTCTGCTCAACAAATTCTGATTACCATCACAAGTTTTCACATTTCCAACTTTAACTATAGAATGCTTTGTATCATCACCTGTTTGGACTTGGTGTTTACCTTTTGGTTCCTCAAGATCAGAGAGTAGTGCCACATTACCAGCCACATGATTTGAACACCCTGAATCAATATAAAATAGGTGATCATCATTTGTACCTGACTTTGAAGTCATGTTCATGATCAAGAGAGAGTCATCCTGCTCCTCTGTGTAGTTGTTGTAGTCCTTTCTGTTTCCGAATCCTCCTTGGTAGTTGCCATTGTAATTGTTGTTGTATTTGTTGTTATAATTGTTGTTGTGGCCTTGGTGATGGTTGAACCTTCCTCTAGACTGAGAGCATCCACCTCTTTGGTAGCCTCTTCCTCTCTGATTTTTGTAATTCCTGTAACACTCATCTGTGGTGTGGTTTGACAAACCACAAATGTTACATGGTGATGAGTTATAGGGTCTCCCCCTACCTTGCTTACCTCCTCTGCCCCTACCTCTTGAAGATCTACCTCTCCCTGCATAGTTGGCTTGGGAGGTAGAGCATTCATCTTCCACCTTCTTACTCTTGCCTTATCCTTAGATTTCTTATCAGTGTATAGGGCAGAAGAGTTGTTACCTTTGGTAGTATCTCCACTCATGGTAAGCTTTGCTTCATGTGTGAATAGTTGACCCATGAGAGTTGTAAGATCTGGAGTGTGCATGTCCATGTAGAGATCCATTGTAGTGGTGAAGCTTTCCCACTTGTCATCAGCCTTGATTCCATTAATTACCTGGCTTACAATTTGTTGTTCTTCAATTTCTTCTCCTATGCTTGCTAACTGATCTGCAACATCTTTGATCTTGGTCACAAATTCTGAAACAACTTGCTTAGGTTACTTCCTTAGTGTTGTGAATTCAATCCACAACTGATTTTTCCTAGCCCTTGTATTAGAGGAAAAATATGATGACAAGGTTTCCCAAGTCTCTTGGGAAGTCTTACAATTTCTGATATGAGGTAAAAGAAAGTCAGATATAGAGTTGAGTAAATAGGACCTTGCCAATGCATCCCTTGCACACCATGTGTTGAGTTTTTCTTGCTCCTCCTTGGTTGGCAAACCTCTTGCTTTGAATGAGGGCAATTCCTCATCTCCTGAGATGTATCCATAGAGACTCCTTCCTTCTAAGTAGGTCTTCATCCTTAGAGACCATGCTTGATAGTTGTTCCTGTCCAATTTGTCAATAAATGAAGGAAAACCATCTCCCATTTTACCTTATTTGCTCTGATACCACTGTTGGGAAAAATGGATGGATGATCCAAGAGATTGAGTAGGTACTGCTAAAACCTGCTTTGTACCAGCCCTCTTTAGCTTCAGACTTGATTAGTAGACTTCCTTAGCTTCCCAATGACACAAGAAATAGCCTATGTCCTTTGGAAATGATGGGTGCAATGATTGAATCAAAACAGATAACTTTGGAAGTCACAAAGTCAAGAAAACCTTCTATTTTGGTCTTGACACCTGCTCAATGTTTTGCTCAGTGTGACCAGCACAGTAGCAATTGATAAAATTCCTTCTAGGGGTATTCAATTAGCTTAGTAAGCTAACATTTGCAAGTGGAATGATGTAAAATGACAAACTATACTCAAAGAAATTGATTTAGCAAAATTAGCTATACCCCCGACTTTTTAGGACTGTAGCAGAGATAGACCAGTGAGCACCTCGACAACGATTTTTCTGAATTGGCTGAATGAAATCACTTCAAACTTTGTCAGCATGTAGATGACTTTGAGCTGAATCCAACAAGCTTTGAATCACTGAATGTGGAGTAGTATTGACCGAGATATGCCCTTGACAAGTTAACAGAATTTGGAGTAGACAAGCAGTGAATATAGAGATGAATGATGTAAATGTATCTATTGATTAACAATTGTGTACAATCCCATTGGCATGTCTAGCATTGCCAAATGGTGTAGAGAGGTGTAGGCTATGGTATAGTCCTTACACACACTCAAGCTCAACAGAATGAGCCTCGAGAATGGAGTGATCTACCCGCGACTTTTGCACATCCAATTTTATAGGAAATGACTTAGGATTTGAATTCAAATTCAAATCTTTGGCTTCCTATGATCAAGCATCTAAAAGTTTGGAGATATTCTCTCAATCAAGTGATCTACGTTTCCACGAATCACTTAGGTAGGTGATTACAAAAGATTCTAAGTCAAATTAGACTTTTACAATGAGGTAAAGTGGTAATAAACCACTAGCATATGTTCCTATGGTTCTTCATGCATGTGGAGTCTTCATGATGTATTCCAAGCCAAATGTGTAGGCTTGTGATTTACACCAACAGATTGGACCCAAGAAGCATTGGAGCAAGATCTAAGTACTTTGGGTAATGAAATTTCTATTCATTCTTTACTTTTTATGCAAGGTACTATTAATGATAGAAGTTGTTAATATTTTACATGATGATCGTAGTTCGCATGACTTTATTTCTCATACACTGGTGAAAGATCTCAAATTAAACCCATTTTCTTCTATGTATAAAGTTAAGGCTGCATTTCAAGGAACTAGATATAATGTTACAAGTGAAGTGCACAATGTTTGGATTTGTATAGGTCCATACATAAATGAACGCACATTCTTTGCAGTCCTATGATGTTATACTTGGTATGCCTTTTCATCATCATTATAATCCATGCACTGATTATCATGCATGCACCATGAGTTTTAAGTTTAACAATCAAGATTTTTTTTATCCGCAATGCATAACTTCCAACCATTTCCATTAATTAGTCATACTGAGGTAAAATATGCATTTAGGAAAGGCTATAATTCATGCATTGTTTTTATCAATAATATAATTGATTATACATATATACTTCTTGATGCACATAAATCATTTATGGATTCCTATAAGGATTGCATAATGTTAATAAGAAATGAATAGCTAAATAGTTTAATGAAAATGACTTTGTATGATTACGAATAATTAAAATACGTTTGAAAAATATTTCACAATATTCTAAGGTCAAACTTGCATCACGTTATTATGGATCTTTTCATATTATTCAAAAAATTAATGAGAATGCTTTTAGATTAGACATACCTTCTCATTGGAATATACATAATTCTTTTCATAATATTTTATTGAAATTGTTTAAAGGAACTCTACCACTCACTCCTATTTTAGATGATCCTCCTTTGCTAGAAGAGGATGCTAAAATCTTAATTCCAAAGAAAATCTTAATTATGATATTACTACTACACGCACAGATAACCAATATCATAGATATTTAGTTAAATATACAAATCGCTCACTTGAAGAATCTCAATGGATTCGTAAGACATCACTAACTCCACATTATGACCACTTGATTTTTGCTTATCATTCACAAGCACATTAAATTCCAGTTTTCTAGTTCCATGAATGTGTTTTTACATGAAACATGCTTATGATTGTTCAGTGATGGGATATGTGATTGAATATCCATGTCTATTTTATTCTTATTCAACTGAGATCAATTTCTCATTAATTGGCAGACATGTTATACTTTATGGAATAATGGAATATTAAATGGATTTTAATGCCTTCAGGTTTTTAATGTGTTTTGTGTTTTGATTTATGAGGTAAAGTTTCATGAGGGTGTGAAGACATATTAACTTATTCTGATATTTTTTGAAGTTATTTAGAAGAATATTTAGAAGATAGTATTTTTGGTTATTTTTGTAAAAATAATAGATCGCTTTAGAAAATGTTGCTTTTCTAAAAATAGAAAATCATGATTTTGTAAATAAAGAAGATTTTTGTAAAAAGCGTGCTTTTCGAAGCGCTGCCCTCATGTATCTTCTATTAAGGACGTAATAAGAAATATCTATAAATACACATGCTCTAACAGAACCCTCCATCAGAGTATCTAGGGAGCGATTGTACCCAATCTAGTGTCAAGTCTCTTGTCTCTTTCTATTCTCTGAGTACTTTTGTGTGATTTCATTTCTGTACTATCCTCTGTGTACGTGCATCTGCGAGATCCGAAGGTCAACGATTGGATCTGAAATTTATGTAATCGAAGGCTGATTATTCACTATTTGTATGGAATCAAGAGATCGAAATGATTCTATTAGAGATTTATATCGATGATTTAATCATTACTAGCAATGATGAGAAGATGATTGATGATTTGAAAAAGAAGCTGAAATCCGAGATTTTGATGTCGAATTCGGGAGAGCTGAAATACTTTTTGGGAATTGAAGTAATCAATGCAAGAGGGAATTTGGATGATATAATGCAATTATATGTTGGAAATGCTTGAGAGATTTGGTATGAGTGCTTGCAGACTTGTTAATACGCCACTTGATGCTAATGCTAAGCTTATGGATTATGGGAAGTACATGCATGATGCCAATGTGTATAGAAAGATGGTTGGAAGTTTGATTTATGTAACAAAGACAAGACTGAATTTGAGTTTTGCAATTGGTTTGGTGAGTCATAAATAGGAAGATGGTTGGAAGTTTGATTTATGTAACAAAGACAAGATTGGATTTGAGTTTTGCAATTGGTTTCGAAGAGGTTGTAAATATTTGATGAAACGACAAAAGTATGTAAAACATGAAATAGCTAATAGAAAAAAGATGCACATAGGTCACAACTCATCGAGCAGGCATTATCCAAAAAATCTATCGTATCTCTCCTTTTAAAGATGAGCAGGCAACTATGGTAGCTCCATTTGCACAGACACAAGACCACTGTAGACAAGAGAGATATGATAGATTTTTTGGATAATGCTGCTTGATAATCCATGAGCTACATGAATCTTTTTTCTATTAAATATTTGATGTTTTACATACTTTTGCCACATCATCAATTTTCCCACTCATCGTTCAAGCTAAATAGCATCCTGAGTCACAAAGCATCATTCTCAAGTAAAACTTCTAGATCAAGACCGGTTGTTTGCTAGCTCTATTTCTCTCTACTCCCTCTAGAGTGAGTTTCTTCTCTCGAGATGAGTCTAATATTGTCTCTTACCAGCTCAAAGAAGTAATTATAAGCTATCTTATTCCACTCTATGTCTGAATGAGTTCTCTTTAGCATACCATCTTTGTGTCTCTAAGACTCTGACAAGGAACTGCCAAATCTTCTGTTAAGGACTAGCTAAGAAAGCTTGATCTGCAAAACACATAATTGACCTATTCTACTCAAACTAATCTTCCTACAAAAAAAAACATAGAATAACTACTCAAATATTAATCCATTTGTATTTCCTTTTTTCATCAACCAAAGAGTAGAAGCAGAACTGTGATATGTATCTAGGAGACCATTATAAATGGATTCCACACGTAAAGTGTCTAGCAGGATCTCACCAAAACTCTTTCTTCTTTTGCCTTATTTGTAGCAAATTTAGGGCAACTCTTTGTATGACATGATCATTTGCTTCATAGTATTTGCAAAATTGTTTCTAGTTTTTTGTTTCCTTATCATATTTTTCTTCCTTCCTTGACTTCATAACATTGACAGTTTTTGGCTTGCTAGGAGATTAACTATACTTATCTTTGACCTTTTGATTAGCTAAGAAAACTTGATCTGTTAAATGCATAATTAACCTCTTCTACTTAAACTAATCTTCTACAAAAAACATAGAGCGATTTCTCAAATGCTAAGCCATTTAGATTTCCTTTTTTCATCAACCAGAATAGAAGCAGAATTGCGATATGTATCTGGGAGACCATTAAGAATAGTTTCCACATGTAAACTATCTGGCACAATCTCTGTCAAACATACATCCATAGGGATCATGACATTGATCCACACGGATCATGACATTGATCCATAGAGATCAGTCCATGTGTGTGAGGGACAAGGGCTAGCTTATCAAAGTCTTAAGCTCGGGGGATATCCTAAGCTACTTGGTAGTAATGGGGTTGAGCTTGGGACCTTGGCTAGTTGGACCTTGTCCCTCACACACATGGATCGATCCCTGTGGATCAATGTCATGATCCCTATGAATCAATGTCTGACAATCTCAAGAGAAAAAATCAATTGCTCCTTCAAATCTTGATCTTTGTCATAAAATTATCCATAGAATCCCCTTCATTCATATACTCACTCTCAAACTATTTTTTGAGGTAAGAAACACGAGCCTCCTTTCTTTCTTGGTATAATGTTGTAAGAGTACTCAAAGCATCTTTTGTTGTCTTGCAGGAGCGAATATGAGAGATAATGGCATGTTTGATAGACAAGGCTATCAATGCATGTGCTTATGGATCTCTGCCATCCCAAGGAATTTCGTCTATAGTAGGTGCAACAAGAGCCCAAAGACAACAAAGAATTTGAAGATTATCATTTTCAATGCCATCACCTTCAATAGTTGTATTTGAAAGTATAGTAGAATATTTTTCCACAATAGTTGTATTTGAAAGTATAGTAGAATATTTTTCCACACTCTGCATAATATTCCACAACCCTTTTGCTACCAATAGATGATAATTAGTACCATCCAACTTATCCTCAACGACCAACATACGAAATACATCATTCCTTTCGACCATGGTCAGTGACTAAATACCCGATGCAAAAAATTGATTATATCTCAAAAGAAAATAATGGTCCTATGTCAACGTACTTCAGGAAGTAAGTTACAATGCAATCGATGTGGTCATCAATGTTTAGGGAACATTTGGTATCTACTTTACAATGGAATTGATGAGGTCATCAATGTTTTAGGGAACAAAATATGTATCAAAGAGCATTTATCCACGCAAGCACCAACGATCAAGAATGCCCTAATCCTTGAGGTGATATGTATGGGTGCATTTTGCTATTCATGCGAATAAGTGTAGGGCATAAGGTACAAGTTCCAAGAGGTTTAAGAGTATGAGTATAGTACAATTTAAAATCCAAAATCAAAGTAAGGATCAAGAGCATGATGGATTATCTACTCAATTCAATTCCTAAGAATAAGAGTGATACCAGCGCAAGGTTCAAAAACGCAAGATGATAGCATTTATATTACCTCTCAATTTATGTGATCAACTTCAACAGAAAGATCACATTCTCATCATCATTGAGATCTGAATACGTTACATGTGGCGTTTGAAAACCTATATTAGCATATGGTACTCCATTCAATGTATTTCAAAATCCTAGTTTTAAGGATGCATTGATGTCAACAACAAAGAAAGGCTATAGTATGCATGACTATAATAAGACTAAACGTAAACAGGTCAATAGAGTTAAAAAGATTACTGAAGGTATTTTAGAGCAGACTGTTCTTCACTTTATGCCTATGTACGATTGCACAAAAGCACTGTACGGATGGGAAAGTTGTAAAAAAAAACCATTTATTAATGTAATGGTTGTTTTTCTTAAAGGATCAACGTCCTTAATAGCTAGTGATCCATCCCTCAAAGAGAAACTTTCAAGTTATCTCACAAACGTTTATGAGTATGACAGAGGTGGGTGCTGGGTATCATATGATTGGGAGTCATCCATCTCATAGAATGCACCAGGTCCGTCAATAAAATAGTATCCTCATTATCCTCCAGAGAATGTGCCTTGACTGACCGCCACACATAAAGAGCTAGAAGGCAAAGGCCCAGCGGGATGTATGATGACCATGCTTACTTCAATATGCAGAAAAAGTTCTATGCAGCTCCATGCAATTACACATTTCAGATTATGCCCGTTCATTTTATCTCTCCCATTTTGAAAAGTAATACTATTAGAGGTTGTTTATGATACTAAAATATAGTGCTATGGCATGCTTGTTCGAGAGAGAGAGAGAGAGAGAGAGAGAGAGAGAGAGAGAGAGAGAGAGAGAGAGGGGGAGGGCTCACGTGTCTGGACAAGCCAGATCATCTCTAGAACAGCTTTCCCACTCCGCTGTTTCATTTTTCCAATACCCTCCCCAACCATGCCAGGAAGATAGAATTGCGAAAATGAAAAGCACTAAACCAGAAATACCATAGCGGTATTAGAAAAGCTTCAGTAGCCCAGACCAATGGAAAAACCACTAGACATTAAATAATGAGTAGATATGTGCTGGGGTGCTGGGTATCGGATGATTGGGAGTCATCAAACTTATAGAATGCACCAGGTCTGTCAATAAAAGAATATCCTTATTATCCTCCAGAGAATGTGCCTTGACTGACCGCTACACATGAAGAGCTAGCAGGCAAAGGCTCGGAGGGATGGATAATGACCGTGCTTACTTCAATATGCAGAAAGAATTCTATGCAGTTCCATGCAATTATACATCAAAGATTCTGCCCGTTCATTTAATCTCTCCCATTTTGAAAAGTAGTACGAGTAGAAGTTGTTTATGATAGTAAAATATAGTGCCATGGCATGTTTGTGTGTGTGTGTGTGTGTGTGTGTGTGTGTGTGTGAGAGAGAGAGAGAGAGAGAGAGAGAGAGAGAGAGAGAGAGAGAGAGAGAGAGAGACTCACGTGTCTGGACAAGCCAGATCGTCTCTAGAACACCTTTCCCACTCGGCTGTTTCATTTTTCCAATACCCTTCCTAACCATGCCAGGAAGATAGAATTGCATAAATATCAACATTACCATTAAAGTAAAGGATGTGTTTGAATCCATCAAAACAATCATTGACTCACCGTGATTTTCTGGCCTATATCGTCTACTAGATCATCTAGGGATGAATTGTAAAAGCGTTCCTCGGATGTGACAATGATCGATGTGTCCCAAACCTGCAATGCTTGCGTTCAGAATATATATCATGTGTTGCAGTAAAATCTTCTTGAATAGGATGTGCATAGTTGTTTTCAAAGCAGACTCACATGATGGAGATTTACAGACTCGTTATACCAGTAAACTTTGATGGTGTTTCCCCCACGATCGGAAGCGAAGCCAACATGAAGAGGCTGAGCGAAGATCATGAATCACTAGTTATATTCAAATATGTAGGCATGAAAAGACATATCTGCACAGGCTAGAGACATATTTGTGGTGAAGAAAGAAATCGAAGTCAAAGCATATTAACCTGGTGTATATCACCAACAAAGTGAGAAAGAAACAACAATGCTTCAGTCAAGTTATCTGGACAAAATTCAGCAAAGGAAGCCAGTATCCATCATCAACATATACAGCTCAGATATTACACGATAAAGCGCTATGTAGATATTCGGTACATTGGCTTGAAGATGAAGAAAACTCAGTAAGCTGAGATGTGTAATTGTAAATGGCACCCGCTGCACATCTGTTTTTCAGACCATCTGAATCCCAACAATCACCTGCAAATACAAAAGCTGCCTTTACCATGATGTGAAGAATGGCTAACGCCTTTTCAAACGAAAGTGGAGATGAGCTTCACGAGGGTGGAAAGAGAGTATGCAAAAGACATAATGAAATGAAATGATACGATATGTTTATGTCTTCTGATTATGACAAGGAAAAGCCAGTTCATGGTTGGTCTGATACAATATCTACGTGAAACGAAATAAAGAGGATAAATAAACAAAAGTTACAACACAATTTAATAGAGAACCCAAGAGATAAAACTAATTGTGTCTAGAACCATGGAAAATCCAATAGATATCTGATGCGGACATTAGATGCTCAATTGTTAAAAAGTAAGGTTGAACACCTTAGAGCTGGGACAAGAGGCTGAAATAACTCTCATCCTACACCACTCTTTGGTAGGAGTGGTAAGTAGGAAAGGAGGGCTGGAGATAGTTCTCCACCCACTAGCAATGTGTATAACTAAGATGGTTGCGTTGTTGAGTGAAGGCAATAATAATCATGTGTGTGTCTGTATTCCTCACGGATGTCTTTGTCAATCTCTATGAAAGTCCAAAAAGATCTTTCACAGTAGCCATCTTACTTATACACATGGCTAATGGGTGGAGAACTATCTCCACCCCTCGTTTCCCACTTACCACTCCCAAAGAGCGTTGTAGAATGAGATCTATTTTAGCCCAGGCCTAAGGTGTTTAAACTTCCAGTCCTAAGGTGTTAAACCTTACTTTAAAACATGTCCTTCCCCTTAGTTCCATTTTGTCCTCAAAATGGCATTGGAAGGCATATGGAAAGGAAGCTCTAATGGTTGCACCCACTGGCCCCTATGTACAATGTACATAGTCATCTATATGTATTGTTTATTGCTCCTTCTAAAGGTCAGATAATTTATGGGAATCTCTTCCAACTATATGATGGAAGGCATCACTCAATTCCAAGTATCTCTAGTGCCAATAACTTGATCTTTATCATCTAGTCAAAGACTATGATTAGAAATAGACATAATAACTTCTCATCTAGAGTCTTCAAGTGACACTCAATCCAACATGTATGACTAATTTAACTCAATATTTCTACTCTTATCTAGGTAATCTAAAATATAAAAAGCCAACCCTAAGTATTCCTTGAGGAGCAAGCTAGAGTTACTTCCTATAGACACAAATCTGTTGTCAGTCTTATCTCCACAATTAACTAAGGTTACTTCCACTAAAGTTAAAGTTTAAATTGAACCTTTGCTATATTTTCCTGTTTCATTGAAAGAGACTGTTGATGAATAAACCTACATGCATCCCTTATGTATGAATTTCCATACACTTGAATAAAATCATCTCTCATGAAAAGATAAGATTTATAAAATCTCCTAAACATAATATTGGAAGAACAAATCCCCCCATGTGAGAGAGAAATCAATGTAATAAAGAGACATTCACTTCTTCTAGTTTGATAATAAATGTTATCCATGGATGATGAGTCTTTTTCTCCCTAGCCATAGAAGAAAATTTCTCAAACAAAAGTTGTATTCATTGTCCCATACCAATGGATCCTTCTTACAATTCATGTGTCACACTTAACTAGCCAATTATGAATTCCTCATCCACAATGAAAATCCAATGCAATCCAACTAGATAAACTCTTAATATATGTAGATTCTTATGGATGCCCTTCTCTTCAAACCAATTGATTATGTTCAACTAATCACTTGATCATTGGATATCCTTAATTATACTCATTTCTTAGTATTTGGTAGCAAGAAAGGATCTAGTTAATTTATAAAAGATTCCATTTATACATTCTTATACTTCTCATACTTTCTTATTTCCCCCCTTATGTGCTTGAATTGGTTATATTTTTTTTTATCCACTTTACATTGTTGACTAGTTTGATTTCTTGTGGGATCTTTACATAAGGCTAATGCCTATGCATAGATAATAACTTGAAAATTCCAAGGTAATGCCCATGCCTACATAATCACATCAAACGTTTAAGGACCCATCAATGCTTCTTCATGAAACTCATCATTTGCATCCCTTCTCATTGGTCTCCTAACTGATTAAAAAAAGTATGCTTCATCATTTCTAGTCAAGTAATAATTTTGGACTAAGCTTCTTCAATACTTTGGGATATCCCTTAGCCTCTTATATAGTTCTATGAGACTTTGTTGAAGAAGATAATCCTTCACTTGGATGCTACCTTTATGTTAAAGTTCCAACTCATTATTATGCTTTAGCTTAATTGTATACAATCTTCTTGAGAAAAATTTACATACTTGCCTTTAGTAATTTACCTTAATCCTTAAAGTCTTGAAACAAGAATTTATCTTAACACATGTGTATATTTCTTATCTTACATTAATCCCAATCGATTTAACTTGAACTCTCAAAATTTTTTCAAATGCCTTAAGATTTATGAAACTTGAAATTCTTATATTGTGATTCATTCCTTGATCGTATCATTATATGACTTCTCCTTCTAGAATAGCTTGTGAAAAGTTGGTATGTTGATATTCTTATCAATTTGTGTACCAACTCAATCAATCAATTTAATTGTGCAATTCCTATGTTTATGGGGATAATATACTTCTTTTCACTCAATGAGACACACATATGTGTCTCTATTCCATCATGGTGCATCTATGCAAATGGAATTAAAACAAAATCAACATAAGTCCACTAAATGCTATTTGGAGATAGTTTCTCAACCATATACATGTAGCAAAAAGCTTCAGAGAACACATTACAACAAAAAACCAAAGAAATTGGACACCATTTGTTACCTTATATGAGGGCAAGAATATGCATCTTTCATTGGTTGCACTTTTCCCAAATTTATAGCCCATGAAGCAATTCTTCCCTCTTTCCTTTAGAGTTTAAACCTTACTCTTTAGATCCATGGCTTCCATCATCTTTTACATGCTAGATCTTTCTTAATTATTCCATTTCTTTAGTTAATCTCATGGAAAGAGCTCATACACAACCTCTTTCTTCCATATTCTTGTTTTAAGAGAGGAATATGATTTAAGGAATATGAAAGGACCTGAAGTGATAAGATATAGATGGTGGGTTCATGATGAAGAGATAGATTCAAGAGGGGTTTATGGGACAAACTTCCTCCTCTCCAATTATGGTTCTTTGCATAGGCTCCGAGCAAGAACATTTTTGGTTTGAAAATGTGTAGGGAAGTGTGTTTGTGAAGGTCATTCACCCTTCATCATTGCATAAGGGTTGAGATACTTCTGCCAAGAGTGCCAAGTGGTATCAAAGCATCTTGGTACCTTGGAGCTAATACAAGCAAGAAGTCATCTTGGAGCCAGTGGTTGAAGATTTGCATCAACAAAAGCTTATTGGAGATGGCTCACACCAAGGGGGAGAAATTCTACTCAAGGTTTAAAGTGTGCAAGGTATCCATGTACAGAAAGCTTTGGATTAAGGGAACTTCATAGCATCATTTAGATTTTACAAACATTGGGGTATTAACCAAGGGCTAGATCAAATAGAAAAGAGAGGAGATGGGCGATTTTGACACCCAAATTGAAAATCTAGACAAGGGAAACTTATATCGACTATGCATATTTAGGTTCTCTAGCTACCTTATGGGTGAGTGACTATGGGGATTTAGTTTGGATGAAGCTCCAACCAATGACTGACTAACAACCTTTAGGAATGTAATGAAAGAGACAAGAGCATGATCACTATCCTTTCCAACACATAAGCAATATCATGATGTGCCAAATCCAAGATTCGGATTCAAGCATGATGATATGGGAGACACATGAGAGTCTTTATTCAACAAGCTCAAAATCAAGGAAGATCTAGCTCAAGAATGAGTTAATCAACCTTAGAAAAGAATCACGGAGTAACATAAATGACTATGTACTTAAGGCCGAATTTTTTGATGCATTGGAAGCCACATAGATGATGATGATATTGTGGCATTTACCCTCAGTGGTTTGAGGGATAATGAGAAGTGACCCTTTACCACTTCAATACATGTGAACATCATGTGAACGTGAAAATAGATCCAACATGATGTGTACAAGCTAGAAATACAAGAATGAAATTCAATGGAGCATGGGCTGAAAACTATTGGCACTACTACACATCGAACACAAACAGGTTACTCTAATTATACAAAGCTGAACTATAGGTAAAAATAAATACACCATCTAGTTTTGATCCTTCTTGCACAAGAAGTGCCATCATCACGACCTTGGCCCTGTTGCAAGTTGGTACCTTCACCTTAGAGGAATAGAAAATAACCATCTATATTTCATTCCCTTCTTGACCCTGTCATCTGCTTGGTTGGTAGGGTGTTGGAGCATGCAATATCTGAAATCTACATAGAGCGGAAGTTTACCTTCTGCTATAGCTATTGGCTTAACATTTAAAATGCTTTTTGCTATAGATATTGAATGAACATTTGAGAATGACTGATAGAGGCCTTCCATATGTGGAATGGGTGTCTACCTTTTCACTATTGACATTAAGTGAACATTTGAAAACACCTGATAGGAACCTTCTATAAGTGGAGATTTGTAGAATAAACTGTAGATGCTCTAGAAGTGCCTCATTCTTATCGAAGACCAATAAAGTGCTATATCATTGTTTCAAGTAATTATTCACTTACAGAGATTGGTCAACTAGGTGTGTGTGAGTCATAAAAATGGAAGGTGTTACATGCCTATATCATTTTTAAAAGAGTTAACATGTAACATGACACGAGCAGGTACAAAAGTTCTGAAATACATCTATGTGAAATATGCACTTATGAGATATGGTATATTATTATGTAATGAGATTCTATGTACCTCTTTGAACAAAGTGTGCTTGCTGTATTTCATCGAATCACTTCGAGCATAGATCTACAGCACTATAACTCTTTACCATGCGATCATTTCATTCTAAATGGAGGGTCAAGTGTGTGTGTTGAGTTGATTGAAGTTTCATGAATCAATCTCAGTGGCACACATTTACGACTCTGTTCAATGGTCATGCTCGAAAGACTTCAGTGCACGGAGCCAATCTGTATGTCGGTCTGGATTGATGTATGGGACGTTTTGATAAGAACTGGGAGTAGTGATATTGACTACTGGAATTACTTCCAAATATATGGAGCAAATGTGTATGTCGGGCCGTAGTATGATGAATGGAATGTTCTGATAAGATCAGAGAATGGTCACATTCCATGACTATTAGCAGGTCGTTCAGGGCCTTCTTGTTATTGTGTTCATTTTCATATTGAGAAGATTGAAGGTTCTAATAGTACTATGGGATTATTTCTCCTCAATCAAAATATTTGCATATCTTAGACTTACTTATGTTCTTTGGGTACTTGGGATTTGGTAAAATAATAATAATAATTTTCAATATAGTCATCAAATTTTAGATAACCATACTCATTAGAGTTGTGATCTACCCTGTTGAATTAGGTTTTGAATTGGCCTTTATATTCGTGAGAAGGCAAGTAGAATGCAAACACAAGATTTCTGTTGTATGATGACTATATGCCGAATTCAAAAGCACAATTTCTATTTCATGATAACTTTTAGAGATAATGATGTGTTAACAAGGAAACACGAAAGATTACTGGTTTCATACTATAATTTAGTATCCCGTTGAAAATTTTTTATCTTTAGGAAGTTATTTGAAAATTTGTGGCTATATATTGTTTTAGAATGTAAAGCAAATGGAGTTTGAATATAGCAATATCAATCATGGTTAGAATGGCGGAAGTTCATATGTAGGTGAGAAGTGGAAACCCTTTACCATAGTGAAAAGAAGGGGGAGAGCTCAAAGACCAACAACAACAAATATCCAAATCAATTGAATGGTGAAATAAGAAGGTATGATAGGATAAGCTACCCAATCGAAAGACTTACCTATGATTCATTTATGGCTAGACATTATGCTTATATGAGCAAGTTCATTGAAGAACCCACATGGTTTGAAGAATCTAACACATGCAAGGAATGTCAAGAATCCATGTTGGAGGAGATCAAGGCTTTAGAAGACAATCACACTTGCACTCTTGTACCAAGAAAGAAAGATATGAAGCTAATTGGAAATAAGTGGGTCTATAAGGTTAAAAAATAGTCAGATGCTAGTATTGCTAGATATAAAGCCAAGCTTGTAGAAAAAGGATTTGCTCACACCTATGGAATAGACTATGAGGAGAATTTTAGTCATGTGGATAAGATGACTACCATCAGAGCTATCATTGCAATTGCACCAAGCAAGAATTGGAAGATGTAGCAACTTCATGTGAAGAATGCTTTCTTCAATGGAAAGCTAGAGGAAGTTGTGTACATGGACCAACCATTAGGGTTTGAAGACAAAGTCAAGGTTGGCTATGTTTGTAGGTTGAAGAAAGCACTGTATAGTCTCAAGCAAGATCCAAGGTCATGGAATCAAAGACTAGTGGAGTGTCTAATTAGTTTTGGATAAAATCAAAGCAAGGTAGATCCATCATTGTTTTAGAAGAAGGAAGGTGAATTATTTGTCTATTTTTGTTTATATGTAGATGATCTAATTATTAGAGGAGATCATGAAGAAGGTGCCAAGTACATCAAAAGGAAGCTTGGAAAGGAGTTCAAGATCTCAAACCATGGAAATCTAACGTATTTCTTAGGTCTTGCAGTTATATATAATGACAATGCCATTTGGCTCGTGCAAAGAAAGTACATTTTGGATGTCTTGAAGAAGTACGGACTTATAAGATACAAACAATTGAGAAATCCTATGGAAGTAAACACAAAATTGACCTCAATAGAAGATAATGAAGAAGAGGATCTACTTTTATACAAGTCTATATTTGGATCATTGAACTATGCCACTATTAGTAGGCCAAACCTAGCATATAAAATTGGATTGCTATCTTGATTCATGCTTACACCTAGAATTTCACATTTGCTTGTAGCAAAGATAGTACTCAGATATCTCAAGTGTATACTCAATGAAGGTCTATGTTATCCTTTTGAAGAATAATTGTGGGTGAAGGCATATACAAATGTTGATTGGGTTGGATCCAAAGAAGGTAGAAGAAGCACAACTTACAAGTGGATGTGTAGTGATGCTTGACAAGAAATTCATCTCGGGGATGGCAACGATGCAACACACAATTGCTCTATCTTCCATTAACGTTGAATATAGAGCATTAGCCTAGGTGACTTGTGAGCTTATGTGGCTCAAGAAGCCAATGATTGAGTTAATTTTGTAGGTTAATCAATTTTCAATCATGTGTGACAATATGAGTAGTGTGTACCTATCTACCAATCCTATGTTTTATGCTAGAATCAAACACATAGATTTACATAATCATTACGTTGGAGAGAAGGTGTTGGCAAAAGAGGTTCAAGTGCAACACATAAGTACCAAGAACCAGTGTGCTAACATCTTCACCAAAGCATTGGATTCAATGAAGCTAACAAAGTTTAAGAAGGGCATTGGATTGTTGGAACTAGAAGGAAGATTAATTGAAGCTTGAAGCTTAAGGGGGAGTGTTGAAATTCAAGCTTCAACCTTAGTCTCGATTTGACGATCAGATGGATGCCACTTGGAGCTACATGGAGCAATCATTCATGCAAAAGAACCAACGACTCAATTTGAATTCCAAAATTCACCCTCAACAACCAAAATTTGAATCCCACTTAAGTGTGAGTAAAAGCCTATAATTTAGGAAAAATTGTTGGAGATAGACGTCTGCGGAAGCATGCGAACAGCACAAGGAAGAAGAAGAAGCTTGGAGCACAAACACACAATACTGAATGTATTACTAGAGAATGTACAAAGATGAGTAGCCCATTAGGGCAATAGGCGTATATACAAGCCGGGGGAAAAAAACCTCCTAAAGAGGGAAAAAAGTGCCCCGGTGGTCCTATTGTGTTCACACAAATCACTACCTAAATATATCAACAAATCCCCCCTAGGAGTGATGCGGTGAACAAGGAGCTGGCACTCATGTATAAGGAAGTGCCAAGCTATGTGGAAATCACTCCACAAAAGGAAGTAAGCCCAAAGCTTTGCGGAAAGCTTCAAACTTCTCCCTAGGCACAGCCTTCGTGAAAAGGTCTGCAATGTTCTCCTGCGTGGGCACATATGCCAAGTTGATCTCCCCAGCAGAGAACCTCTCCCTGACATAGTGATAATGCACCTCAATGTGCTTAGTGCGAGCATGGAACACAGGGTTCCTCGCAACTGCCAATGCGCTCTGACTGTCAGTGAAGATGGTGGTGGCAGAAGACTGGCCAACACCCAAATCAGCCATAAGGCGTCTAAGCCACACACACTCAACAGTCGCTGTGAAAGCTGCCCTATACTCAGCCTCACAACTGGAAGTGGCCACAGTAGGCTGCTTCTTGCTCAACCAAGATATACATGAGCTACCAAGCATGAAGCAAAAACCACTGGTGGACACACGAGTGTCATAGCAACCAGCCCAATCTGAGTCAGAAAAAGCATGCAAATCTGGCGGTAGTGATCCCCCCTTGGGATAAAACAACCCAAGAAGCCGAGTACCACTCAAGTAGAGAAAGATGCGCTTAACCGCCTTCCAATGCGTGACTCTTGGGCAATGCATAAACCTGCTCATCTGTGAGACAGCAAACTGAATATCTGGCCGAGTAATGCATAAGTAAATCAAGCATCCAACAGCTTGCTGATAGAGAACAGCATCAAATGCATCTCCAACATCATGAAGACTCAATCGTAAACCTGTCTCCATAGGAGTGGCAATAGGCTTACAGTCTTCAAGGCCAAAATGCTGCAATAATGTGTCAATATATTTCGTTTGACACAAAGCCATTCCACCATCAACTTGCATAAACTGAATGCCCAAATAGTGATGCAAATGCCCCAAATCAGACATCTCAAATGAGGCATGCAAATCAGCCTTGAAATCAGCAATATGCTTCTCAATAGGACCAGTGAGCAGCATGTTATCAACATAGACAACAATGATCAGAAGCACATCATTAGCACGCTTAACATATAAGGTGCTTTCAGTTGGACTGTTCACAAAACCATGTGCAACCAGATAGGCATGTATCTTCTCATACCAAGCACGTGGTGCTTGCTTTAAACCATATAATGCCTTCTTTAACCTGCACACCTGGTTTTCATGCCCTTTCTGCACAAAGCCACGGGGCTGAAAAACATACACTTCTTCATGTAAGTCACCATTTAGAAATGTTGTTTTAATGTCCAACTGATGTACATTCCAACCATGATGGGCTGCAAGTGCACAAATGCTCCGAACAGTAGTCATATGGCATGTAGGTGCAAAGGTCTCATCAAAATCAATGCCTCTTTCCTGCGCATAACCCTTTGCAACAAGCCTAGCCTTATACCTGTCAACTGTACCATCAGGTTTACGCTTCAGCTTGTATACCCACTTAGTGCCAATGGCCTTCTTGCCAGAAGGCAAGTCATATAAAGACCATGTACCATTCTTCATTATAGCAGCATATTCAGATTGCATGGCAGCCATCCAATTTTCTGAATTCTGTGCTTCATCAAAAGAAACAGGCTCATTCTCATCACAGAGACTAGACGCAGCCATAGCATAGCAATCTGATGCAAACGAGGCACTATGAGAGCCTGAACGAGTACGATATGACAAAGGTGCATCTAATTTGTTGTCACGCAAAGTCTACACCAGCCATTTTGGCATAGTTTTTGCCTGCTCAATATCAGCTCTCTCATCAACAAGTGCATCATGTAAATCTGCATCAGAAATACAATGATCTGCATCATCATATGAAACCTGCAAAGGCTGAGAAGTTGCCTCATTAGGACCAGCACTAGATTGTCACCCTGTAAAAAGAGGCATCAACGTATCATACATGTCTTTGGAGCTAACAGATGTCTCCTTAGTACATGAAAGCAATGGCTGAATAGCATCTTCCACAAAGACAACATCACGGCTAACCAGAATGCGTTTAGTCTGTGGATGATACAGACGATAGCCTTTACTTTCAAAACTGTACCCAACCAAAATACATTTTACTGCCTTATCATCCAATTTTCTGCGATGTTGTTCAGGCACTAATGCATATGCTAAACAACCAAAAACACGCAGATGAGCAACAGATGGCTTGCGGTCATGCCAAGCCTCATATGGAGTGATAGACTACAACACTTTAGTGGGACACCTGTTCAGTACATATGCTGCACACATGACAGCCTCAAGCCAGAAACTGTGGTAAAGCCTGACTTTTGACCATGCACCTCGCCATCTCCATGAGTGACCTATTCTTTCGTTCAGCAACTCCATTCTGTTGAGGTTTATACGGCACTGTACACTGGTGTTTTATCCCAAGTTCAGCCAGAAATGCATTAAAATCTGAAGACATATATTCCCCCCCTCGATCAGAACGGAGTTTGCCCATTTTACATGCTGACAGATTTTGAGCCAAAACCAAAAACTGTTTGAAGCACATGAACACTTCGGACTTTTCTTTGAGTGGATATACCCATGCATGCCTAGAAAAATCATCAATGAAAGTCACGAAGTAAAGGTAATTTCCAAAAGAGGGTGTCTGCATAGGACCACAGACATCACTATGTACAAGCTGCAATTTCTGCGTAGCCACATGAACTCTCAGCTCAATTGGATCAAATAGAGAAGTTACATGAAACTAGGTTACAAGCAGTAGCAGGGATTTATGCTGCTAAAAGGTGACAGAAGGCATATTTTGATGCTCATATTAAAGATAAAAATTTGAAGGAAGGAGATTTAGTTTTGGTATATACCTTGAAACAACATGCTAAGAAATTGTAGAAAAGAGGATATGGCCCATTGATCATCAATCGCATATCCACCAGTGGGGCCATCAGCATAGCAACTCTAGATGGAGAAGTATTGCCAAATTATATCAGTGGATGTCAAGTAAAAAAATATTTAGAGCCATTGACTGAAGAAATGATGTCACGATTGATAATGGGTAAAAATAGACATCTAGAGGAAGAAAGAATACGAGAGGGCGCTAGACAAGAAGCGCTAGAGCGAATCAGGAAACGAAAAGAGTGGATGAAAGAGAGAGATGAGAGATATCGCCAAGGAGAGGAACTCATCCCAATGGCTAATTTTAGAGCCACTGAAAACCTAGGTCAACAAAGGACACAACCATATTTGAATTTGGGAGCCAGAAAAACGGAGTACCACTTAGTGGATGCTCTCATTGACACAGGAGCCGCTATAAGCTGCATCAAATTTTCATTGACTCAACAACTCAAGGAAGAATTACATCCATCTAAGGCACAACTGGTTGGAATAGGAGGAAAGATCACCAAGTGTATAGGAGAGATTATCTTGCCTCTACACTTAGGAAACAACACAATGGAACAAAAACTCTTAGTATGTCACGATCAGGATTTATTGGAAGAGCTCGTGTTAGGACAAGACTGGATATAGGAATATGAAGTAACTATTCAATTGGCCTTAGGATACATCTCAGCCAGGATAGGACATTGTGAAGTATTCAGCATGCTAGACGAATGACCAATCAAAGCCCCAAGTATAGAACCGAAAACTCACCCAAATGAACACAGTGATGAATGCATGTTCACTCGCACTATGGAAACCCCTTTATCGAGTACTTCATGTGAGGACACACCGAATCCTGCTTGCACACCATCTTCCGATCTAGCTAATCACAAGAGTATCATTCTATCTGAAAACAGCCTTAGCGAAGAACCACACACAAGAGAGACTAGTTCTCCGGGTAATCACAAGTTTGCACCTATTAGAATATGCCCCATTCCTTACACTAGACAGGCTTGGATAAGGAAGGACCAAATGGCTACATATCTTCAACAGAAGAACTACTTGCGACAGCAGAAGAACCCACAGAACTAGTATGTAAATCACTCTGGATATTCAGTTCCACAAAGAATTGATAAAGTATGGATTCCGAAGAAGGTGATAGCCGCTCAGTCGAACCGAACACAAATATGGATTCCAAGGTCATGTACTCAAATTACCATCATCAAAAAGGACGAACCAATGCTCAAAGAAAATCAGTACGGTCTAAAGGCAAAACAACCAAAGATGAATAGCTACAGGACAGAGAAGGAGTCTACATATGCTTCAAAAACTATTCCAAGGTTCAAAAAATAGATAAAGCAGACGAACAACATGAGAAGTACCATGTTCTTCAGGAATGTTAGGAATACAATCTGCCCCAACAGTGTGAAGTAGATTTGGGTGCCAAAAAGCAAGACACGCTGTACGCATCAACCAAGTAATTCAAGTTGCACACATATGGAGTTACCAGAATCCAAAGTATGCATGATAGGGCCACATTACAAGGCCAAGCATTCGGCACGCTATTCTTCTATTTCAGGATAGTGAAGCACATTTTCCTCTTGGGAAATAGGAGAGCACTTGTACATAATCTAAAGAAAATTACCAAAAAATTAATAACCGCTTCGGCTATGAACTAACTTTTCTGTTTTTCTTTCAGAAAAAAGCATAAAAATATCTAAAAGTATGAAAACTCCTAGGTATTACCTTTCTCACACCCACGGGGAAGGGACGACACCATTCACGCGGCGCAATGTCAATCTATGAAAGACAAATGAAGGAGGATTTCTGATACTACCTTGCCACTAATTCATACTCTATATTGAGTGCAGATGGCATCTACTAATTCCGAAGCGACGCAAGAGGAAGAGGTCCAGCTTCTTCCCTTGGAATCTATAACAAAAGCAAGAGGCCATTGGTTTCTGGATGACCAACCAGTATCGGATCTCATTTTCATGGCAACCATCAAGATTATGGATCGGGATCACTATTTCCCTATCATGTCGCAAGACTTCAAGACTATCGTACAAGGATTACCGCGCATGACAGATGTCTGGACTCAAGCTGGAATTGATGCATTTTTAAGACTTCCAATATATTTGCCAGATTTTCAGAGATGTACGCAAGTGATGAATACACTCCAGCCTGCATCGAATAAGATATCAGTTCCTGAGGCACGAGTACTCGATAAAGTTGGTGCCTGGAAGACAATTCAATTTACTCACGAGCTAATTAACCGAGCTTTCGGATGGAATCAAGAAGGACACACTAATGTCAAAGATGAATGTCATGATCCTAAAAAGCGATCCTTTTTGGAAATCCACAAAACTGATATTGAAGAGGCTGTTAACTTAGTGCACCAGCACTTTTGTTTTCCAAGTATGCATAGATATACAACACCTCAAAAGATCGTGGTGCAACTGCTCTCACATGCTATGAGGCAAGTTGGAAATCAAGTAAATATGACTCCCTATGTTCAAGAACATCTATTTGAAGCAAAGAAGAAGTGGGGTCAGAAAAAGTTTCTGAATGGTAGTTCGGCCTTGACCCTATTTATTTATGAGGCACTGGATATGAAGAACTGCTTACGTGTGATGCCAACCTCAGTAGAGCTTGCCAAATATGCCAAGTCAGCGACGATTCCAAAGAAAAAGAATACAGTCATCTCTATGGACGAAGTAGGAACCAATTCAAAGAAACCCATGAGGGGTACAAAGCGTCTTAGGGAGGAAGAAGCCCAAGCTACACCCCAATCAAAGAGGACACACACATTGCCAAAGCTTCCTGGGACCCAACAACCAATTACCAAGAGAGATCGCTCCGCTGCCCTAGAAGAAACACATCAGTATATGCGGGGGCAAGTAAATTTGAATATCCAAGGTCACCGTTACAGGCAAGCCAACAAAGAAAGGAGACAAAAAGATATAGAACAGACCCCTGAACAAGTGGCCAGATACAAAGAATTAGGTTTAGAAGATTCTAACTCTGATGCAGAATCTAGTCACGAAAAAGACACCCTGGATACTGATATACAAACAGAAACGCACAATGAAGATTGGACAGAGATTAATCAAGTCGAAGTCACACCGGACAACCAACAGTTGCAGGCAAAGAACATAAAACAAGCCAGTGACAACGTGCATGTGATTCAACTGAATGACCAATCAAAGATAAGCGTGAAAGAAGTTCCCGTGACAAATCAAGCTTCCATGCCACCTCTCAAAGAAGAAATACAAACTCCGGTGAACGCGGACTCAGGACTACTACAAAACAAAGAGCCAACTGTGATTGAAGTGCCAGATGATACACCTCAAGGCAAGATCGACCACATGGAGGCTGAGCCAAGGATCCAACTTCATATTAGGCAGCCCCATGAAACCACATTACACGTGGCTCAAGGGAAAGATGTGACAACACGAGCAGAACCTAGTATACCTACCACTTGGTTAAATGTGGATGTCACTCAATTAAAACATGTTGTCAAACAAATGATCCAAATGGCCATAGATACACAACAACAGATGATGGATATAGATGCAGATTACGACAAAGCCATGAGGGAAAAGAATCAGTTTCAAATTATGAGTGAACGACTATCTGCACAACTTATCCAGGCCCAGAAAGAGATTGCAGCCAAGGGAACGGAGTTACTCGCAGTAAAAACACAATGTGATACATTGATGACCCAGCATCACCAACTCCAGGCACAGTTGATAAACCTACAAAGATTACATGAAGCCAGCGAGGCCGACAAAGAGAGAATGAAAGCTAGAAGCAACTTACTGGAAACACAACTAAAGGTGTGCATGGAGGAAAATGACACTTTACGAAACCGAAATAAAGAACTAATGAAGTCATTGCTATATGACCAACCTATTGAAAAACAAGAGACAACAGGTATTGACCAGTAGGAAGTACGAGCTCAAATTGAGAAATATGAAGATTTGCTGAAACAAAAGCAAGCATTGAGAGAAGAATGGGAACATAAGTACACTCACGAAACAAATGAGTTAAAAAAGCAGTTGAATACAGCCCATGGAAAACTTGCAACAAGTTATAGTGAAAATATGGATCAGGTAGCGGAAATTGGTAACGAGTTACTAGCTACCAAGGAAGCACTACGGGCAGCAATGCAAGAAGTAAAAGGAAAGACTAAGTGCTTAGCACAATTAGAGACCCAAGCAAAAGATAAAGCACCAATCGGGACACCAGTAGAGCCGACAAAAGAAAATCCTACTGACGAGGTAGAGGTACGTCCTCTATCTCCCCCGATTTATAATTCTCCAATAAAAGAGCAGATGGCGGAACCACATGATGATCATCCAATGCCATACACTGCAGAAATAGGTCAGAGGGAACGGGCACTATTGGTGTCCCGGTTGACTGAGAATTTTGAAAATGAAGTCATCAATGTCATGAAAGAAGCAAAGATTAAAGGTAAAGACTTAGAGAAGATCATGAAGCCGTTCAACATTCCGTACGGACTGATGAAAGAGAAAACAAGACAATACATCAAAAAGATCACACAGAAAAATCCAGACGAACAGCTGCACTTCAAAGATGACACATTCACTTATACTCAAGAAGAATTTGAAGCGGCGTAGCCTGATTGGAGAAGAAATTTTTTGGAGGAACATCCTACATTACGAGTGCACTGACAAGCGGCACCATATTTATTACAGGTAAATCCTTCTTTTTGTCCAACACCACGGTGCAGAGAAGCACGAGAATTTTTGGATATGCAAAAGACCGGTGTAATCAATAAACAGTGGCTAAACTATCCACTACTTCCAAGTCCACCACATAACTATCTACCAACGGAGGATTATATGGTAAAGACCATCGAATTTTGGCTGCAGAGTTATGCAATAGTACCAGATTTAACTATCAAAATGACAAATAAAATACTTAGTATGATACTCATAGTATTGAAGGTCTTCAAACATGCGGCATATACATTTTTTAGCTTCATTGGCATTAATCAAGGAACAGATATTCTTGTTTTTTATTTGTCTGTTATGCCTAGCCGACCAACAATAATGGCATATTATTCTAGGTTGATGTTTTTGCCGAGTACCTATATGCAAACATTCGAAGAAGCCTTTTTCACAGGGTTTTTTGAAATTGATTCAGAAATCTTCTTAAAGATGTCATCCAACTTGAATGCTAGATTAGTGGCATATGGACTGAGCTTTTTCGTGGATCATAGACAACCACCACATGACAGTGTAAAAGCAGAATAGTGGAAGCAGCTAATGATACGTGAAGCCAATCTGCTTAATGAAACAGAGCAAAAAGTCTATAGAACATACTCTTGTCGACTCTCAAAGCCTGTCGAGGACGACAGAGTTCAGGAGGGGGGCAGTGTTGAGGGAGAATCAAGCAAAAAGAAGAAAAGAAGAAGACAACGAAAGAAGCTTCACTGAAAAGATCATATCCGAAGATACATCTCTGCAAGAAGCCCCGCAGGGGTGCAACACCTATCTCTGCATAGAGCCCCGCAGGGGCACATATCAAGGAAAAAGCATGTAGGTGGAAGGAGGAACCAAGGCCAGGAAAGTATCCATGAAGATGTGCAAGAAGATATCCAGCGGTTCCGAAACCACAAGAGGGTGCTTCAACCTCTTGATCTTTGGAAGGTCCAGATCGAAGGCTGAAGGATCACATATTGCTAGCTCCAAAAATGGTTGGTTTTTATGTACTAATGTGTTGTTATTTGGCAGTGAAAAAGGAAGTTAGTGCAAATCGTGGACATGAAAGGAAAAAGGTTCCTCATTCAAAGTGGCGCAATTATGATGACCTTAATGAGTATTTTTGGTCATCAGCTTGCTTTGAGCTTCAGTGGCCCGTAGATCTCGACTCACCCTTCTTTTCTAGAAGCAAGCCTCTCGTGCAAGGTGGGAGAAGATCACCTGCAGAAAAGAAAATGGATAAAGCCGTTTATGTGGTAAAGGTCGTCGATCAAGGTTCACATTATTATTGATGGATTTCGAAAAGCACCTGCAACCATGTTGATGACATGAGCAAGGAAGGATTGCTTACCAGGCCTGTCACACATCAGTGGAAGAAGACGAATTTAGTTTCGATGTGGGGAACCATAGTACAAGTGGTATTAAACTTTTGGGGAAGAAACAACTGCTGTTATACTATCATGCCAGTTTTGTCAGAAGAAAAAATCGGTTCCATGCCGTTTTCTTGGCAGAGCTGAAACAAGGCGACTGCATCTGAGTTTTTTAGACTCTTGCTCAGTTGGAAAAGGAGGCCGGTGCTGTGTCTTTTGTGGGGAAGAGCGGGCATATAGAAGAGGACGCTAGCACTTCTTTGCAGCTGCTGGCGCAGAGAAGGGAGATTTTTTTGGATGTGTAATCGATGGATACCCATCAGAGAGAACAACTCGAGGACTGAGGGAAGGAAGACATTGACGGGGGGGGGGGGTGCTGCTGTGAGCTGCTGCCGCTGAGGAGGTCCGAAAGGGGAAGAAGGATACATTGATAGTCTCGTTGCTGAGGAAAAGTTCGTGTGGTTGTGTGGCACCCATCGGTAAGGAAGGGAGATCGTTCATTCAGAAGGAGGACAAGCAGAAAAGGTGGGAGGGCTCTTCTCAGTTTTTGACGAGGAGCAAGCAACGACGCGGAGAGGAAGGGGCTCTCTCGTTCAAGGTGATCCCCTTTCTTGCTCCTAGATTGCTGCAAAGGCCTGAAGTTAAACACCAGTGACGGACCGTTAGGCAGGAGGGTTTTTTGTTTGTTCTCTTGTTTTGTTGCGAGGGGCACAAGCTTGTCGAGGGTTAAAGGCTTAGAGGAACAGGACACTTTATCTGCTATTGTGCAGGCACTTCCACTTCATTAAGCTCTTGCGCGTTTTGAATCCTTGCCTCTTCTATTTCTAATGCTCTTGGAAAGAATTCACCTATTTTCAAGGACGAAATAGAGATTTTGACACAGTTCTTTGGAATGGATCACTGTGAACAAAATATTAATTTCATTTTCTAAGTTTCACACGTGGGAGAATAGAGAAGGGGAATGTAATCTCCTCGCAGAGTATCGTAGAAGGACTGGTGCAACATATTGTAGTGGGCAGCTACCAGTTTTTAAGATTATCATGCGAAGACCTGTCGTATAATGTGTTTTCTGAAAAAAAAAACATTAAAGAGCACAATCAACAGATTAAGAAGAAACAACGTTGGATTTTTTTCTATTGAAGGAGATGTTCATCGAAGATATTGTGAGGCCGAGTTGGAGAATTCTTAATGAGATGGGCATGGAGTAATGACTTTCATGGAGTTGAGGGTGATTTCGGGCATCTGTCATGTATTTAAGCAGAGAGCATGTTCGATCAAAGAGATACCCCAACAGAGGTGGCGTTACTTATGAAGTTTGCAGACTGAGCGGGTGTAACAGCAGTATTTTCAAGCTCCAAGTCTAAGATGATCAACGAAGATTTAACCGACGATTACTTGAAGTTTGGAGAACCATTTTGAACGTTGGCAATAGGAAACCATGTTGGGCAATGCATTCACAATGTGAAGAGCTCCGCACATAACGAAACTTCATTTGCAGATGTCTTGAGGATGGACATATCAAGAATTGCAAAAGAGGAGATTGAAGCTGTTTCTTCCAGATAAAGTGCAGACATATTAGATCAAGTCACAAACGAAAGGTGGCATGCTGTTGGTCACTACTTGAAGAAGAGGAAGACAGTTGTGATGCCAAAGAGAAAATCAACCTGCTAATTAAGGTGAGTTGCAGAAGGACAACGAATGGGTGCATAGAACTGGATGGAAAGAGTAAATGCACTTTGGGATGATATAAACAAATAGCAAGAGCAACGAGGACTTTTATGGTTTCGCTAGATGAAAGTTCTATAGATTTACTCATTTCCTCGGATTCCCTAAAAGGTTCTTTGCGTTTTTTGCTATCATTTCAGAGAAATTGTTTTTTTCGTTTAAAAGGGTCCGCTCTCATGGAATATATGTGTGCATAGCATAGTCGGCAGGGTTAGTGTGCTTATCTTTTGATATATTTAAGCGTTTCATTATTTGAAGAGTTGTGTTCAGATTTATATTTTAGATGATATTGTTCAATATCGAAGGATGAAACTCTGGAGTGTGTATGTGAAAATGTGTAGGTGTTTGGGGTGGGACACGGAGAGAGGAAAAAGGCAAGAAGGGTGAGAGTGGTAAGTGGGAATCTCGTGCAAGGGGAGAAACGAAAGATAGGTAGAGAGTGAGAGCGGAAAGAGGGAAGGTGGAGGAGGCGAAGGAAGCCAGAAGGAGAGGAAGGAAGGGCATGTGTGTGTGCGTTTGGAAGAGTAAGAAAATTAGGAGAGTAAAGAGAGGGGAATGAGTGTGTGCATGTACATGTATGTAAGTGAGCGTGAATGCATGAGAAGAAGAGTGAGGATGAATGAATGTGGGAGTGTGAGAGTGTATGTGTGCAAGATGCTATGTGCATGCAGGTGTGTAAGTGCATGGGTGTATACATGAGTGTATGGGGGTGAAAAGTGCATGAGAAAGAGAGCAATCAGGTGTGTATAAGAGGGTGCAAGCAGGGAAAAGAGAGGGAACTGATTGTGCATAAGGATGGTGAAAGTGGAGATTTGGGAGTGAGGCAAAAGAACGTGTAGATGTGAGTGCATGTGTGGATGGAAAAGAGGGTATGAGTGCGTGAGTGTAGTTGAATACATGTGTGTGAGCGGGTATGGGAAGGGGAGAGAAAAAGTGAGTAGGTGAGTAGAGTGTGTGTGTTTGCTGGTGTGTGTGTGTGAGAGAGCTCCCAAGTGAGTGAAAGTGTGCATGTGAAGGGTTGACCGTGCGTGAAGATGTTTCGTACGTTCTTGTGTGTATGTGAGAGGAAGAGTATGGAAGGGTAAAGAAGTACACGTGAGAGTAAGTGGGAGAGATAGGTTAAGAGCAAGAGTAAGAGAGAAGAGGGGAATCGGGAATTAAGTAGCACGGAAGTATGTGAGCAAGAAGACACTTGGGCCTACATTCACATACAATTTATTGATTTGAAGGAAAGCAAGTGAACTGATCTTGGGGAGTTAGAGCAAAATATAAGCTCCTATATGCATCTTTCCCTTGGACTGAGAGGGTGAAACACATATCAAGGAAAAAGCACGTAGGTGGAAGGAGGAACCAGGGCCAGGAAAGTATCCATGAAGATGTGCAAGAAGATATCCAGCGGTTCCGAAACCACAAGAGGGTGCTTCAACCTCTTGATCTTTGGAAGGTCCAGATCGAAGGCTGAAGGATCACATATCAAGGAAAAAGCACGTAAGTGGAAGGAGGAACCAGGGCCAGGAAAGTATCCATGAAGATGTGCAAGAAGATATCCAGCGGTTCCGAAACCACAAGAGGGTGCTTCAACCTCTTGATCTTTGGAAGGTCCAGATCGAAGGCTGAAGGATCACATCCTCATACCTTCCACTGGTGGCGTGCGTGGCAACCCGACTTATTAGGCAAGACAAATGCATAAGATCTTTGGAAGGTCCAGATCGAAGGCTGAAGGATCACATCCTCATACCTTCCACTGGTGGCGTGCGTGGCAACCCGACTTATTAGGCAAGACAAATGCATAAGGCCCAGAGGATGTAAAACAAGAATTAAGAAGAGGCCATCAAAACCGAACACCTATTTAACAAACAGGCAGAACTCACCAAGGGTTGCGGGCGATGAAAAGAAAAGAACAGGCAGTACAAATGCATCAGGCCGAGAGGACGTAAAAGAAAAAAATCAAGAACAGGGCCATTAAAACGGAACGCCAGTCCAACCAACAGGCAGAACTGACCAAGGGATGCGTGCGGACAACAAGCGAAAGACAAGAAGTAAAGCCTGTCAAGGGACGACAGAGACAAAGAGGGGGAGAGTGTTGCAGAGCAAAGAGAGCATAAGGTAGAGAAAAAGAAGGGCCCCAAAATTTTTCCGATTTGGACACCTTATTTTTGTATCATAATCATTCTGTAATATATTTTCCGTTGTAAATGCACTAGAGGAGTCCTCTAGATGCATCCCCACAGAAGATTAGTAGCTTACCCATGTAAATTAGTAGGAAATTAGCCTTCTAGTGAATAAAGTGCCGGTCTCTTGTGTGAAAGGACCATTTTTAGCGCACATGTATATAAGTCAATTTGTGACTCTTCGTAGAGACTTTTTTGCCATTGTGAGAATCAAGAGCACATAATTTCGAATTTGTGTCCTCTCCTCTCTGTATCATCTTCTTTGTGAGCTTGTATGCATGCATGTTTCTTGGAAAGAGTGTAAGGAAGTGTTGTCTATCCATGAAAGTGTTTGTTTGTTGTAGTTAAGGTGTGTGTGAAGTGTAGGAAGTGCTGAAGTGTAGGAAGGTCATTCCCATGACTCAGTATTTTGCTCATAACTTGATGTAGAAGTGTCAGAATTGAGTGAAAATACCACCATTGGATGCGTCTTCTCGAGAGCTTCGAAACGCATATGCTATTCGTTATATTTGGAGTTCGTAGTTGAGAGAAAAGCTCAATTTACTGTTGGCTGCTGCACCAAGTCTCGTGACACCATAACTGACAGTTGAAGCTTGTTTGGAATAGTCTTTGCCTTGTTTGCACTCTTTGAGTAGCTCATTTGCATTGATCGTCATTTGAATGCATGTCTTCATAGACTCGGCTAGGTTTTGATACTCATCGGATTGATAATTAAAGTGTGAATCCCCACTATATGCACTTGAGGGGGATTGAGGTATAGTCTCTTTCTCCACAAGTCCCTAAGTTGGTTCTTAGGTACACAGTCACCTCCAAGTGTTAAAAGTAAAGGTAAACTCAAACTTATTGAAGTTAATGATGAAGGAGAAGACATTGATAGTGTATATGAGTATGGAGAATCATCAAAGGTTTCTAATAAAAAAGGAAGAGCATCTACATTGGAGGTAAGAAGAACTTCAAGAGTGAGTAAGCAACCTCAAAGGTATACTTATGAATCTTTTATGAATACTCATTATGCTTTTATGACGAAGGTTGAGTAGGAAAATGAATCCACATGTTATGATGAGGCAAAAGGAGATGAAAAGTGGGAGAAAGCAATGAGAGGAGATGGAAGCATTACAGGATAACAATACTTGGAATTTAGTTCCAAAGGCACTAAAACAAAAGGTAATTGGTTGCAAGTGGGTTTTTAAGATTAAAAGAAATAGTGATGGTAGTGTGTCAAGATATACAGCTAGACTTGTAGCAAAAGGATATGCTCAAACTCAAAGATTGGACTATGAGGAAACATTTAGTCCAGTAGCAAACATGGCAACAGTGAGAACTTTGTTGGCTTTAGCTACAAGTAAAAGATGGATTATATATCAACTAGACATAAAGAATATCTTTCTTAATGGTGAGTTAAGTGAAGAAGTGTATATGTCACAAAAACAGATGGTTATGTGGATGCAAAATGTCCTAATCATGTATGCAAGTTAAAGAAGGAATTGTATGGTCTTAAGCAGGCACCAGGGGCATGGAATGCAAGGTTGGTAAAGTATCTTATGCTACAAGGATACACAATGAGTCATTCTGATCCTTCACTTTATGTAAAACATATAGATGACATGTGTGTCTACGTATGCATTTATGTGGATGAGTTTTTGATTACATGGAATGATGCAAAAGCAATTGAAGATATAAAAGGTAATTTGGGAAAGGAATTTAAAATTTTAGATCTTGGTTTGCCTAAAAACTTTCTTGGGATTGAGTTGTGTATGGCGATGAAGGTCTATGGTTGATACAAAGAAAGTATATATGTGATATGCTAAAAAGGTTTGGTATGCAGGAATGTAAGTTTGTTGCTACTCCAATGGAATGTAATATAAAGTTGAGTGCAAAGGAAGGTGATGAGTTGCATGATATGAATGCATATAGTTCCATGGTAGAATCTTTGATTTATGCAACAAAAACTAGACCTAATATATGCTATGCAGTGGGAGTATTGTCACAGTTTATGCATGAACCTAGAGTACCTCATATGCATGCAGTGAAAAGAGTGCTTAGGTATTTGAAAGGTACCATGAATGAAGGAATATTTTATAGTCATGATGTTGATCTAACTCTTAAAGTCTTTAGTGATGCAGATTGGGTTGGATGCAAAGATGACAGAAGATCAACAAGTGGATATGTGGTAATAGCAAGAAACAAGACATTAACATGGAGTTCAAAGAAGCATCCTACAGTTGCTTTATCTTCTACAGAGAATGAGTATAGAGGTTTAGCATTGGCTACTACTGAGCTTATGTGGTTTAAAAAGTTGTTTCATGACTTGAATGTGCAGGTTGATGTACCACTAATATATGGGGATAACTTCAGCAGCATTCATATGACCTCAAATCCTATTTTGCATGCTAGAACAAAGCATATAGAGATACACTATCATTATGTTCGAGAGAAGGCCATAAACAATGAAGTGCAAGTTTCTTTTGTGGGAAAAAAGGATCAAGTTGTAGATATCTTCACCAAATCCTTGGATGGACCAAAGCTTCAAAGATTCAACTATCTGTAAGTAATATAATGTTTTTGATTTGTTGCCATTGGAGGATGAGAGGAAATATCTTGTGGGACTGCCCTTTGAGCCGCTATTATCTCCTCCTCTATTGGTTCTTCCAGATTGATCAAAACCTTTCTAAGATCTTCATTAATTTTTATGGTAATGGAGTCTTCTTCAGATACTTTGAGTCTTTTCTTTAATGGCCTTGATTCAACTTTTTTCACTATCTTGGGGAGTGATTTGCTTGTTGGCTCTCTTGTTACTACCTCTAGAGAGTCTTCTGGTTCCTTTATCTTTTTCCCTATTATCTTATTTTGTTTAGCAGCTTGATTGGCTATAAAATCTTCCATTTCATTATGGCTTATCATAGGTTCCAACTCTTGTTCCTCTTCCAATGTTGTATGTATAAGTCAAGTTAGACATTTTTTTCCGCCCCCAAAAACTTCTTTTCCTTCCAGTGAACCCTTGTTTCCTAAAGATACCTCATTATATAGCATGACATGTCCATATTTCTTTGAGTCTCTCTATTTAGGAATGCCACTATGATTGCTTTATGTGACAATGTATATATAGCCATTTGAATTGAGCAAAAATGTTGATGAAAACGCCTGAAAGCTAGGTTAACTACCTTTGGAGTAAAGTCTGTAATTTTTTGAATGCTCTTATAGCCATCGATTCCCTTCTTGACATCATTGGTGTTGTCATTAATGCCTTCTTTCAATTGGAGTGTCTTCCTAATTAGCTGATGATTAATGTGGATCCCTTTTTAGACTCCTTCAAGAATTTGTAGCATTACATCTAAGATATTCTTTGTGATCATTTTTCATTTCATGTGTGCTTATCCATAGACTCCATAACTTCTATGCACCTTGGTATATCAATCATCACTGTGGGAAGCTCCAATAAGCCTTTGATTCCCACTTATTCCCAAATTTATATATTCACTTTTGTTCAACTTTTGAATGTCTTTGGTCACTATAGTGAACTTGAATTTCCTTGATTTAGCCAAGTATACATACTTAGCAACTTTTGCTAAGTGTCTCTTTGTTTCTTCTGAGGTGTCTCCAACATCCAAGAACCAATGGCCTCTAGCTAGGGAGATCAATGTTCCTTGCAACATTTTGGTGATTTGCATAAAACTTCAATTATGTTTTGACATTAGTTCTTATTTTTTGAAGTAAAATTTTCTTCCAACTCAAAACTCAATAGAAAATCATCACATTGGAAACAAAAGTATTATTGACGTATATACACTTATGAAAGACTTCTTTGCTTTGAAAAGAAAAAACCCACACCTTTTTGTGTGAAGGCTTTTTCTTACATTTAAGGTTATCAATTTATTACATTAAAATAAATCAAATCACACACACACACACATACATACATACATATATATATATATATATATATATATATATATATATATATAGAAAGAGAGAGAGAGAGAGAGAGAATTTTTATAAAAATAAGACAGTGTGTGTGTGTCTGTGTGTGTTTAAATTAAAAATTATTTATAGTTTATTACAATACATAATGGTGCCAAAAAAGATGTTTCATTACTCCATTATTTAAACATATGTCCCATTGTAGCACTCATGACTTGATTGAACTCTATTAACAAATCATGAAACTTCTTCAAATTGTCAATCCAAGGATGGTAAACCCAATTGCTTTTTAGAGACCAACGCAATAAGCCACAAATAAATTATTCGTACAAGAATCAAGTAAGATTTACATGACAACATCAAATATAAAGAAAATATGAAGTTAGGAAAAACATGACTTTTAGCTAAAACTTAAAGATGGTCATACTTCAATGAATATTGTACCAAATCAAATGATTCAAATGTCTAGTCCATGCTATTTTATGGAAACTCAAAATATAATATCAAAAGTTACATACCTTGAGTAAAATTCAATGACAAAGCCTTTTCTAGATAGTTGACTTTCTTCAATTCAGCAAATGATTTTCAAAAAAACTCACAACTCATCACTGATCTCATATACATGTCCAAACTCATTGTACTTATGAAGATTCAACTAAACAACACACATCAATCCACACAATGGATCATACAAAGGAATCACAGTGAAGAAGAAGATGATTGCCAAAGAAGGAACTCTCAATTCACAAGAATGAATGAATACAAATGACATCAATTCCCTTAATTCTTCTCTTCAATGACGTACATACTAGTTCAAAAAAGAACTATTTTATTATGAAGTTCTCAACTTCTAGGCTTCTAAACTACTATATCTGAAGACTCTCTAAATTTATACATAGTTCTTAGGTAACTCTAGAAAGATTTTTCCCAAGTAAAAAAAAAACTTAGAGCTTTATACTCTACCTTTTCAGCTATTTTCAAAGAAATGTAGTAGAGTACAAAGTATTTGTGTTGCTTCTTGTTCTCTTTGATTTCTTCATTCAAAACCTATTGGTGATCATTGTGTGCATGGTTGATTGAGGACTCAAGGAGAACTTAAAGTGGGCCTGAGGTGACACATCCTACAAGTGAATCAATTGGGAATCAAAGGCTATAGGTCCAATGAATCGAGTGGAGACTTCCATCCATCAACAGTGGTACTCAATACTTTTTTCTTCAATAATTTGTGATTTGATTGTGCATTGGTCATTTAGGCTTCAATCCATGGCACTTTGTGCAAATTGGTAGTTATTGTTTATTATTTCTTCTACTTGCGGATTGTTGGACATCATCATCTCTACCATCCCTACTCACCTCCTACCTCCACCCCCTTCATTGCAAAATTCTCACCTCCTTGGTCATATCCCCATCTCTAGCTCATTTTCCTCATTTCACTTGTGATAGAGAGCAAGGAATCGATTGTATGAGAACAGTTTTTGTGTGTTTGTGAGATTTTTGGTAGGTTCCAACAATAGCAACATCAACAAGTATGATAGAACTTGTCCTAGGATGATGACCTCTATCTATCATGAAAGAAAATTTTTTTTAGGATTTTGTAACTGTAAGTTAGGCATGGTAGACTACATCATGAGCACATTCCAAATAACTAAAAATCATTAAAAAATATGTGTTTCATCTATCCATCGCAATAGACACAATCTATCGTGCAACAGACGACAGACATGCCTTATGACTATCAGAGTCCATCGTGAAAGACACCCTCTTCATCACGATGGATGACTTTGCATAGTGGCAAAAACAATGCTTGATAGACTCTATCTATTGCATGACATATGACATATAAACAGACCAATAAACACATCTATCATGATACACATCTATCCATCACGATAGGCAGGCATGACAAACGATAGAGGATAGATGATGGCCTTTGAACATCGTGACATACCTATCTATGGTGACATACATGTCTGTTATAGCAGACCAATCCATCGTTATAGATGACCATCCATGATAGACTCTATCCACCATGCCAGGTGGCTGTCCATCTCGACATATAGACATAACAGAAATTTTAGGGCTATTAATTTTTGTCAAATTTTGCCTAATTTTTTTATTTTTGCAAAGATTTTGGAGCTATTTGGAAGGGCTAAGCAAGACATCTGTGCATTGCAAGCTTGGGAATGGGCTTCGTGGGCAATCCAGCATTAACAAGGTCATTTGACTCGAGGTTGGAGAATTCTCAATCCCCTCAATCTATTTTCTAGCCCAAGCTAAGTGCGATTAGTGGTTTTCATTGATTACAGTTACGATATACATGAAGTAAGTTCAAGAGACTATCATTTCTCAAGTTCAAGAATATATAGTGCTAAGTGGTGGAAAACCCTAATCGAAAAGAACCTAGTCTGATTGATCACACATCAACGTATGACAAAACTTTTATTCTTGATGACACATATCCTAAGATAAGAAATTGCATAAAAAAGTATTTAAAACTAACAAGTGGTTGTTACGAAAGAACCTTGCAACATGGTTCTACTTGATTATTAGTTAAATAATTGAATCATATGAAACTTAAGTCAGATTGACACTTAGGAAGAGATAGATAAAGTGTCAGCTCATCGGAGGCTAATGTCAATTGCACAACTAGGTTATGGGATCAACAATTGAGTGATTATACCTACATGTTGAGCTTAGAGACAAGAGATTGAAAATGTCATTTTTCATGGAGAAACAGTAGATAGTTTAGGGCTATCATACTTACAAACATGAGAAGGTTCCTAGAAGACTCAGTTGGAATACATTTGAACCAATAGCTTAAGTGCTTGCATATACGAGGATGGTTTGGGATGTTCAGTTATCCAATTCAAAAATCCAAACCAACCCTTTGGAATTGAACACCCCGTGGGCAAATTGAAAGAGGGATCCTACATTGATAAGCAAGAAACCGTGTAGATGGTAACCAACTTACCAGATAGGACATATGAGTTTGGGATAATCATCCTTGAGTCTGAATCAGGAGAACCCACGCAGAGAACCTAGAACCCTAGGGGTAATTCCATTCTATGAAGGATAATTACACCTAAGTGGATTCCATAGGATAACAAAATCATAAGAGTTTTTCTTGAATAAAGACACTAACAAAGCCTTTTGGAGATTCAAGTTAGACAAGCCTAGCGAGGTAGACGTAGTAACCATTTACAAATTCAAGGACCGAAATGTCCTTGGGAAGGTTGTTTACTTAGATAACTCTTTTGAGAGAATGCTTCTGGTTATGGAACATGATAGACACACCTATACTTGGAAGGGTGAACTTATTTTCCCTCCACAGAGGTCTCATGAGTCTCTTGGTCAACATCAAGCTAGATCCTCTCATGTTCTAGGTAGTCATGAAGAGAAAACTTGAGAGCAAGTAGAAGTGAGTTTTGCGCACACAATTGTAAGAGAGAGATTAGGATTAGATTATAATAGAGCTGATCAAGAAAGACCTAGAGGACATAGGCACCATCAATGAGGCATGGATGATTTTCCCTTGCATAAACCAAGAGAATTCCCTAAATCCTAAGACCGACCCAATTGGTGAAATTCATGAAGAATTGTTTTGACAATACCAGAGATTCTTATGATCACATGGCCCCATTTAAGCAGGTGTTGAGGGTGGAGCAAGTCGATGACAAGTTCACTCAACACAAGGATTTTGGGCTTATGTTGAAAAACCCAGCCTTGACATTGTTTCAACCATTCAGCACCAAATACTTCAAGCAAATCAATGGCTATCCAAATGAAAGAGGTGGAGGGATTAGAAAAGATAGTTGAATCAGAAAAGGAAATCGCATATATGGAGAATATCATAGAAGATAAAGAAGGAAAAGGGATTGTTCTAGAAATAGACCAAGAGGACGACAAAGAAGAAGATAGAGGAGCCATCAAGAAAGTAGCACTTCAAACTACTTTGGAGAAAATAAAAGAGGTGGTAGCAGTAGCAGAACAAAAGACATATAGAGAAGAATGTGTTGTAGTATCTCTCTAAAAAATAGAAAAGGTAGAAGTCCTACAAGGATCAGAATATTCAATTAAGCTAATTGATATAGAAGAGGAAGAAGTGAAAGCAACGGAAAAAGAAGAGTAGATATAGGATATAGAAAATGAAATTCAAAATGTATTGGGTGACATTCAAGGAGAAGACACAATTCAAGATATATAAATGAAAGAGGCATCTAGTTCAGATCAGGAAGAATGAGAGAAGACACAAGAAGAGGAGCAACAACTTGAAGAACTTGAAGTTCAACAAGTTGATAATGAGCTAGAGAATGAACAACTCTCAGAGTCAGGAGAAGAGAATGAAAAAGAACAAGAAGAAAAACAGTTAGAGCTGAAGAAGTAAAAACAATTCGAGGGAATGGACAGAATCCCTAGAGACATTAGAGAGGCCTCTCATATCATTATGACCAACATTGAGGGCTTCAGAACACCCAACAAAAACATCATCATGTCCAGTATAGTAGCTAAATCTAAGCTCATCAAAGGAAGGAAAAGAGTAAATTAGCAAAAGAGCTGAAAGATCAGCAATAGAAAAGTGAGAAGTATGAAGACAAAGCTATGAAATTGGAAATAGAAGTTGTACAGATAAAAAATAGAACAAATTTCTTATAAGAGAAATGCATAAAGCAATCAGAAACTATTAAGAAAATGGACAAAGATGTTAGAACGTTAGAATAAAAAATTAGGGTTCTTCACACTTCCTATCAGGTGCTCACCAAGGCAAAGGAAGAGATCAATAGAATCCTGATCGAGGAAGGACACATAAAGACAGAGGAACTTCATGTGATCAAAGTGCAAAAATAGGAATATTGAAACAAGAAATTATAAAAATTAAGGATGAATTAAAAGATGCTAAGGAGTTAGAAAAGCAAGGTAACATGCATGCTACAAGTGCAATGAGAGGATACAACAACTTAAATGAGAAGATTGAAAAAGAAAGATTCACTTGGGAATAGCAAAGAATGGAACTATAAAAGGAATTTGATAAATGGAAGGCTAAATCTATTGTGCAGGTCAAAGAAGTATCCATTGAAGATGTAGTACAAGAAAGATCAATCACTAAAGAAATGATATCCTTCCCTATGCAAGAAATGTATGCAAAAGATTATAGAGCTGTTGAGCAGATTGATGAAGAATCAGATGAATTCATGCAGCAGTTGCTCATAGACAGAGAAGCCAAGATGAGATACATCAGAAAAATGCATAATCAATATGAAGATCACATAGTGAAATTTTCCTTAGAAAATGGAGTAAGTCCTGATAGTCATCATTAGGCTACAAATGGTTTGGGAATACCATTCTGCAAGGTATTAGAGATCATAAAGAACTATCAGACTACGAGAGTAGGAGTACAATCTAATCAATATCTGGAATATGAAGAGGATTTGGAAATAACCAAAGAATTATTTAAAAGGGCCAACCTTCATGGAGAAATAAGTGGTTAGATAGAAATAAAGAGTGTAGAAAAATATGGACAAAGGCTCCTCTGCAATTGAAGATAAATTCAACATTTTGTCTAGTAGCAAGAAGAAGAGATTGGATCACCTTCTAGAAGAAAAGAAATGATGGTCTTTTTTCAGCAAAATAGATGAATTTCCCAAAGATTGTAGGAGCTTGGCCAATTAGAACATACATGCTGGCAACCTCAAAGGCAGTCATAGAAAATCTTAAAGATGCAAATGATCGTGCTTGTATATTAGCAATTAAAATTTTGAAATTGATTCTCACCTTATTGTCTAGTATAAGCATACAAATTTTCATGATCATTGGATTCTTACATCTTGAGTTATGTTAATTTTTCTACTTACTGGTCTATTTCTGTAGCAGCCCGTGAAAATCGGGATGATGTCATCACTTGTTAAAAGTCATTCTCAGTGTGTGGTTTGTTATTTTTGATGAGATTACTCTCTAAAGTTAGCTCTTTAAGCTACCTAGCCTTCCCCAAGAGGAATTAATCTAATTGCTGCTGTGCTCAGAGAATTATGTAAAACACTGGACAGGTGTATCAACCAAGAATAGCAAGTTTTCACCTCTGAGCTAACTCCAACTTATCTGTTTTGATCTATCTTTTTGAGAGTGATCTTCCAAGGTACATAGGGTGTCTAATACATCCATTGGCAAGCTAAAAGGGCCCACCATCTACTCCTAGAGTTCATTTGGCTAGTGTAGAGCAAAGATTTTGCAACACCTCTTCATCTTCAACACATACCTATCCATCTCTTCACAGTGGTATCAGAGCAAGGTTGGACAACATGGCAGATGGATTTCCTTCATCAATTGACAAATTGGACAGAGGTAACTACTCAGCTTGGTCATTAAGAATGGAAGCTTATCTCCAAGGTAGAAGTTTATATGGTTATGTGGCTGGAGATGAAGTTATGCCAAGTTTCAGGAACAAAAGTCAACCAACACAAGAAGAGCAAGAAAGATTGAGCACATGGTGCTCCAAGGATGCACTTGCAAGGTCTTATCTCCTCAACTCTATCTCAGATTTTTTGTTGCCTCACATTAGAAGTTGTAAGACATCTCAGGAAGTGTGGGATGCACTTGAAGCTTTCTTTTCTTCAAGTACCAAAGCTAGGAAGCATCAACTATGGCTGGAGTTCACAACTCTCAAGAAGGCTCCCAAACAAAATGTGACTGATTTTGTCACAAAGCTCAAGGACATAGCAGATCAGTTGGGAAGCATTGGAGAGGTAATAGATGAAGAGCAAATTGTAAGGCAGGTCATCAATGGCTTGAAGGCAGATGACAAGTGGGAAGCATTCACCACAGCTATGGATTTGTACATGGACATGCATGTACCTGATTTCAACACACTCATTGGACAATTACTTACTCAAGAGGCAAAGCTTATCAAAAATGGAGAAAGCTCTAAAGGTAATCAATCTTCAGCTTTATACACGGATAAAAGCAAGTCTAAAGATAACAAAGGAAAGGCAAAGAAAGTGGATGATGAAGCAGGTACATATCAAGCTAACTATGCAGGTAGAGGAAGACATGGCAGAGGTAGAGGAAGAGGAGGTAGACAAGGCAGGGGGAGATCCCAAGACTCCAACTCATGTTCTATTTGTGGATTAACTAATCATACAACTGAAAATTGCTTTAGGAATTCCAGGAATCAAAGAGGCAGAGGATACAATAGAGGAAGTTATGGCTACTCAAGAGGAAGGTTCAACAACTACCATGGCAACTACAACAACTACAATCATTCAAACTATCAAGGAGGCTACAAAGGAAGGAGAGACTACAATAACTACACAGAAGACTCAAACAAAGAGGATTCATTATTGATCATGAACATGGCTATGCCACAAGGTAAATCTGATGAGCATGTTTTCTACATAGATTCAGGTTGTTCAAATCATGTGGCAGGAAATGTGGCACTCCTATCAGATTTAGAAGATCCAAGGAATAAGCATGAGGTACAAACAGGAGATGATACAAAACATCCTGTGGAGAAAATAGGCAATGTCAAAGCACCTGATGGAAACATCAACCTACTCAGTAAGGTACTCTATGTCCCTACCATTACAAAGAATTTGATAAGTGTTGGGCAGATAGTAGAGAAAGGGTTGCAAGTCAGGTTCACAAAAGCAGGAGCATTTGTTGAAGATCCAAGTCAGGGATTCAGAAGAATTGCAAAAGGTGAAAAGATAGGTAGATTGTTCACATTTGAATTACAGGACACTAGAAACATTGCTCTCTTTAATTATGGTAGTCAGACACTTACAGAATTGGAAGTATGGCACAAAAGGTTAGCACATATTGGTGAAAGGTCATTAAAGCAAATTTGCAGGGACCAAAGTGTACTTGGACTCCCTAACTTGTCAAAACAACATATGATTTATAAGTGTAGTGCATGTCAGTTTGGAAAGTCTCACAGGTTACCATTCATGAAGAAAGGTTATATGCATGGAGATCTCTTGGAGTTGGTTCATACAGATGTATGGGGACCAAGCAAGGAAGCTTCAATATCAGGATCAAGGTATTATGTTTCCTTTATTGATGATTGCAGCAGATGGACTATCCTATTCTTTATGAAACACAAAGATGAAGTTTTTTCATGTTTCAAAAGATATTTGGCTCTTGTGGAGAATCAAACAGGTAAATCACTAAAAAGGCTAAGGTCAGATGGAGGGGGAGAATACTTCTCCCATGAGTTTGATTCTTTTCTTCAAGAAAGAGGAATCAAAAGAGAGGTAACTACAAGGTACACTCCTGAGCAAAATGGAGTGGCAGAAAGGAGGAATAGGACAATTGTTGAAGCTGCAAGGTCTATGTTAAATGAAAAGCATTTACCTAATTACTTATGGGCTGAGGCTGTATCTACAGCCACTTACTTGATTAACAGGTTGCCTTCAAAATCCCTTGATGGAATGACTCCATATGAGGCTTGGAATGGAAGAAGACCAAGCTTAGATCATTGTAAAATTTTTGGATGTATTGCTTTTGCTCATGTTCCTTCACAGGTTAGAGGCAAGATGGATCCAAAGGCAGAAAGGTGTGTATTTATTGGATATGACAACAATCAAAAGGGCTACAGGTTATACAACCCTACCAACAAAGGATTCTTGGTAAGCAGAGATGTAGTTTTTGATGAGAACAATTCATGGTATGAAGATTCATGCAGGAAGGTCAATTTACCATATGATCTTGAAGAAGATTTTCCAAAGCTTGGTAGAGAACAATCAAAGATTGAAGAACAAGACACCTTAGAGGATGATGAAGAATGTCAGATGGAAAAGATCAAAGCATGGAAGTCTAAAGGTAAAGCAAAATTGCAGGAACTTGGACATGAGGCAGAATCATCAAATCATGGCTTAAGAAGATCTATGAGGGAAAAGAAAGAACCAGAAAGGTATGGGTTTGACACCTCATTAGTAACTAAACATTCTATCTACATAGCACAGGACATAAACCAAGAGGAGCCATCATCATTTGAAGAGGCCAAAGCAAAAACAGAATGGAAGCATGCAATGAAGGAAGAGATTGAAGCACTTGAGGAAAACAACACTTGGGATTTGGTGCCCAAGACTTCATCCATGAAGGTAATAGGCTCAAGATGGGTCTATAAACTCAAGAAGAATTCTGATGGTTCCATTAACAGGTATAAGGCAAGGCTTGTGGCAAAAGGCTTTGCACAAACTCAAGGAATTGATTATGAGGAGACATTCTCTCCTGTGGCAAAGATGCCTACTATTAGGGTTTTGCTTAGTATTGCCTCTTCCAAGAATTGGAAGATACTTCAACTAGATGTGAAGAATGCATTCTTGAATGGTTGGATAACAGAAGAGGTATATATGGCACAACCACCTAGTTTTGAGAGTCAAGTTTATCCTGATTATGTGTGTAAACTTAACAAAGCATTGTATGGTCTCAAGCAAGCTCCAAGAGCTTGGAATTCAGGCTTGTTTCATTCTTGCAGGACAAAGGCTTTCAACCAAGCAAAGCAGATCCTTCACTCTTTATTAAAAAGAGTAATTCCGAGGTCATCTACCTATGTGTATATGTAGATGATATTATATTGACAGGAAATGATGCAGATGGTATGAAGAAGATCAAAGATCAGATGAGAGAAGAGTTCAAGATAAGTGATTTGGGTTCACTTACCTACTTCCTAGGTTTGGAAGTTATCTACAAAGATCATGGTTTGTTTCTCACTCAAAGAAAGTACATTAAGGACATGTTGGCAAAATTCAAGATGCAAGATTGTAAGATTGCAGGTACTCCAATGGAGGTTAATCACAAATTGAGCTCACATGAAGGTGAACTCATAGAGGACATCACATCATATCAAAGTCTAGTGGGTAGTCTCAACTATGCCACATTGACAAGAGTAGATATATGTTACAGTCTGAGTGTGCTAAGCCAATTTATGCACACACCAAGGAAACCACATATGGATGCTGCCAAAAGGATACTCAAATATCTCAAAGGAACCATAAATGAAGGACTTTACTATCCTTATGTATCTGATTTAGGTTTGAAGCTATTTTCTGATGCAGATTGGGCTGGCTCCAAGGAAGATAGAAGGAGCACTTCAGGTTATCTTACCTTTGCAGGTTCAAAGCTTATTTCATGGTCATCCAAGAAGCAACCCACAGTTGCTCTCTCTTCTACTGAAGCTGAATATAGAGGTCTTGCCATAGCTACACAGGAAGCTATGTGGATGAAGACATTGTTCAAAGATCTTGGATTGGAGTTTGGAACTCCAACTATTTTTGGTGACAATATGAGTTCTATTCTTCCAAGGTACATAGGGTGTCTAATACATCCATTGGCAAGCTAAAAGGGCCCACCATCTACTCCTAGAGTTCATTTGGCTGGTGTAGAGCAAAGATTTTGCAACACCTCTTCATCTTCAACACATACCTATCCATCTCTTCACAATATTGTTTGGCCCTCCTCTTGAGTTCCTAATGGTGGTGGATATGGAGATAAATAAGAGTGTGTAAGCCAAGGATGTACTCATATACAATAGTAGTTTATGATAGTATATGTCTGTCTAACATTGGTTTTGTACTAGGGCGCTTGGGTTTCCTAAAAAACTTAAGTATCTTGCTTTTATGCCAACTTGCTTGATTTTTCTTGATGAATCACTTCAGTATTTGGTGTATTTTTAGAGCAAAATATAGGCTTTAATTTTTTTTCAACTTCATATGGATTATTAAATGAAGAAGAAACTAAGAATTTTTAAAACACAACTTTTATCGTAAGTGAACAAATAACTCAATTAATATATTTTTGAAAATTGGCTATGTTTTAGGAAATAGACAACTATTGATGGATTTTGGAGTGTAGTGCAAGTATTTTGGGGATCCCTTGAGAAGATCGGACACTTTGAAAAGTAAAAACCATGTACTCAAAACTTATCTTCTCTAGAGCATTGCCATTTATTGCAACTATTGAAGAATGTCTCATTATAATTTGTGTGTAAGTGAGATTGAGAGGATTGGCAACTTAATAATGGATAAAATTCATGTGAATTGAATGCATCTTTTTACAGTTAGAAGGCATCCACTTTGAACTACTAGATATTGCATTTGATGCTGATTTTGATGTTGAATTAGAAAATTGTATATCTCCATGTTCATGAAAATAACATAGTTTTAAAGGTAGAATGCAAAATTATCATGCAAAATAATTACAATTTAAATGCCTCTTCTAAGTAATAAATTTATTAAAACATGCCTTCATGTCATATGTGTTGATGAAATGAGTTCTTCTACCTCATTTTCATTTGTATCCACATGAGTGCATCTCTCTTTTGTATATAAGAGACACTCCACTTCCATTTCATTTCCATTTTAAGTTATATCTCAGTGTATTTGGGTACCTTGCCATTTTCTTCTATTATCATATTCTCCTTCAAGGGGAATGATCCCACATATGATGTACTTTGGAGAGACCCCTTCAAATCTATATAAGGAGGGTCTCTCCCCCACTTTATATAGGGTTAGAAACCTGAGGAGCCTATTTCATGCTCTTGACAAGCTTATTTCTAATCCATGTGAGTTTATCCACTTCTTGGTCTACTTAGTTATGGTCTCACACACTCTTTTATTTTTGTGAGTACACTCTTCTTTTCATTTTGCTCCCACATGTGTACTCTCTCTATGGTGTTAGAGCATTAGGTGGAGCTCTTGGTGGTCATTTTGATGGTGATTGTGGAGATTTTGATGGTGGTGCTTGAGTGTTGGTGGTTTTGCTTTCTCCTCATTGAGAGAAGCTTTTGCCACTTGCATCTCTTTCTCCACATTGTGGTGCTTATCAAAGTGTTTTTTCTAGCACTAATTTTCCCTTTGTTACCTCAATGCCACCCTCGTTCGACCACTCATTTCCTACTCTTCTACTCCCGGTGATATTTTTTTGCATCATCATACTATGATTTGTTTAGCGATGTGAGAAAGGAAAGTGCATAAGTGTCTGTCTTTGTAGGAGAAGCAAGCCTAGTGGATATAGAGTAGTGGATATAAGTAAGCATAGCAAAACCAAGAGAGAAGGCAAGTGGCAGTTTGTCTGGCCTTTCTGCAAGAACGTGAAGTCATCTTAGTCTCGGAAGTCTGCACAAAAAGATAAATGCAAGAATAAAGCAGACATGGTGGACATTATGAGAGAGGAACTATAGAGAACACAACATATGAATGCACATAGAAGTGCCATTTCTGTGGACACGCTAGTTGGCCAACACTTGCGCCTCCACTTGGAGACTAAGCATACATCTCCGAGCATACCTCCTTGAGAAGGCAGAACAAATATCATTGAGAAGTGCTAAAGTTGCATCTTTCAGACACACCTCTTTGAAAAGCACATCTTTATTACAATGACGGGATTACAGATCTCAGGGGGGGGACTCCCTTAGTGTAGGTTTTACAATAATTCAGAATTCTCTTCATTCCTACCATACAAGGAAACAAGAAATCTTTGTTGTTATTGGAGAAGAGATTGATATTCCTGGTTTTCTAGATAGACCAGAGGATGTGTGTTCTCAGCAGTGGCCACAAGACTATGTCCATGCTGTTAGACTTCAGCCCTGAGTTGAAACAGAACATATTTATTCCTTTCCAAAAACCTTGAGCTTTCCTATAGTTGTAGAATAAATGAGCCATATCTTCAATTTGGTCATAGAAACAACAATTTCCTACATCAATGTTAAATTTTTTACTCTGCTACCAGTCCACATACCTTTGTGTAATATCATCCAAAACAAGCAAGTGTTTGTTGGAGAGGGGAAAAGCCCAGATGCTTTTAAACCTATACTTCCATTGGTGAGGGTTCCAAAGCAAATTCCACTTCCTATTCAGTCTTTTTAGTGATGGATTTGATGCTAGCATCAATTTTTTTGAAGTTGAAGTGCATATCCTCAGCCACACCTCCTAGAAACACTTGTTTCTCTTTAAGGTTGCCTATCAATTTATCCCAAACCATCAACTTCTTATCTTTAATCATATGTTTGCAAGAATTAGATAAGTTGCCAATTTCCATAATACATCTATCATCAATTAGAGCTTCATTCTTGTAAAGACTCAACCATTTAGTAAAACCATATTTCTTGCATTTATTCATTCTTATGGATAAGGAATCATATCTATTATGCATCATCCAACCAATCCACATTGAAGCCTACATAAAAAAGGAGAGATTATTAGAAAAATCATTAGGCAAGGTGTAGCCTTCTTTGATTTTCATCCAAGCATTCCAGAAGTTGCAAATAACTCTACTCCCTCTGGGAACAAAAACAACAGGAGAAGTCATTACATCTCATAGCTGAAAATTAGACCAATTTATTGTTCTTTACATAAATTTTTTTAACATCTCTCCTTATCAAATAGGCCCAAAAGTCTTCAGAAGAGGAGGCTCTTATAATCCATTTAGTAGCCATATGAGTGGCCATCCTAGAAAGATAAATTAGGCCCAGACCACCTTCAGACTTCTTCCTACAGCAAATGTTCCAAGCAACCTTAGGTATCTGGGAGCCACCCCAAAGAAACCTCCTTGCAAGAGTGATGGCTTGAGAGACCTGCTTTTTATTAGGCTTTCGACAAACCAAAAAATAGGTCAAAGTAGGCAAAATATAGTGTTTAAGAACAAAAGCTCTTTGTGATAGATTTTGCTGAAGATCAATCCATTTAAATATTTTGCTATGAAACTTATCCAACACCCAATTCCACCTTTGTTCATTAGAAATATCAAAACCCATAGGAATGACCAAAAGTCTAAAGATTGTACCTTCCTTAATGATATTACAACCTGCCAGATTGATACATTCAAGTATGTTTTTATTAGAACCATAAAAACCAGTTTTTCTATGATTGACAATAGAGCCACTAGCATTGCAAAACAAGTTCAAAAAATTCAAAAAGTTTTCAAAAGAGAAATTATCTGCCCCAATAATCATGTTAATATCATCAACAAACATTTGAAGGTAGAACTAGGAGGGGGCATTAGGGATCTCAATATCTTTGATAGTACCATGCTCAATACAATCCTTAACTAACCAGCCAAGGGCATCATTGTGATGGCAAAACAGAGGGGGCAAGGGGACAACCTTGTCTTATAGATCTACATAATTTAAAGGGAGCAAAGATCTACCCATTCATAACAATCCTAGATTGAGCATTGCCAAACAAGAAACTAGTAAACTTGATAAATCTTTTACTAGTTCCTATGTCATGCAGAGACTGTAGTATGAACTCCCATTCCATTCTATCATAAGCTTTATCAAATTCTAAAGTTTTAAAGAAGTAGGTTTCCATATTCAACTCTTTAGCATAGTCAAGGCCTTCCCATATGGAAATAATAACATCAAGAATAAATATCCCTTTAATAAAACATTTTTGCTCAGGAAGAATGATATTATCCATTAAGGGGCTCAATCTTCTAGCAAGAGAGGCTACATAGATTTTATATAAAGAAGTCAAACAAGAGATTGGTCTCCAATTGTTAAGGTCATCCTTAGGTCCTTTTTTGTGAACAAGCTTTATAACTCCAGTATTGATATAGGTAGAAAGAGTACCTCTTCTAATGGCTTCTTGCCATATCAAGAGAATATTGGCACCAAAGTTTCCTTAAGCTCTTGAACGAATTCATTGGGAATACCATCATACCCAAGAGACTTACAGGGTTTCAATTTACAAATGGTTTCTCTAACCTCATGGGCAGAGAGGGGGAGATCCAAAAGAGAGGCTAGGTTCTGAGGAATCATTTTCTTCCTTTTAAGAGCAATAGTAGCTATGGTCCTCTGGATGTGATCCTCTCTCTTGGGAGGCATAGAGAGAACATTTGTAAAGAGGCTTATAGGCTCCTACAAGTTCAGGCCTTGATATAAAAAGCATGACCAACAAATTTTTTCTTACGCATAGGAATGAAATCTCTAGCTTTCTTTTTCCTCATGAGATCAAACATATGTTTATTGGGGTTTTCCACTTTCCCAGCCCAAAACTCTCTTGATGTGACAACGGCACCACTAACTAAGAGATAATCTATATCTTAATCTATCTTGAAGCTCTAGGAACTTGTGTCCGATAGAAGTGATGCTAAGGTTAGAACTCTTAACATTCTCAATCTCTTTTAGTATCATCATCCCTTTGTTGTTCCTTATGGATTTGGCCTTGATCTTGAAGTTGGTGAACACCTTTTGAATGTCTTTGATAGCCATCTCCCAATCCCAAAAGGGGGGAAATATCAAAGGAGAAGTGTTTATTGAAGATGTCTTCATTTTGACTTTTAACATAAGGGATCCTGAGTAAGGAAGCATCTAAATGAGGCCAGGTAGCTTTATAATCAAGGTAGCTTAACCAAAAGGGGTGAATGGTCAGAAAGCTAAAGGGAGTGGTTAAGCTCACAGGTATTGTGCCACAGCTCCTAATATCTAGAGATATGCATATAAATTCTATCTAATCTCGTAGAGAGCTTTTTATCAATACTTATATTCTTTGAGGAGTGACCAAAATTGGCAGACATATCAAGCAGATTGTGGATATTAACCAAGTTAAACCAGGCTTCTTTCTCTTTATCATGCAAAACATTATCTCTATTCTCTAGTCTATAAATAGAGTTAATGGCCATATCGAAATCATCAATCTGAAGAATGTCACCTGAGATATTAGCAATTTCTTCCCACAGTTGATTCTATTTGAAGAGTTATTAGCTACATAAACACAAATCAACGTTAAATTAATAGGATCTCTGCACTTAATAGCAACCCATTGGTCAATGTTACTAACCATTTTTTCTAGAACAAGATGATTAAGATTAGAAATTATACTGATAGCAGCTCCACCTTTCCCATTGTTATGATTAGTATGATACCTGATATACTTGCTAGAGACAACATTCAAATTGGACCTAAGGTTGAATCCTCTAACTTTGAGCTCTTGAAGACTGATAAAATATGGAGCAAAAGTAATATCCTTTAACCAATTATTAACCACTTTCCCTTAAATGGGATTTGTAAGGTCTTTAGTGTTAAGAGAAATGATTTTAACTGAATCCTTAACAAAAGAACCAAAAGGAAAAGAAACTAAAAAAGACATAGCTACCAAAAAAGAAAAGTTATTTTTTATGATTCTTTGGGTGCTTAATAATCGAACCAGAAGTTCTTACTACTACTTCTTTCCTTTTGGGCTTACCTTTTCCTTTTTTTGCAATCTCTCTTCATTCGATAAAGTCATCATCACATCAGAAGAGTTGTTGATTTCAGTTTGCATTTTGGATATACTTTCTTCATCATATTTATTGAACTATTTAGTAAATAATTCTTCAAAGAAATGAGTATTTCTAGCTTCCTCATCCTTCAAAGATAAATTGTTAGATGAGTTACCTACATTTGAATGTCCTTTTTGGGACTTCTTACCAACATAAGTCCATCCAAAATTGTCGTTGTTACTTTGGCTACCTTTTTTAAACTGACCATTAGGGGAATTGTAATTGTCCAGTAGCTGACCTGTTGTTCTTTTCGAGGAGTTTGAAAAGTTAGTGTTAGTACTTTTGTCCAAAACTTGGAAAGGATTAGAAATTTCTTTCAGCACGACATCAAATTTGTTAACCCAATTAGGATTTCTTTTTAACTTTGTTAGTAAACCTTTTATTGATGATCTTGAAGGGCTTTGGTATGTAGAACAAGAGGAGCAAGGAGGAGATTGAGGGAGAGAGAGGAGAGTACAGATGTGCACACATGTGTGGGAGCCTCGAACCCACATAATGATCTCTGTTGAGGCAATGCTCTCTCTCTCTGTATATATATATATATATATATATATATATATATATATATATGAATATGGGGGTAAGATCACATGACCCTTACATCCCCAACAATCTTCCACTTAAGACCATAAGTGAAAAATATACAAAGAATGATGTAGGACTATACACTATCAACCTACACCAATTTCCTCAAACAAGGTGTATCCATGCACCTCAAACTGCTCTAGAGTCATATATTACAAAACTCCCACTTGCTCTATGCATGTGTCAATCATCGAACGACTAACAACTCAAAGTGGAAATGCTCCAATAACAACTACAATATCTGGTCTCGAGCATAACAACTCGTACATCAGTCCTAAATGCTGACAAAACGTGTGCTATCTTGGCTAACCTAAGCATGTCAACCATGCCTATATCCAAGGCATCCGAAGCACCATCTTCAAGATCAGCATGCTCTAACATATTTTTGTCACCATCTAGCACGAGGAATCCAAGAATAATTGCATGATCACTGACTCATCAAGACCTAAATCAATCATCCTATCAACCAAGGATGTGTCTAGCTGTGCATCTCCATAGCTAAACTGCTCTATCACACACTATGTACCGTGAGAGCAATCTTGCGCTACTACACCAAGTGTATCATCATGCTCCACATAAACTAACTTCACATTGATCAATAAAATCATGCTCTATATAAGCATCATGAGCATCGAAAATATGCTCTACATGTGCATCCATCTGAGCATCTGAATCCTATCATACATGTGCATCATGAATCTCGACACACCTATATGTAGGTAGAAAAAATGAGACATGATGAGCCTCGTACTGCACTAAGGCTAAAATCCCATCGAGACAAGATTGTCTCTCACATGAAGTACCTACAGTGGATACATGTGCCCAATCCTGTCACCTTTGACAAGCATAAGTTGTCCCAACTACAACTGAAAATGATGCTCACCAAGGAATGCATAACACATGCTCTCCTGTAACTGGATAACTAAAATCAAGCTCATAGGGAATGAAGGCACATAATGTACATGTCTGAGTATAAGTGATGCTCGACTAGGTAGTATAAGGCATACATCTCGTGCACCCTCAATGTCATATGTCATGCCACCAGCCATGTGCACACATCCATGAATCTTACTTGAGAATTGACAAAACCACTCGCAATATGGAGTAACATGAAAACTTGCTAATGCATCAAGCAACCAAGCCATAGGAAAAAGAAAGTGATATCACCATTACTAGCATAATCAACTGCCATAAACTCTCTTGAAACCACTACTTGACCTGCATCATGTGCATATCTTTGACGTCCTCGTCACATCCGCATGAAGCAACATCGTCGAGTATGGCCATCATGACCACAGTGCAAACATTGAAGCCATCGATGTGATCTGCATCTCACATGAGTCAATGGACTTGTATACATATCATGTAGTCTCTTCCATAATGCACTACTCATCTTCTCATATATCACAGACTCGTACATAGAATCCACAAGCTGTAATCAAATAGTGGAGCTAGCCAATGCATCCATATCCATCCATATGTGGTCGGGCATGTCAACAAGGCCTTTGTGCATCTCTATGCACATACATGTGTAACCTTTCACAAACCAATGTATGCCACATCTGATCTTTCCATCTCGAATAGTCAGTGCCATCAAATCAAGAAGACACCATGTTGGCAATCCAAGATAGTAGCAATGTAACAAGACACTAGAAACAATACTCTATCCTCAATAGGATCACACCTGCATATCCATATGCATAACTCACATCATAAATATCTCACTAAAGAAGAAAACATGTGAACCACATGTCACATAACAATGTCTAGAATGCACATAAAACCATGAGCATAAGCCTGTTCACCAAGTCTCCAAACCGACTAAGTAGATGTGAAAGAATCTTGGAAAAAATTTGATAGAGTATTCCCTGTAAACTAAGCAAACAAACACAATAACTAACAGCAAAAGAACAATGAGTAACTGTCACCACCTATGATTGATCCAATCAAAGATAATGGCAAATACCCATGCCAAAAATTGATGGCAATATATGCCAATATAATAGCAATACACCTCCAATCAAGAATGAATCCTACAAGATGGTCCAACCTATCATTAATAATCTATGACCAAGTCCAAATGATGGAGATAAGCAATGATCCAAAGCTATCACACAAACTTCAAGATCTACTAGAGTTCTCTTCTAGCATAAAAGCCGTTGAAATTTTTACAACATCTCCTCTATAAAATGGACTCTAGAACCAAAATAACCATGTGGGAATCACCATCTAAATATACCAAGAATCACAGTGTCAAATAATCTATCAAATCAATGATCATATGCTAATAGAATAGCCCATGAAGGTGACAAATGAGTATGCAGTCAAGGCTCCAATCTGGATCATGTACCTGCATGAAAACAAGAATAGAAGCACTTGTGAGTATCCAAAATCAACTCTCGTAAAATGTGTGCAACCAGCAACTTAATCCGTAACCAAGTGGCATAAATGAGATAGAGACCACAATGCGACTATACATCCACTGACAATGCCATGATCAAACTCATGATGACATAAACCTCAAAAAAGAAGGTATACCAGAATGATGACAAGAGCATGCTCTACTCTCATACGGAGGAGCTACCACAATGATGATACATGGACAATGCCCTCAAGCTCTAAAAATAAGAGCTCACACACCAAAAAATCTCTCTCGAAGAAGTTCCACAACAAAATTAACCTCCAAAAGCAATTAGGGTTCTTGTGGTGAAAATATGTTGCTCTTTGTTTTTCTTTTTTAGAAATGATAACCCTTGAATTTAAACTTTTGCTCTTCATCAAACTTCAAGAACTTTTCTTGGCTATGTAACGATATATAGAACGCCTCAATCAAAGGTGTGGAGCTCAAGATATACACAAAACACGCCTCTGCTATCAATTCCATCTTCACCTACAATATTGTTGATCCATATTTTGCAATTTCGGAGACCTAGCACTCAGAATCTAGAATTGTCTCCTCATAGAAATTTGTAGCCTCTTTTCCAAGCTACACACAGCAAGTTGAATCGCTTGACTCCGACTTGTAAAATTCAAGTTATGGCCCAAAAACTGACCTACTATCTAAGTGATTGTAGATTCGTCTTCTACATCAGTCTGTGTTTTTTGAATTTTCGGCACTTTAGAACTCCAAAGTAGATTCAATGTCCTTCTACAATATTCTAATTTTCTATCTTAGCTATGCATAGAACTTTAAAAAGCACCAATTTGAGCTTTGTTGCTCGAGTTATGGCCAAAATACTGAATAACTATTAAGAAGTGTCCACCTGCACTTTCACATCTTGTGACCTAAGCTTCCATTGAAACTTCTTGCACACAAGCCTTCAGTAAGCTCTGATACCAATGAAGGGCTTTGGTATGCAGAACAAGAGGAGCAAGGAGGATATGAAGGGAGACAGAGGAGAGGAGAGATATGCGCACATGCGTGGGAGCCTCGAAACCCACATAATGATCTCCGTTGAGGTAATGCTCTATAAATGATGTATATATATGAATATGGGGATAAGGTCACATGACCCTTAGATCCCCAACAGAACTCAAATTTAATCTGATGAGACTTAACATTTTCTCTTCCTTGAGGTCTATCACCCTCAGGTCCCTTCTGTTGAGGTTTTCTTTTGTTAGCCATTAAAGGATAGTCTTTTATCAGGTATCCTTGATTGTAGCGATGAAAATAGGCATTGGGTAGGTTTTTATGAAAGACTTTTTGCTCATGAAGTTTACAACCTTCAGAATGTTTGAGAACTAACACTGATTTGATGTTCTTGGATGTGTCTACTTCTATCAGCATTTGGGGGTCCCGTTTAGGGTTAAAGCAATTTTGGGGCTTTGGCCTAGGACTTTTCCTATTAGACTTTCCATTTGCTCTATCCATGGGTAAAATTCAATAGGAAAATTAGGAAATTCAATGCAAGCAAGAACTTTAGTGGGCTTAGATCCTGTAGGATTAAAACCAAGTTACCATTTAAAAAAAGAAATGGGAGTATTCCTAATAATCCAATGACCTTCAGCAATAACATGCAAAGCATCATAAGCATTTTCAAGAAGAAAAGGAACTAACTATTAGGCAGGTATTGAGCATGCTTAACAATTAATCCTCTACTTTCCCACTTGACTCTCATCTAATTTTTGAGAGCTTCTTGAGTAGGTCGGGGGCCATGACAAAGGCCAATAACAACTTTTTTCTAAAAGATGATTATTCCAATTTTTAAGAGAGGAGCTTTCTATGATAAGAGTACGATCATCTTTGTCTACTAAATCCGGATCAAGATTAATCATATTCTCAGGATTGGTCTTATCCCCTTCTCTGTAGTACTCATTTTCAACATCCATTTTCTCTTTTCCCTTATTCTCTTTACTAACGGTGAGGAAATGGCCATTAGACATCTTAATAAGCTTACTAGGTCAACTAAAACCTTTGTCACAACCCTTTAGAACCATAGCCAAGTATTGACCTAGGAGGAAGTAAGGTGACTTTTGCTCGTCTCCATGACTCTTGAGCAAAGTCTTCATCCTCGCAAGAAACTACAATGAAAGCTAAGGGATCATTCAACAAGGACAAGAATGCTAGTTACAACTCTAGTAATACTTTGAAACAAGGCTCTAGCAATTCATCAAAGAATTTCAGCTTTAACTATTGTGGCGAAATGAGGCATCTTGAGAATTGTTGCTATAAACAAAAGAAAAACTCTAAAGCCTCTAGCTCCAATCACCAAACAAAGTCCTCTCAGCATAGATATCACTATTCAAGTGAATTTATCTTCATAGAGGCCAATGCCCTAATTACTTCTAGCTCCTCACATCAGTGGATCTTTGACAATGGAGCCACAACTCATATGTGCAAAGATCGTGAATCATTCCAAGAATTAGGAGACCACACCAGTGAAGTTTATTTATGCAACAAAAAAGGTCTTCCAATAGACGGCTAGGGTAAAGTTCAAATAACCAGTCACCAAGAGGATGTAAAGCTTTATCAAATATACTATTTGTAACCAACTTGTGCATGAACCTCCTCTGTGCTAAGGCAATCATTGACCATCACAAGCATGTGTATTTGAAAACACATCCATAAAGAGATTGGTCTGACGAGTAAAGATATCACATCACAAGGAGTTGGAGACAAAGGCCTATACAATATTTCATGCTTTCTTTCTCAGGAATCCCTTTCTAGCCTCTTGCACAGAGAAGGAATAGAACTATTGTGGAGGTTGCAAGGTCAATGCTCAAGGAGAAGAGGTTACCCAACTACTTAGAGGTAGTATCAATAGCTACATACTTAATGAATAGACTTCAATCAAAGGCTTTGGATGGCATCACACCATATGAAGCATTGAATGGAAGAAGACCTAGCCTTGATCATTGCAAGATCTTTGGGTGCATAGCATATGCACACATATCTTCACAAATCATAGGCAAGTTGGATCCATAAGGCCTAGAAACACATCTTCATTGGCTATGACCTTAATCAGAAAGGTGATATATTATACCATTCAAGCAAAAAAGGCTTCATTGTAAGTGGATATGTTGTGTTTGATAAAAGAAGTCATGGTTTAAAGTTGATTGTAGGAATCAAACTCACACATGACCCAACATTATCAAAGAGGAATGAGCATACTCTGAATCATCAAGTGATTCTAATGATGTTCAGAAGACATCAAGAAGGGAAATCAACTTTTGGAACTCTAAAGGTAAAGCCAAAGTGCATGAGTTGAGAGATGTTGCAAAATCCTCTATGCAGGGTGTTGAAAAATATCCTATCACACCTGCAACTATTATAATTGTAGGTACTGAAGCTGATGCAGTAGGTGTCAAACATGATGATATTCTACATATTCTTGTTTGTGCTCTGGTTTTTGTTGCACCTACTGCAGAGAAAATTTGTTGGGATGGCAGAGATGCTCAGGCATATGCATTGATAGCTTTGTCTATCAAATGTGCCATTATTCCTCACATTCACTCTTGCAAAACAGCTAAGGATGCTTGGGATACACTTACCACATTATACCAAGCTAGGAATGAGGCTCGTGTTGCTTACCTCCGAAAACAGTTGGAGAGTGAGCACATGAATGAAGGTGATTCTATGGACAGTTTTCTAACAAAGATCAGAGACTTGAAGGAACAATTGATTTCTGCTGATGAGGTTATACCAGATAGCTCACTTGTGCAGACGGTTCTGAATGGTCTTCCTGATTCATATTAGAGTTTTGCTTCTACTCTTCGGTTGATGATGAAAGGCAATCCAAATGCCTTGTCTTTTGAGGAGTTAGTCTCTGTTTTGTTGCAGGAGGATCAGCCCTGGCAGAGTAGGTCCATTATGCATGTTGTAGATCAAGCTTTCTTGTCTAGTCAGAAGGGCAAAGGAAAATGGAGCTCTTCAATTAGTAGCAGAAATCTACTAATGCTACACAATCGAAGAGGGAAGACAAAGATGAAAAGAAATCAGAAAAGTAGAAATTGTTTTGCAAGTATTGTAAAGGAAATGATCATATCATAAAGAACTGTCCAAAACTGGTTTCTAAAGAGGCAAAGAAGAAAGAGGCTAGAATGGTTGTTGTAGAGGCCTCTACACCAAAAACAGAGTCTACTAATCTTGTGTAGGAAGAAGAATGGGCATTTACTACTATTTGCAGTTTTGACCCATCTTCTCATGAGCAGTGCATGTCTGTAGTAGACTTAGATGTTTGGTACTTTGATAGTGTGGCGACCAAACATATGACCTCGCAGCATAGTTTTTTCTCTTCACTCGAGCCTGCCCCTATAGGGAATACTGTTACATGCGCCAACAACTCCTCTTATCCTGTTATGGGAGTTGGTAAGATCATTTTGACTACTATTGATGGTAGTTCTTTCATTTTGTCAAACGCTTTGTTTGTGCCAGGGACCAGCTTTGACCACTACCCAGGATTTGCTTGATTTCTTCCAAAGTTTGCATGTGAACTCCCTTTAACATCCTTGATGCATCTTGGAATTCTCACGGAATTCTGGCCACCTTCACCAAATGTGTTTCCTATAGGCCTTCATGAATGAGAGAAAAGAGAAAATATCGATGACATTTGCCCCCACTAAACATGCGATTCCTCCGGAAGCGCCATTCTAGTCTTTCTGAAAAACAAAATGTTCTAGGCATAAAATTCTTTTATAGGCAACATAAGAAACATGGAAAAAAAATTTGATCATATGCATGAATGAGTAAGCAATATGACATGAAGCGAAATTTGCATGAAAGAAATAATTGAAACAAATAACATGAATATGCATGAACAAACATATAATCAGATAAATAGGCAACATTGAAAACATGTAAAGAAAGAAAACCAAAAAAAAAAATGAAGTGGAAGTGGATGTATTGAGTCGTTTTAAGCATAAGGTCCTCTCATCTTGAAGAAAAGTTTGTACCTTTTTCATAAAGCAATCTACCTTAAATACGATTATAAACAAATATTTAGGATTTTCAAGAGACATCTTTCATCTTTAGCTTATTTTAGATCAACCTCTTTCCTACATAAATATTAATATGCTTCTTTCTCTAATAACATGCAAGGAAATCTAACTAAACTCCACTAATGCATAAATGTGCCTATATAGCCCGTGATTTATTCTACTATGCCTCCTTATCATCCCTTATTTTTTTTGATGATGATGATTTGACAAGTTTATGGTTACGATCACTTTTTTGGGGTGGAAGAAAGTGTAAACTTCCTAGTAACATGTAGCAACTTTTTTTTTTATGACCGGGAAAAAATTGACCCCGATACAAGGTACAACCATTTTTTATGACAGAGAACAGTCGTTTAAACTCGGATACAAGTGTTGTGAGATGGACTAAGGATGTAGAAACATGCAGTAGCAGGAGCTAGGATTTCAACAATTATGCTTTCGATACAGGATACATATGCATGTTTATATATGAAAGTCATGTCACCAAAATAAACCTCCAAATCTACATGCCCTATCTCTCCACAATCCTATATTATAATCAATTTCTTAGTAGATAAATTACTACTTAAGATACAATTTTACACAAGTAGAGAAATCATCATTTGCCCTTTTTGACTCAAGTGATGTGGATATGCAATGCAATGCAATGCAAAGACAGAAAACAAACATGCATGAAACAAGAATGGAAAAAAATAGAATGAACTTGAAAAAAAACAAAGCAGCATGAACTTGATAAATTAATGATATTTTTATATGTTTTTTTTTTATTTTTTTTATTTCTTTATCTTTATAACATGGATACTCCTGTTTATGAATTGATCTCATTGTTGTCATCTTCTTCAATGTCCTCATCCAAAATGTATTCATCATTATCATGTTTCTTGAATAGCTTTATCCTTTTACCTGCAATCAAAGTTTTTAGTGCAACACCATTCAATTCACAAAGAGCATACGTACCATTGGTGTTGACTTTTGATACAATGTATGGCCCAAACCACCGTTGAGTGAGTTTTTTGTGTGCATCATATTGAGAGTCAAATGTACTATCATAAATGAGCACCCAATCTCCTATTTCAATTGGCTTAGGATGCAATCGATGAGTTTTATCAAAATAGTTCTTGTTCTTCATTCTAGATTCTCTTAATTTTTCAATGGCATCATCAAGTCTTAATTTACCTTGTTCTAATTGTTTAATGTACAAACTCAAAAAATCATCAGCAGACATGTTTTCCGACCAAGGCAAATTTGACCATGCAGAAATATGAGACTGAATTGGAAACAATGGTTTTTGATAGTACATGAGTTCAGCAGGCATATACCCAGTAGTCCGTGCAAGTCATTCTATCTGCCCAAAGTGCAAAAGGCAAGAATCTAGGCCATTGTTTGACGTCACCATTACATGCTTTAGATATGGTTTTCACAATAGGTGGATGCCCTCTCTCTATTTTACCATTTGCCTCTGGATTATATGCAGTAATGAGAGACAAATAAATACCGTGATGTTCAAAGAACTCTTTAGCTTCTCTCGCATTTAACTCTCCATGATCGGCAACAACTTTCTCTATGTACCCAAAGCGACTTATGACATCTTCAAGCAAGAATTTGCAAACAGTGTAAGTGGTCTTAGATCGTAGTGCACGTCCCTCTACATGATTAGTTAATTCTTCTCTGCAAGTAGAATGTAACGCATTTTGTCAATACCTTTAGGCATAGTTACAAGATCTACTACCCACTTGTAGTGAATATAGGGTGGATAAGTAGGATGCAACGGATCTCTATGTTTGACTGATGAATGAAATTGACAAGTAGAACATGTACAAACATAGCTACTAATGTCAACATACATCCTAGGCCAATAATAGGTACTTCTAATTTTTTCATATGTTCCAAAAAATCCTTTATGACCTGCCCATAATGTCTCATGCATTTCCTTCATTACTTTCAACTGAAGACCTCGTTTTCCTAGGACTCCTTGTGGATTCTTAACCTTACCCATAGCATGTCTCCAAAGATAACTGTTACATAGGAAAAAATTATAAGCTCGTTTCCTAATGTTACAGAATCTATTTGTAGTCCAGCTAGGTAATGGTTGAAGTGTACTCAGATACTTTCGTATGTCTCTCCATTCATTTTCGTACTCAGACTCATGAAATTTCTCATGCTCGTATATATGTGGAAGATAGTCAACTAAGTTCACATTCTTTATTAGATCACTTTCAAGATCATCATCAAATCTAACTCTCGATAACATATCAGCAACTGAGTTTGACTTACCTGAAATATGAACTAACTCATGATTCATGAACTTAATATATGAGATCCATCTAAGCATGGCTGTATAGGAGATGAACAATTGGCTATCATTCCAATCAGATGCAAACAATCAGTCTCAACTTTGACATTTGCACCAATTAAATATTATTTGTCTGTTTTCAAAGCTGTTACCATACCCCATAGTTCTCGTTTGATCTGTGGATATTTTCGTTGTGTTTCATGTAAAATTTTGGCACCAAACCTAATTGCATAACTATTCCCTCCACTATCATCTTGACTTATGACCCAACCTATACCAATAGGACTAGTATCAACATTCAATATAATAAGTTTGTTAGCAGAATAGTCTACACGCTTAAGGATGGGAGCTTCAAGCAATAACTTCTTCAATTTACGCATAGCTTGAGTGTGTTTGTCAGTCCAAATAAATTTTTGTTTCTTCCTCAACAAGTGTGTCCGTCATCTATCATCTATCGTGGATTTGGTCTATCACGATAGATCAAAAAACAAAATTTTTTAGGATGTTTCTAGTGATTTGGGATGCTCTAGTGGTGCAGTTTATCATGCAGTGCATGAAAACAAGAAATACCAAATTTATCTATCTATCACAATAGACATAGTTCATTGTCTTGGAAATTGTGTAGAGGGTCTATTTTACATGTCGAAGTTGTTGGAGATGATGATACAATTGAAACTTGGAGAAAATGCTCACAAACAACACAAAAACTGAATGCACAGTAGCTCTCTCTCACTTTGTCTCACAAATGAAATGAGGGGAATGAGGTAGGGAAGGAAGGAATATGAACAAAAAATTGAAAATTTAGCGAAGAAGGAGATGGATATGGAGATGGGAGATGGTGAGGATGATGATAATGATGGTGATGAAGAAAGTAAGAAGAAATAATGAAAAGTAAGGAAATTACCTATGACTCCAACCTCACAATTGTACGTCTTACCATCACACACTCATGTCCTCAAAGTTTGCTTCCCGATGATGATGCCAAATTTGGTGTCACTCTAGCACAATGGCAAGCACCAACGTGAGGAGATCCACCTCATAATTATCAATCCACAGAAATGTGAGGATGGTATGATGACCATGAGCAATTGAAGTGCACAAGTGAGTGAGTGAGAAGCACACAAGCATGCAGACATATACACACACACACGTGCACACAAGGCAAGAACAAAGAGAGGAATAATGGAATGCTTTCAATCACAAAAGAACTCTATTACAAAATCTTCAATCTCTACCAAGCCAACCTAAAAAATGAGCTCTCTAGATCTTTTTATAGTTTTTCACTAGCTTTGGCCTTGTCGAGACTTAGTGTCTAGCCTAGTTAAAAATTAGGTTCTAGGACTTATCTGAGGGTTTAAACGGAGTCAAAAAATCATGAAAATTGGTACGTAGATATTTGTAGTACTCGTCAAGCTCGAGGACTCCTTGGCTTGAATAAAACGGAGTCTAATCTACCAAAAACGGTATTTACATTGTGAGTGTAGTGATAATATTCACTGTTTGATACAAAGTTAGATTCATGTGAAAAATTGGTTGGGCCTTATTGTGGATCGATCTGGCTTCTTATTCCTTGCTGCTCTTCCCTTTGTTCTTATCTTCTTAGGCTCTCTTCTATAGCAAATCCTGATTGTTGGCTAACATAAGTATAATGCCCAAAAAATAACAAGGTGGCCAATGCTAGCCCAAGTCCTATCTACATCTTCTAGAAAGGCAAGTACTGTCTGAGCATATCCCAAGCAATGCAAGAATGATATTACCTTCTACTGAACTACAATATTGTTTTCTCTTCCACTTCTAAAGCCTCTAGCTTAGCCTCTTGCTTTGCTTAGTAGAATACCTTCTTAGAATATTCTCCTTTGTTGAATAGAAGTTTCGAACTGCTTATATGCAGCTCCTAAACCACAAAAGCACACTTCAACCTTATCATCATCATCTACATTGAGGCAAATAGATGCAAGCGACTCACATATGCTTTTGATTTTTGAGGTGTAGTCACTTATTGACATGCTCTTTTTCTCCATTGGATGGAATTCATTCTTGAGTTGCAATTTTGGTGCCTTTGTATTGGTCTCATACAATGTAACCAAAGTGTTCCAAGCTTCTTTTGGAGTTTAGGCATCCTCTTTGTCCCCAATCATCTCATCTTGTATTTTAACATATAGCCAATACATCACCTTTTGTGCTCCTTGATTCCACTCTTCATATCCTCTTAACTGGTCCGCAAATTTTCATTGTCTCATTTGATGTACTTGCACTAGACTTTTCCCATTAGGAAATTCATCATTCTGAATATCCAAGCATCAAACTTATTCTTGTCCAACTTATCGCTCATAATTTGACTCAATAGATGCTCGTTTTTCATTTTAGAAATTTACAATACTGCAAAAACACTAGAAACAGTATCTCTACTTCAACATTATCACACTGTGACTTGACATATTAATCTCAGAAAACTACATTTTTTGTGTATCAAGAGTACGTGTAAATGCTTGAAACTCTAGATTTGAATTATTTGAGAGATGCTCAATAGAATGCAAGTTATAATTTTGAGAGTTAACCTATATTTTTTCATGGGCTCCACGTTGTGAGCTCAAAATGGAGGTCAAAATGTCTCTGAAACTAAAATATGAGCAAATGACTGACCCAAAGGGCTAATTATCAAAATACATTTGATGCCTTCACTTTCAAACCAAATTTTGTAGCAATCTGAGATCGTTTGTGAAGTGCACATTCTTTATGCCTTCTCATGGACTCTTCATTGCTAGCCTTCTCCACGAGCTCTCTACAGCCACATTGGCTCTAATACCATGCCAAGAGAAAGGAGATAAGGAAGAAAGTTCTCACACACTCTCAGAGAAGCACACATAGATTGAGGCAAGGAAGAATGATCTTCTTCTACTTCTTCTATTACATAAACATAATATACAAGAATGAACTAATACAACAATACAACCACTACAATATATAAAGAATAATACATAAAGAAAACCCTAATGTTTGCAAATGAGTGAGTTGGCAAGAAACAATTGTACCATCACTCTTTGTAGATAAATTTGGTAAAGCTGACTAAAAGTGTCCCTAACATATATTGGGGTAACCACTATATGTGGCAGAGAGATGAAAAAGTTCACGTGTCATCGTGGATCATCACATGTTGAGCTTGATATCTCAATGGCTTGTTTGGATGAGACCCAAGTAATATCTAGATTTTTTTCCCATAATGCTTTTAAACCTAACTATTTAGGTGCATGTTCTTCTATGGAGACCGTGTGGGCTTTAGTTCTAAGCATACTTGAGCATGATCCCTTTTGGCCCATCCAAATCTACCTTGGAATTTTGGATTCCCATTCATATTATGTCACAATTTGGTTGCTTCATCTTCCAAAATTACATTTCATGCTATTTGGCTTGGGATTGTCAGAGAAGATCCTTCGTGATTTTTCCAAGATTGCTTCATGAATTCAATTCCTTGATCCTTGTTTATGAATTCCATGGAATGGAATATTATTTGAATGGACATTCCATAAATTTTTTCCTTGAATATTGTTGGAGTTTGAGTTATGCTAAAGCATGTCAAAAGCACAAGGAAGAAGAAGAATCTTGGAGCACAACACACAATACGGAATGTATTACCAATAGAATGTACAAAGATAAGTCACCCATTAGGGTTATAGGTGTATATACAAGCCGGGCAAAAAAAACCTCCTAAAGAGGGAAAAAAGTGCCCCGGTGGTCCTAGTGTGTTCACACATATCACTACCTAAATGTATCAGCAAATCCCCTTGGGAGTGATGCGGTCAACAAGGAGTTGGCACTCATGTACAAGGAAATTTCAAGCTATGTGGAATCCATCCACAAAAGGAAGCAAGCCCAAAGCTTTGCGGAAAGCTTCAAACTTCTCCCTAGGCAGAGCCTTTGTGAAAAGGTCTGCAACGTTCTCCTGTGTGGGCACATATGCCAAACTAATCTCTCCAATAGAGAACCTCTCCTTGACATAATGATAGTGCACCTCAATGTGCTTAGTGTGAGCATGGAACACAACATTCCTCGCAACTATCAATGCACTCTGACTATCAATGAAGATAGTGGTGGCAGAAGACTGACCAACAACCAAATCAGCCATAAGGCATCTGAGTCACACACACTCAACAATTGTTGTGAAAGCTTCCCTATACTCAGCCTCACAACTAGAAGTGGCCATAGTATGCTGCTTCTTGCTCAACCAAGATATGCATGAGCTACCAAACATGAATTAAAAACCAATGGGGGACACACAAGTGTCATAGCAACCATCCCACTCAAAGTCAAAAACAACATATAAATATGGCGGTAGTCAACCCCCTTGGGATAAAACAATTCAAGTAGCTGGGTGCCACTCAAGTAGCAAAAGATGAGCTTGACAACCTGCCAATGCTTGACACCTGGGCAATGCATAAACCTACTCATCTATGAGACAGCAAAGTGAATATCTATCGGAGTAATGCATAAGTAAATCAAGCATGCAATAGCCTGCTAATAGAGAACAGCATGAAATGCATCTACAACATCATGAAGGCTCATAGGAGTGGCAATAGGTTTGCAATAGGAGTGGCAATAGGTTTGCAATCTTCAAGGCCAAAACACTACAATAATGTGTCAATATATTTTGCTTGATATAAATCTATTCTGCCATCAACTTGCATAAATTGAATGCCCAAATAATGATTCGAATGCCTCAAATCTGACATCTCAAATGAGACATGCAAATCAGCCTTAAAATCAGGAATATGCTAGCGGAAAAAGCCATTACGAACAAGTTGACGCTTTTCCACGCTGGCTGGGGAGAGAAAGCACCATCCATTATTAGCTTTCCACCGAACCACTAGAAAAGGAATGGAGCTAAACATTACTTAGGTGAATGCTTAAGAAGTGGTGGAGGGGAATGCTATATCGGCAGTACATAGACGAGGAAGTACGGGTGAAGTCATGGGATATGAGAAACAAAATTTTCCAAAAATTGAAGATACAGATAAGGAAGTCGAATTCTGATTCATCGGTAAACAATATCAATTCACAGAACCTTTGGTTGAAGAAAAAGATGTTGCGTATCAATGCATTACTTATTTTGCCGATCCATATGTACCATCTTAATTAATTCATAATAGAGATCAAGTAGTACAAGCACTACACGGGTCGATACGTGCAGCGATTAATATCCATCGTTTACGGCTAGGACTACTGGGGTATCTAATCCCATTTGCTCCCCTAGCTTTCGTCTCTCAGTGTCAGTGTCGGCCCAGCAGAGTGCCTTCGCCTTTGGTGTTCTTTCCGATCTCTACGCATTTCAGCGCTCCACCGAAAATTCCCTCTGTGGGCCTTCTGCCTCCACACGGCATTGCTCCGTCAGGCTTTTGCCCATTGCGGAAGATTCCCCACTGCTGCCTCCCGTAGGAGTCTGGGCCGTGTCTCAGTCCCAGTGTGGCTGATCATCCCTTATACCTGCCAAATAGTCTTCCACTATACACCACGCTAGGTGATTGATTAGCTATTCAGACCTTAGCACGTAGAGGCTAACCTTACCACCCTTACTGACCTTCTTCCCCGTCTATGAATCTAGATCTAGATATAGATATTCCTATCGCTTTGCTTTTGAGGCAGCAATCTCCATTGTAGCTAGGGGATGGCAAACGATACATGTGGCCATGCGGTTTCATAGATGTTGAACCATATTCCGTTTGAGGATGAAACGTAACAGTGGTGGTTCACAGAACCATACGAATAGAGAGCGGAACCACTCAACAAACACTACAATAATGTGTCAATATATTTTGTTTGATATAAATCTATTCTGCCATCAACTTGCATAAATTGAATGCCCAAATAATGATTCAAATGCCTCAAATTTGACATCTCAAATGAGACATTAAAATCAGCCTTAAAATCAGGAATATGCTTCTCATGAGGACCAGTGATTAGCATGTCATCAACACACACAACAATGATCATAAGCACATCATTGTCATGTTTAACATATAAGGTGCACCTAGTTGGACTATTCTCAAAACCATGTGCAATCAAGTAGGCATTTATCTTTGAAAGAAGTTTGAGAAGCTTGGATAATGAATACTTGATTTGGCTCATTAGAGAGAGTAGAAACCTCTACAAGTTGATTGAGTCTGAGAAACAAGGAGCAGAGAATAGAAGTGGCACCAATCAATGATCAAAGAGCATATGTATTGCTTCAAATTAACATTCTCCTTAATTTACAAATGTTTTGGAGTCTTTATATAGACTCTTTGTATATGCACTTTAATAAAACATATAGTGTCTTGGTCAATCGCAAACTGTAAATTTCATTGCATTTGTAACACCTAAGAAGTCTATGTTCATGCTCCTTATATACTGTGCTTTTTCTACGTATTTTGTGACCTCTGTACGAAGTATTCTGTGCAACCGTAAGAGCTTTGTTTTCTACTCGGAGGATATTATCATGGAGCTCTTGAGAAGAAGAGTGCACTGTGGTGCATCACCATCAAAATGCTTCAAAAACTTTATCTCATAAAGCGCCTTTGTCATCATGTCTGCTATTTGCTTCTCAATAGGAACAAATCAAATGTCAATTTTCTTTGCCATAAGCTTCTCTTTTACAAGTGGTAATGGAATTCTATGTGCTTTTTCCTTGCATGAAAAAAATGGATTTGCAGCTAGATGCATGGAACTTACATTGTCTCCAACTAAGTCAGGTTTGGAACTTACAAGTCCCAAATTTGAGTACAACTCCTTGAGCCATATTGCTTCTTGAGCTGCAATAGTTAGACCTCTATATTGTGCTTCAATTGAAGATAAAGCAACTATTGGTTGCTTGTTGGAACTCCATGACACCAATTTTCAACTTGCAAATGCTAAGTATCCAGAGGTACTTCTTCTATCATCCTTTTCTCTTACCCAATCTGCATCTGAATAGATTTGATATCCAAATCTGAAGAGTAAGGATAATAGATACCTTCATTAAGTGTCCCTTTGAGGTACTTGAGTACTCTCTTTGCAGCATGCATGTGTGGCCTTCTAGGTGAGTGCATGAATTGAGTAATACCTCCCACACTATATGATATGTCTGGTCTTGTGTGAGTAGCATATATCAAGCTACCAACTAAGCTTTGATACTCTTTAGGATCATCAATCTGCTCACCTTCATAAACACTTAGTTTATGGTTCAATTCCAAAGGTGTACCTGCAAGCTTTGTGTTCTCCATTCTGAACTTGAGAAGTAGGTCTTGAATGTATCCTCTTTGAGTTAGATACATCCTTTCATCTGTATAAATCACTTGCATACCTAGGAAATATGTGAGCTCACCTAAGTCATCGATTCTAAACTCATCTTGCATGTGTCTCTTGATCCTTTGAATGTCATTTAGATCATCACCTCTTGCAATAATATCATCTACATATACACATAGATAGATAACCTCATTCTGATTCCTTTCGATGAATAAAGAAGGATCTAAGTTGCTAGGTTTAAACCCTTGATTTTGAAGGTATGTAACCAACCTATAATTCCAAGCTCTAGGAGCTTAATACAATGCTTTCTTAAGTCTGCAAACATAAGATGTATGATTAGGCTTTTCACAGATTTGTGGTTGTGACATGTATATCTCTTCACTTATCCAACCATTTAGGAATGCATTTTTCACATCAAGTTAGAGAAGTCTCCAATTTCTTGCAATAGCTACACTTATCAATGTTCTCATTGTAGGAATCTTTTTAACTGGTGAGAATGTTTCCTCATAGTCTATATCATGACTTTGTGAGCATTCTTTGGCAACTAATCTTGCCTTGTACCTGCAAACTGATCCATCTAAGTCTCTTTTAACTTTATATACCCATATGCAACCAATTACTTTTTGACTGGATGAAATTGAAACCAAATTCCAAGTGTATATCTCCTTCAATGCATCTATTTCTTCTTTCATGGATTTTTCCCAATCAGAGTTTCCACTTTGCCTCTTCATAAGTTGAGGGTTCCTCTGAAATTGAGTTCTTTGCCAAGTAGATTGAATGTTTTCTAACAAGTATGGAATCATATCCATCCCTTTCTGGTTGTCTTTTCTCCCTTGTTGACCTTCTAGGTCCTTTCTTGGAGCATTCTCCACACTCTTGCATCTTTTCTTTGCCTCTTGACTTCCATAGCTTGTAATCTTTTTCCTTTTAATCTTGGTCATCATCTATATAACTTCTTGGATCCTATACCTGTGTATCATGCTTGCTTCCTAATTGATGGGAATCAGAATCAAGATCATATGGTAAAGTTACCTTTTTTTTGTCTTCATCATACCAAGACTTGTGTTATTTAAATGCAACATCTCTACTTGTAGTGAATTTCTTGGTTGAAGGATTATAGAACATATAACCCATCTGAGTTGAGTCATACCCAATAAACACTACCTTTGTTTCCCTTTCATCTAGCTTACCTATTGTTTGTAATGGTACATGAACATAAGCTAAACAACCAAACACCTTGAAATGTCCAAGACTAGGTTTTCTTCCATATCATGCTTCATAAGGAGTCATACCTTGGAGTGATTTGGATGGTAGTCTATTGACAAGGTATAGAGTAGTTGAAATAGCCTCTACCCATAGATAATGTGGCAACCTCTTCTCTTCAAGCATTGTTCTGGATGATCCAAGCAATTTCTTGTTTCTTTTCTCTACAATTCCATTCAATTGAGGAGAGTACATGGTAGTCACTTCCCTTTTCATACCTTTATCCTACAAGAACTTATCAAAATCTTTGGAGAAGTATTCTCCCCCTCCATTAGATCTAAGCTTCTTGAGTGATCTACCTACATGATTCTCCATATGTGCTAGAGACTTTTTGAAGCAATTAAGAACTTCATTCTTTCTCTTGATAAAGTATAGAATAGTCCATCTACTATGGTCATCAATAAATGAGACATAATATCTTGTTCCTGACAATGAAGGTTCTTGGCTTACCCCCCATACATCTATATGTACTAAGTCCAATAAGTTATGGATATAGCCTTTGTGGTTGAATGGTTGTCTTTGTGCCTTCCCAATTTGACATGCATCACATCTGTTGATCATGTGTTGCTTTGATATGTTTGGAATTCCAAGAACACTTTGATCCCTACATATATCTTTCAAGGTTCTTTCATTCACGTGAGCTAGCGTCTTATGCCACACCTCAAGCTCACTTAGGGTTTGAGACCCAAATTTAAATAGAGCTATGTCTTTTGTTTCTCCTACTTCAAAAGTAAAGATCCTACAATGCTTCTCACCTCTGGATATCTTCTTGAAGCCTTGACATGGATCCTCCACAAAAGCTCCATGTTGGTGAATCTAACTTGCAAGCCTTTCTCAACTATTTGGCCTACACTTATTAGGTTTTTTGTAATAGTAGGAACACAGACTACCTTGCTTAGAATATTTGTTTTGCCATTACAAGCTTTGACATTGCCAATCTTCTCCACACTATGCTTTGTGTCATCCCCTGTTTGAACTTCATGTCTATGCTTCGGACTTCCAAATCAGATATGAGAGCTATGTTGCCTGCAACATGATTTGAACATCTTGAATCTATGTAGAATAAATGACCATCTTCTTTACCTTCCTTGTTGCTTAAACTCATCAAAATCCATGAGTCTTCATGTTGTTTATCTTCAGAATAATTATCGTAGTCCCTTCTGTTATGGCATCTATTGTTATTGTTGAAGTTGTGTCCACCTCTACCTTTATTGCTGCCATATCTACCTCTTCCACTTCCTTTCTGGTTCTTCCCATTGAACCATCAATTATGAGTGGTATGGTTGGTCTTATCACAGATGGCACAAGGTTGAACATTCTGGCCTTTGGTTTTGTCATGTTTTGGTCCTTTCTTCTTCCCTTTCTACTTGCTCTTACCTGCAAAGTTGGCTTGGGAAGTATCCTCTTCATCTTCTTCCTTCTTCTTGCCTTTCAACTTCTTGTCCTCCTTCTGCATATAGAGCACTAGTTGAATTACCATGATAGGAGTTACCTTCCTCTATGCCATTGTTGGCCTCTTGATTAAAGAGTTGGTCAAGAAAGATGTTGAAGTCTGGAGTTTGCACATCCATGATAAGCAGACCGTGGTGAAAGATTGCCATTTCTTGTCACCTCTAATCCCATTGAGAATTTTCCTCATGATGGCCTCTTCTTCAATTATCCCTCCAATGGATGCCAATTGATTAGCAATCTCCTTGAACTTTGTAACAAACTCAATAATGGTTTATTTTGGAGTCTTCTTTATATGATTGAACTCATTCCAAAGATGGTTCTTCCTTGTTTTTGTACTAGTAGAAAAGAAATACTCTAGGGCATCCCAAGTCACTGGAGATGTCTTGCATCCTCTAATATGTGGTAATAGAAAATCAGAGATAGATTTTAGTATGTATGACGTTGATTGAGCATCCCTTACACACAAAAGTGTTAGCTTATCTATTTCCTCTTGAGTAGGTCCTCCTTTCTTGGAATAGGGATTGCTTCCTCACCTGATACAATCCCATATAGATTTCGTCCTTGCAAATAAGCCTCCATTTTGATTTGCCAAGCAACAGAATTGTGTCTATCAAGCTTCTCAATCATTGATGGAAGTACATCTCCCATCTTGAAGTTGCTCTAATACCACTGAAAGAAGTTGGAGAAGCTTTGAGAGGCTTGGAAAGTTGAGTTGTCAAGTGGTGAAGTTGGTCTAGCAAACCAGCATAGGACTAGACCTAGTTCTTTGGATATGTAAAGTAGACCTTCTAGGCTTGTGATCAATGAAATAAACCCAACAAGTACTTTGGAACATCAACAAGAACAATTTGATGCAAAATAGATAACTTGAACCTGGACTAGCTCACAAAAACCTTCTAAAAATGGATGGGAGTTATGACTTCAAACATTGAGAGCAGCCATCATAGTTACAAAGGGAAAAATTCCTCTTAAGGGAGTTTCATACATAGTTTTGGATTGCTAAAATGCATAAAGTCCCTAATTTATATCATCCAATGAAGGAGTAATCACCTTAAGACTGATTGGATGTCATCTTGATTTTTCAGGGATGTGCAGACAATGACCTTGAGACTCTAAAAGTCCAATTTCTCTGCATTACTGACCTAAATAACTTGAAATTTTGTATACATAAACTAGACAGTTATAATTTTCCAATGAATTCTTAAACACTTGATTTGGAGATCTATAGAGAGAGTAGCAACCTTCACAAGCTTATTGAGTCTGAGGAAGAAAGAGCAAAGAATAGAAGTAGCACCAAGCAATGATCAAAGAGTATATGCATTGCTTCAAATCAACACTCTATTTAATGTAAAAATGTTTTGGGGTCTTTATATACATTCTTGAGGATATGAACATGCCTTTTCTTCATACAAAATTAGGCAGATTTGGTTGTTTGGATTGATCGGAATCTTTTCCTACAATCTAGGAAAAGAGAAAGTTGAAGTCATATCCACTTCTTGAATGATTGATTGAGAACCAATCTCAAACACTTCTAACTTTTGGATTTTATGCCTTTTACTCTTTCCATTTACAAAGGTAAATACCTTGAACTTTATAAGAAATGACCATAAGTGATCAACCAATAAATACAAAGAAATAATGTGCACACAAGTGTTGTTCTTCAAGGTACATATATGGGACCATTCAAATCATGGATATGATGTAGAGCATATCCACATCAAGCATAATGAAAGCTTGATGCTCCAACAATCTTTTCATACCAAGCACATGGTGCTTGCTTCAAACCATATAATTCCTTTCTTAACCAGCACACTTTGTTTTCATGCCCTTTCTACACAAAACCACAGGGCTGAAAAACATACACTTCTTCATGCAAGTCACCATTTAGAAATGCAATTTTAATGTCCAAGTCATGTACATTCCAACCATGATGAGCTACAAGTGCATAGATGATATGAATAGTAGTCATTTCGAGATGTAGGAGCAAAGGTCTTATCAAAGTCAATGCCTCTTTCTTGATCATAATCCTTTGCCACAAGCCTAGCCTTATACCTTTCAACTGTTCCATCAGGCTTACAGTTCAACTTGTATACCCACTAAGTGTCAATGGCCTTCTTGCCAGGAGGCAGATTACATAAATTCCAAGTACCATTTTTCATAATAACATCATATTCTAATTGCATAGCAGTCATCCAATTTTTGGAATTTTGTGCTTCATCAAATGAACTAGGCTCATTCTCATCACACATACTAGAGGCAGCCATAGCATAGCAATCTAACGCAAAAGAAGCACTATGAGAGCCTAAATGAGATATGATAGAGGTGCATCTAATTTGCTATCTCGCAAAGTCTACACAAGCCATTTTGGCATAGTCTTTGCCTCCTCTATATCACTTCTCTCATCAACAAGTGCATCATGTAAATCTGCATCGAAAACGGAATTTGATGTATATCATCACATGAAACTTGTAAAGGCTGAGAAATTGCCTCATTTGGACTAGCACTAGATTGTCCACCTATAAAAAGAGGCAATAAAGTATCATACATGTCTTTGGAGCTAACTGATGTCCCTTTGGTACATGAAAGTAATGGCTGAATAGCATCTTCCAAAAAAACAACATCACGGCTAACCAAAATGTTTTTAGTATGTGGATGATACAGACAATAGCCTTTGCTTTCAAAACTATATGCAATAAAAATATATTTCATTGCTTTATCATCTAATTTCTTGTGTTGTTGTTCAGGCCCTAATGCATATGCCAGACAAGCAAAGACACGTAGGTGAGCAACAAATGGCTTGCAACCATGCCACGCCTCATATGGAGTGATAGACTACAATGCTTTAGTGGGACACCTGTTAAGTACATATGTTGCACACATAACAACCTCAAGCTAGAAACTGTGGTAAAGCATGACTCTTGACCATACACCTCCATGAGTCATTTGCTCTTCCTTTCAGCAACTCCATTCTATTGAGGTGTACAGGGCACTATACACTGATATTTTATCCCACATTCATCCAAAAATGCATTGAAATTAGAAGACATATATCCCTCCCCCCATCAAAATGAAGGGTGCCCATTTTACATGCTAGCAGTTTTTCAACCAAAACCCGAAACTGTTTGAAGCACATAAACACTTCAAACTTTGCTTCTAGTGGATACGCCCATGCATGCCTGGAAAAATCATCAACAAAAGTCACAAAGTAAAGGTAGTTCCCAAAGGAGAGTGTCTACATAGGACCACAAACATCATTGTGAACAAACTGCAATTTTTTAGGAGCCCGAACTCAACCATCTTTTGGCAACAAGGAACACTGCATTGTGCCCAAAATACAACCTTCACAAACATGTTTACTAGGTTCCTCAAGTTTGGGTAGAGAGGACACCATTTCATATTTCTACAGGCATAGCAAACTAGCAAAGTTCAGATGAGCAAAGTGTGCATGCCAAAGCTTTGCATCTTACATAGCCTGAGAATCATGTACTGCACATGCTGAATCATTCACAGATTTTTCATAGTCTATGAGCTTATATAGTCTATGACATAAAATGCCAAAAGCAATAATGATGTTTCCATTTGAGAGATCATGAATTATATTTATGTCATCAACAAATTTCATAACCAAACCGATTTTGGATAATGCTTAAATTGATAACATATTTTTCTTGATCCCTGGCACAAATAAAGCATCCGACAATGTAAAAGAACTACCATCATCAGTAGTCAAATGATCTTACCAACTCCCATGACAAGATAAGAGGAGTTTTTGGTGCATGTGGCAGTATTCCTTGTAGGGGTAGGCTCAAGTGAAGTGAATAAATTACGTTGCGAGGTAATATGTTTGGTTGCCCCACTATCAAAGTATCAAACGTATGTGTCTATTGCAGACATACATTGTTCATTAGAAGATGGGTCATAACTGCAAATAGTAGTAAATGCCCATTCTTCATTTTGCACAAGATTAGTAGACTTTATTTTGGGTGTAGAGGCCTCTGCAACAACCATTCCAACCTCTTTCTTGTTTGCCTCTTTTGCAGCTAGTTTTAGACAACTCTTAATGACATGATCATTTCCTTTACAGTATTTGCAAAACAATTTCTGCTTTTCTATTTTCTTCTCGTCTCTATCATCCTTCTTTGATTGTGTATTAGTAGATTTATGTGTACTAATAGAAGAGCTCCATTTACCTTTGCCCTTCTGACTAGCCAGGAAAGCTTGATCTGCAACATGTATAATGGAGATGTTCTTCCTAGACTAATCATTCTTGCAACAGATTAACTCCTCAAATGTTAAGCTATTTGGATTTCCTTTCATCATCAATCAAAGAGTAGTAGCAAAACTCTAATATGAATATGGAAGACCATTCATACCTGTCTGCACAAGTGAACTATAAGGCAAGATTTCATCAGTAGAAATCAACTTCTCCTTCAAATCTTTGATCTTTGCAAACAATTATCCATGGAATCTCCTTCATTCATGTGCTCACCCTCCAACTGTTTTCAAAGGTAAGAAACACGAGCCTCATTCCTTGCCTGGTATAAAGTGGTAAGTGTATCCCAAGCATCCTTTGCTATTCTGCAGAGCGAATGTGAGGAATAATGGCATGTTTGACAAACAAGGCTATCAATGCATGTGTTTGAGCATCTCTACCATCCCAATGAATTTGCTCTGCAATGGGTGCAACAAGAACCACAACACGAATAGGAACCTGAAGAATACCACCATCTTCATTAGCTTCACTTGTAGATGTAATAGGACATTTTTCAACACCTTGCACAATATTCCACAGTCCTTTTGCAACCAAAACATGATCGATCATATAAGCCCATAATGAGTAATTGGTACCATTCAACTCATCCTCAACACCCAATATACAAAATACATCATTGCTTTTTGCCATGGCCACCGACTAAAATACCTTGACGTAGAAAAATGATTGTATCTCAAAAAGCTGAAGAGAACTACCTTGTCAAGTATTGCTAAACCTATAATAGAATTTTAGGAGCTTATAAAGGTGAACTAAAACATGTATATATCTTTGGCACAAAAAGACAAAATCGCATGCAAAAGTGCTACAATAGTGCATTGGGAGGTTGAAACGAGCTCAAATCGTGATTTGGACACTACACAGTGAAGCTGTTTTGAACTCCTAAGCTCCCTAAGTATGCTCACCAATTTTCTTGTGATTCTGAGACTATAATTGGAGGGGTGTTGACGACATCCTAGATGAAGTGGCGACCTTCTCTGATACCAATTGTTGGAGTTTGAGGTCTACAAAATCATGCGAACAACACAAGGAAGAAGAAGAAGCTTGGAGCACAACACACAATACTGAATCTATTACCAAGAGAATGTACAAAGATAAGTGACACATTAGGGTTATAGGCGTATATACAAGTCAAGGGGAAAAAAACCTCCTAAAGAGGGGAAAAAGTACCCCGACAATCCTAGTGTGTTCACACACATCACTACCTAAATATATCAACAACTCTACATACAAGAACTTAGAAACAATATCTCATAGCTATTCTACATACAAGAACTTGGAACCCATAGCTATTATACACACGAGAAGTTGGAGCTCATAGCTATTCTACATACAAGAACTTGGAAATAATCCAAATTTTGTAGCAATCTGAGATTGTTTGTGAAGTGCACATTCTTCATGCCTTCTCGCGGACTCTTCATTGTCAGCCTTCTTCACAAGCTCTCTATAGTCACATTGGCTCTAATACCATGTCAAGAGAAAGGAGATAAGGAAGAAAGTTCTCACACACTCTCACACACAAAAAGAGGAGCATACACAGATTGAGGCAAGGAAGAATGATCTTCTTCTACTTCTTCTATACATAAACATAATATACAAGAATGACCTTATACAACTATTCAACCACTACAATATATAAAGAATAGTACATAAAGAAAACCCTAATGTTCAAAAATGTGAGTTGGCAAGAAACAAATGTAAAATCAATCTTTGTAGATAAATTTGGTAAAGCTGACTAAAAGTGTCCATGACATATATTGGGGTAACCACTATACATGTCAGAGAGATGAAAAACTGGTACGTGTCATCTTGGATCATCACATGTTTCTTGATATCTCAACACCTTGTTTGGATGAGATCCAAGTAATATCTAGATTTTTTCCCTATAATGCTTCTAAACCTAACTATTTAGGTGCATGTTCTTCTATAGAGACCGTGTGGGCTTTAGTTCTAAGCATACTTGAGCATGATCCCTTTTGGGCCATCAAATCTACCTTGGAGTTTTGGATTCCTAGGTTGCTTCATATTCCAAAATTACATTTCATGCTATTTGACTTGGGATTGTAGGAGAAGATCCTTGGTACTTTTTCCAAGATTGCTTTGTGAATTCAATTCCTTGATCCTTGTCTATGAAATCCATGGAATGGAATATTATTTGAATGGAAATCCCATAAATTTTTTCCTTGAAAATTAACCAGTGTTAAGCCATGGTGGGAGTATGCCATTAAATTCCTCTTTTTTCTTCATTCCATGGATTTCTTCATAGATGGATGTTCTCATTAAAAATCATTTCACAGATGCCTTCCAACACTTTGAAGATGAATTTTCCTTTGTGATGGTTATCCAATCTTTACTTATTGAAGATTGTCAGTTCAAACTTCTTATCATAAAGTACTTTTTTATTTTTAGAGTTTTGTTATAACAACTCATAAATTTCTTCCACCACTCTTGATAATCTCTTTACCAAGATATTAGTTCATCATAATTTGAGAGTATTTGAACCTCCCAAAAGGTTTCAATAATAGAGTATGACATGGCTTGGATTCACTATTTCCCAACTTTCTCTTTTATGAGAGTTTGAGGAAATAGCTCTAGTTTATTCGCTATACCAAAATCATGGTTTTGATGCAAAAAAACAAGAATGATGCTTGTTGAAATCGTTTTCATTATCCTCTAAGAGTGCTTCTTCGAAATCTTCCAAATAACTTGACCCTAATCAAATAGAGATTTAAAATAACCACTAGTAATGTTAGCTTATAGTTGGAACTTGGAAAATACGAGAATTTGGCAATAATCCAAATATCTCATAGCTATTGTACATACAAGAACTTGGAGCTCATAGCTATTGTACACACAAGAAGTTGGAGCTCATAGCTATTCTACATACAATAACTTGTAAAGAATCCAAATATCTCATAGCTATTGTACATACAAGAACTTGGAGCTCATAGCTATTGCACACACGAGAAGTTGGAGCTCATAGCTATTCTACATACAAGAACTTGGAAATCATTCAAATCTTGTAGAATTATGAGATCATTTGTGAAGTGCAAATTCTCCATGCCTTCTCATTGACTCTTCATTGTTGGCCTTCTTCACAAGCTCTCTACAGCCACATTGGCTCTAATACCATGTCAAGAGAAAGGAGATAAGGAAGAAAGTTCTCACACACTCTCACACACAAAAAGAGGAGCACACATAGATTGAGGCAAGGAAGAATTATCTTCTTCTACTTATCCTATTACATAAACATAAATATACAAGAATGACCTAATACAACAGTACAACCAGTACAATATATGAAGAATAATACATAAGGAAAACCCTAATGTTTGTAAATGAATAAGTTGTCAAGAAACAATTGTAACATCACTCTTTGTAGATAAATCTGGTAAAGTTGACTAAAAGTGTCCCTGACATATATTGGGCTAACCACTATACATATCAGAGAGATGAAAAAGTGGTAAGTGTCATCGTGGATCATCACATGTTGAGCTTGACATCTCAACACCTTGTTTGGATGAGACCCAAGTAATATCTAGATTTTTTTCCCATAATGCGTTTAAACCTAACTATTTAGGTGCATGTTCTTCTATGGAGACAGTGTGGGCTTTAGTTCTAAGCATACTTGAGCATGATTCCTTTTAGACCATCCAAAACTACCCTTGAATTTTGGATTCACATTCATATTATATCACAATGTGGTTGCTTCATCTTCCAAAATTACATTTCATGCTATTTGACTTGGGATCGTAGGAGAAGATCCTTGGTGCTTTTTCCTAGATTGCTTCATGAATTCAATTCCTTGATCCTTGTCTATGAATTCCATGGAATGGAATATTATTTGAATGGACATCCCATAATTCTTTCCTTGAAAATCAACTAATGTTAAGCCATGGTGGGAGTATGCCATTAAATTCCTCTCTTTTTTTTTTCATTCCATAAATTCCTTCCATAGTTGGATGTTCTCATAAAACATCATTTCACAGATGCCTTCCAACACTTGGAAGATGAATTTTACTTTGTGATGGTTATCCAAGCTTTTACTTATTGAAGGTTCTCTCTTCAAATTGTTGATCATGAAGTGCTTTTTTATTTTTAGAGCCTTGTTATAAAACTCATAAATTTCTTCCACCACTCTTGATAATCTCTTTACTAAGATAATAGTTCATTAAAATTTTAGAGTATTTGAACCTCTCAAAAGGTTTCTGTGTACCTAAATTGTGAAGAGTTAGGGACTTGTGGCGATAGAGACTGTACATCAATCACCCCCACAAGTGCATATAGTGGTGGATTAATACATGTTTAATTATCAATCTCAGAAATTAGATGTATCAAGTGTATGAAGACATGTGCACACGTGATGGTAAGTGAACTGTCAAAGCTACAATGCATGTGACTTGACTTAGCTACCTCTCCAACTCATTAATTCTCTTAAAATGCACGTAGTGATACCTATTTTAGTTGTAAGCACAAATTCTAACTTTTATCCCAACTCCGAACTCTGAATATGGTCAATAGCGGGTTCATTTTGAAGCTCTTAATGAGACGCATCTAATGCTACTGTCTTCAATCAAATTTGACAAACATAATTCAAGTTATGAGATGCACTACAACTATTCAAACATGAAGGGAAGGGGTAGACAACAGTCCCACACACAGATTTCAAGCAAGAAACACACACACAAGCTCTTGGAGAAGAAGATAATTAGCAAAAAAGAGGCAAATTCGAAATTCAACTTCAATTCTCACAATGGCAAAAATTTCTTTACAAGAGTCACCAAGTGACTTATATACATGTGCCCTAAAATAGGTCCTTTCACACAAGAGACTGGCACTTTTATTGAAAAACACTAAATTCTTTCCATGTTACAAGGATTATGTTACAATAGTGGGGCTTCATGCATCTAGAGGACTCCTTTAGTGCATTTACATGGCTTCATGAGGTTTTCATAGAAATTAGAAGAAGAAAAATTAGGCCCATAATTTGAAAATTTTTGGGACTCCCTTTGTCTGTGCTCTTTTTCTCTGCAACACTCTCCCACTCTTTGTCTCTGTCATCCCTTGACAAGCTTTGCTTCTTGTCCGAGGCTTGTTTGTTATTTCTTCAATACACGCATCCAGCGATCGAGGAGACAGTTAGAACCTTCAGATAATGTGTTACTTTATCCGATCCTAAGTCCAATGCTTCCATCGTCCCCTTGGTATTCCTTACATTCATATCTGAGGGTGGTTGTATCATCATTAATGCTTGTTAAGCTTTTTCACTGCACGCACCTAGTCGTTAAGAATGTGACTATCTTAGTCACCCGTTTTTTCTTTTCAGTCTCTATCTCTTTCTAACTTTTGGCCTTCAGATAAATCTTTGTTCTCACATATATGGCCCTATTGTATTGTTGAAGTCTATTTACTTCTTTTCACCGCACGCACCATTTGGTAACCACTACATCTTTTTTTGTCTTTTGGTTGATGCTTCAAAGGTCTTGTATTTAATCTTTGTTCACACACTTCGAGAGCTTCTTTCACGTTGCAGCCTGATGTGTGCCCCTGCGGGGGTTTGGGCTGAGGATGAGTTATCTTTATTGAATAGTTTTTCTTTTTTATTTCCTTCTTCTCTGTCTCTTGCTCGATTCTCCCTCCACACATACCTCCTCCTGAACTCTATCATCCCCGATAGGCTTTGGCTGGTGACGTGAGTATGTATGAATGGTTGTTTGCTCTCTTTGATTTAGTAGATTAGCTTCACATATCATTAGTTCTTTTGGGCTGATTTTACTCCATCATTTGGTGTCTGTCTATGATCTACAAAGAAACTTAATTCATAAGCAACCAATCGAGTATCTAAATTGGAGATCATTTTGACAAAAATTTCCGAGTCCATTTCAAAACATCCTGTGAAAAATGCTTCTTCGAATGTCTACATATAGTGACTCAATAAGAACATCAATCGTGAGTATATAGCCATGATAGTAAGTCAGCTAGGCATTATTGAGAGATCAAAAATTAGGGCATCTATGCCTTGGTTAATGCTGATGAAGTTCAAAAATGTATATTGAGCATGTTTGAAGACTTTCAAAACTATGAGTAGCATGCTCAACACTTTATTTGTCATCTTTATTGCTAAGTTGGGCATTGTAGCGTATCTTGAGAGACAAAATTCTATGGTGTGTACCATATATTCTTCAGTAGGTAAGTAGTTATGTGGCGGGCTTGGTAACAATGGATAGTTCAACCACTATTTATTGAGTGTGCCCTCGTGCTGTTCTTCCCAAAATTGCATTCAGGATCTTTTTCTGAGTACCGGGTGAAAAGATGGATTTACTTGTAATAAATATGGTGCTAATTCCCAATGTACCCGTAGAGTAAGATTCTTTTCCAAAAAAATTTGTCTCCAGATTGGATCTACTTTGCCAAATTCTTCTTGTGTATAAGAGAATGTATCTATTTTGAATTGTAAGTCTTGGTTTGGTTCTTTTTGTGTAGTCCTCTTGATGTATGACCTTGTTTCTTCTTTTAATAGGTCGTATGGTACACTAAACAGCTTCAACATTTGCTCTAAATTTTTTGCTTTTGATTTTGGCCTCTTTCATGACTTTTACTACTTGACCTTCACATTGTCCCATAAGTTGGAACACCAGTAGTGCCCACTCATTTCGGTTTAGTTCTGCAATAAGTTATGTATTTCTATTAGCGTTCTTCTCTACCTCTTCCACGTGTAGTGGTGAATTATGTATGGGTAGAGAAGGAGGACGTACCTCAATCTCCACAGTAGCTGCTTGAGAGCCTTGAACTACTGGTGTCCCCATTTGATTGTTCTGTAATAATTGAGCCTACAGGCTTTCAATGATTGCATATTTCTTAATTATTTTGTTATTAGCTATTGAGAGTGCTGCAGTACTCTGCAGGGGTCATTCACCAAGTTAAGCTATTTGATATGCATCTTCTTTACATTGTTCTACGATTTTAATTTCTACAGTTTTCCACCTTTTCCTGAGCTCATTTGTATCGTACATGTACTTTCTCTCCCATTCTTCTCGTAACTCTTACTCTTGCTTTAGATTATCTGCATACTTGGCGATTTGAGCTTCTAATTCTTGTGTATTGTTTTGGTTGCCTTCTGGCACTTCAAGTGGTTGGTTGAGCAGGATTGCATTCATTAGTTCTTTATTTGTATTTCTCAGGTTGTCCACCTCGTTCCATGTATACTTTTATTTGAGCTTCTAAGATTTTACTTCTATTTGATATTCGTACCTTTTCGGTTTTGTTGGCCTCATATTTGCTTTGAAGCTCCTTAAGCTGATATTGCATCTTTTGATTGTCTTCATTGAGTAGTGTGCATCTTGCCATAGCTTCTTTTGTTTTATGTTCTTTATTTGTAAGTGTTTGTTGAGCATGCAATACTCTAGCAAATAAATCTTCTCTTAGCATCTTGAATTGATTTTTTTCTACTAATGCTTTGTCATAATCACTATCCGCTTCCATGAGTTGTTGTTGTGCATCCATGGCTATCTGGATCATTTGTTTCACTACAAGCTTTAGCTACGTGACATCCACATTGAGCCATGTTTTTGGTATGCTCGGTTCTTCGCCCATTTGTACATCCTTTCCCTTGTCAATATGTATTGTTTCGTTATGTGGTTGTCTTATTTGTAGCTGAATTTGATGTTCTTCCTTTTCACGTGTAGTAGACTTAGTAGCACTTCCTTGAAAAGTCACATCCAGAGGTGACAGCTTTGCTACTATCCTTACAGGCATGAATGGTTCTCGTTCTTCCCTTGTTTCTTGTGTTTTCTCTTCCTTTGGAATCTTCATCATAGCTTGACCGTCAAGGTGGGTTTCCGTAACTTGAAGCTTTGTTGTGCCATTCATCTTTAATGTGTGTACATCCTCTTTTGTTGGCTTTCCTTTTTTTCATCTTCGAAGGTAACATCCGGTGCTTGATCCAGCGTTTTGCTTTCTACTTCAAGTGAATCCTTGACTTGATTTATTTCATCCCAACTACCATCATCATTTGATTCACTCTAGATATCCACGTTTATAGTTGATGGTTCATGTTCTTCCTAGATTTTAGATTATGCACTAGAATTGACTAACCCCAATTCTCAATACCGATGGAATTTTGTTAGGCTTTTGCCTGGCATGGATGATGTATGAGCTTGATGGTAATGATGCCCTTGGATTGGCAAATTGATTTGTCTTTCCATGAACTTATGGGTTTCCTCCATGGCTTCCTTCAGCTCTGTTTCAATGATAGGAGTGGCCTTCTCAATTTTGGTTCTAGGTAGTACATGCGTCCTCTTTGATGGTGGAGTTGCTTCTTCCTCTTTTAGTACCTCTTAGTCTTTTGGCACCTCGCATCATTGGTTGTGTGCTTGTTCCTACCTCTTCGGTCATCTTCACTCCTTTTTTCTTTTTCTGTATTGTTGCTAGCTTCACATACTTAGCCATTTCAGCAGATGATGGCATTTCTTTGAGGTATTCTCGAATGCCTAATGCATGGTATATCAATATGGTTAGAGCCACACTTCCATTCAAAAATTTCTTATGACCCCATTGCTTTTTGGCTTCAAATAATCGTTCTTGAATGTAAGGCATCAAGTTTATTTGGTTGCCGATTTTCTTAAGTTTTAAGTCTGAAAGAAAACAATAGATTAGTTGATAGCCTAAGCATTTATTTATTTACACCGGATGATCATTCCTATGATAGCAAAATCTAAGTCCTATTCCGGTTATGGAAAGGTGCACCACTACTTTTATTGAAGAAGCTATGTGCTGAATTTGTGGCCTTGTAATGTGGCCCTATCATGCATACTCTGGATGCAATTTCCTTGAGTTTTTCCATCTCTTTATTTGTTGTTTTTCGAACTGCTTTTGGGATCCATATGCATTGCTATGATTTTTGAGCCTCCACTAATGATTTGGGAAGCCATACACAAAGAATTCTTGGTCTATCCCTTTGCGATTTCGAATGGTGGTTATTCTGTCGCGTTTCTTTTGAATGATCGATATGTTCCTGCATTATGCTCCTGCGTTATGCTGGTACGTTGAGGTAATTTATCTTTGCGTACCCATCGTAGTCGCATGTTCATTAGAGGTGGTATTCTTGCAGTTGACATCCATGTCCATTTTTGTCTTATAGTGTCACCGGTTTGAGATGAAACATCCTCACTTTTGCCGTCAATCTCATATCCTATAGGAGAATTGGTTACAGAGTCATGTAACACCTCACTACTCACAGGTAAGTCTAGATTAAGGCACCCATTATCCACATCCCTGGTTAGAGCTTCCTCCCTATCTTCCTTCAAGTTTACTTCCTTGGGTGAGATTGCACTAAGGATTGGTGATGATCTAGCTTCCCACAGACTAAAGACTTCTTTGTGCCATATTTTGGCCGATATGTATCCTTATGTAAGGTGTATGCTGACTTCATTCTCAAAGATCCAGTCTTGTCCTAGGATCAGGTTTTCAATAAGGTCTTCATCTTTGCAGACCAAGAATCTTTGCTCCATAGTGGAATTTCCTAGATGAAGGGACATTAAGACTTCTCCTATACATGTGATAATTTGTCCTCTGATTCCTACCATATATGCATTTGTCCTCTGATTCCTACCATATATGCATTTGTAGGACTCATGATCATTTTAAGGAGAGTGGCTAACGACACTCGCATGCAACTTAATGCTGCTCCGTGCCAATTAATGCATCCACTAATTGATACTATGTGTTCTTGATTCTTGGGTTTATGTATGGTCGGGAAATACTATTGCTTATGTTTTTTGCATTACCCACTTGGTAGTTTGCCATGGGTATTGGTTCCTCTCCCCGGACGTATCATTCATCTCTTTGTCTCATCCACTCTTTTCGCTTCTGGATTCATTCTAGAGCTTCCATTCGAGCTTCTCCTGTAATCCTTTCTTCTTTTTTTTCCCGATTTTGCGCTCCCACAAGTCATGCTAACATTTGATCCGTTAATGGTTCTATATATCTTTTAACTCTACACCCACTAATGTATTTGGGAAGTACATCTCCGTCTAGAGTGGCCAAATTTATTGCTCCACCGATTGAGATTCGATTTATCAATAATGGTCCATACCCTCACTGCTGCAATTTCTTTGCATGTTGTTTTAATGTGTGCACTAATACCAAATCGCCTTCCTTTAAGCCCTTATCCTTAATATGTGCATCGTAATAGGCTTTTTGTCTCCTTTTAGCCGCATAAATTCTTGCTACAGCTTGTAGTCTTGTTTTGTGCAGTTTTTCAATTTGTTCCAATTGTTGGGATAGTCCATGGCCTATCCACTCATTTTGTTGTGCTATGTGTAGGGTAGGAACTAAAAAATCAATTGGTAAGATTGCATTCTATCCGTATACTAAATTGAATGGAGTGGTTCCAATGGCCATCTTGTAAGCCATACGGAAGGCCCAAATTGCATGATGCAATTGTTTGTCCCAATCCGACCTTCCGTGGTCTATTATTTTGGTCATCATTGTGCACAATACCTTATTGAAACTTTCTACTTGGCCATTGGCTTGAAGGTGGTAAGGAGATGATTTTTTGTGAATCACAAGGAATTCATTCATCAGTGATTCTATCACTTCATTGATGAAGTATGTTCCCCAATCGCTCATTATCTCTATTGGCAATCCAAACCGAGTAAAGATATTTTCAAAGAGAAATTTTGTTGTGGTCTACATGTCATTTTTCCTTCTTGATTTTGCTTCTACCCATTTTGTTAAATAATCAGTTGCCACTATTATATATTCGGCATATGATCCTTTGGCTGGAGGATTTATAGGTCCTATGAAATCAATGCCCCATTTTGAAAAGGCTCTTGCGAAAATCATGGGTCTTAGAGGCATATCATCTCTTCTTATAAGATACTTGGTTCTTTGGCACACCTCACAACTTCGTACGTATGTGTTGGCATCCATGTGTAGAGTTGGCTACCACAAGCCTGCAAAGAGAATCATTTTTATAATTTTTTTAGCTGAAAAGTATCCTCCTGCTGCACCTGCATGCGCCATCTCTAATATGAGTAAATATTCACCTTCATGTACACATAACCATAGCTGATTGTCCTTTGCCCTTTTGAATAATTGTTTCCCAATTATGGTGTAGTCCTTACTCATTTCTTCTAGGGTCCGCTTCCTTGCTAGGCTAGCTCCTTCCTCATGCATCTGTGTTTTCAAGAATTTTACCGATGCTTTACTCCATGTTGATGCTACTGTAGAGAATTGTAAAGATGCATGGTCCTCCGAGGTATTCTCTTGGCATCCCTGACAGTTGCGAATGTGTTCATGTACGTCCTTTGGCATGTCTAGCCAATATACTCCCAATCTTTTCAATTATCTTATTGTCCGATAAACTCCCTTATGAATCTTCCATCGGTTCACATGCGCTTGCTCCATTAAGTTTTTCTGTTCAGCTTCTTCGACACATCTCAATAATATGACATTTGGTTCTTTGTAGTACAAACTTCTTGCTACAATATGAAAGTTACGTGATTGTAAAATATCTTTCCTCATATCTCGGTCGATCCTATGGTGTGGTCCATGCGTGAGGATTGGTATTAACTTTTATGCACATTTCGAACACACTTCTAAATTGAATAAGTATCTATCTGGTAGATCATCAACCACTATTGGGTGGTTCTCCGTGTATCATTTGAGATAGGTGATCTGCTCTTACATGAGTATTTTCTTTTTTGACTATCACTTCAAAATCAAATCCCATCAGTAATAGGAACCATCTCACTAGCCTTCCCATATTACAGGGCTTATTGACCAGATACAATAATGTCTTATGGTCGATAAAGAACTTGAATTTGTTGGCTAAGAGGTAATGTCAGATTTTTGTGACTGCATATATCATTCCTGAGCCTTCGCTTTCCGTAGTGGTATAATTTCTCTCTGCCTGGTTTAATTGTCTATTGGCATATGCAATAGGATGATCTAATTTTCCTTCATCTGCAAGTTGAGCTAGTATGCATCTTATTGCATAATTTGATGCATCCACATGGATATGGAATGGTTTGTTCCGATTGGGTACCTTCAAGATAGGTGTTGAACTTAGTCGTTTCAATCCATTAAATGCCTTTCCACATTCCTCCGTCCAAGTGAATTGAGTCAACAACCCATACAGTGGTTTAGCAATTATAGTGTACATGTGGATAAATCGACGATAGTATCCACAATGACCTATAAAGGCTTGTACTTCCTTCGCATTTTTAGATCTAGGTAACTCTAAGATTACTTTAATCTTATGCTCATATGTGAAAATTCCGTTCTTTGACACAATATGTCCCAAGATCTTTCCTTGCCTTACCATAAACTTTTGGATTCAAGCATACTCGATATTGTCGGCATTTTTTGAATATCCTCCATAGTTCTGGAATGTGATCGCCTCTTTGATTGGAATAGGTACACAAATCATCTACATATACTTCCATGCTTTTTCTTAAAAATTCCTTAAATACATGACACATCAGTCGTTGGAAAGTTGCAGGGCATTGGTGAGTCCGAGTGGCATCACTCGAAAAGCATATACTCCCCATTCAGTTGCGAAGGTGGTGCTATAGACTTCCTTGCCTGCCACTCTTTCCAATAGGTGGTCGGTGATAGGTAAAGGATAGCTATCACGTATCATAGCTGCATTCAATTTTTTCAAGTTGATGCAGACTCTAAGCCTACCATTCTTTTTGGGTACTACAACCAAAGGTGATACCCATTTTGTGTGCTCTATCTCATAAATGAATCCGACTGCTAACAGCTTGTCAATCTCTTCTTTAATCTTCGCTGAATAAACATCATTATTTGTGTATGGACACTGCTTTGATGGTTTTGCTTCAAGTTTCATTGGGATTCTATGGGAGCAGATGGATGGATCTACTCCCTTGATGTCCTTGTAGGTCCATGCAAATACATCCTTCTATTCTCTGATTAGTTCTATCAGTTCTTGTTCTTCTTCAAGAGATACATCTTTTCCAATGTAAGTACATCTTTCCTCTTCCTCTTCCATTGTTACTAGTACTTTCTTGGTTTGTTCCTTGTTATCGTAAGCTTCTCCTTCAGTTGCTTCTCTCTTGGGCATTTGAATAGCTATCTTCCGTTCCTCTACTTCGTATCTTTTAAAATGTTTCAGAACTTCGAAAAGATCTGGTGGTTGCTCTACTCTATCTTCCCTTTCCTCATTGTGTTGGGACCGCTTCTACCGAAAACACCTTTGGTGTCTCCTTTTCATTGTTTGCCTCAATCTTTTCTAAACATCGTTCCTCTTAATCGAATTCTGGTTCCATCTCTATGCTTTCATACTCCTTCCACTCCTTTTCTAGTAATTCTCCCGCTTCCATTTCTTGAAGGATTATCATGTAAAGATTTACATCATAATCTTCTTCATCCACACACTCGTTCATGGTTAGTACTTCCTCATTTACACACACATCAAGGGTGGCTAATATTTCCATCCATCCCTGTGGTTCGAATGCTTCACCAGGGAAGATTTGAGGCATGTATGGTCGTCCTAAAATCATTCCATAATTATTGGCTTTCTGCAGGTGGTCAGTTTAATTTTTTCTAGTATTCCTAATGGTCTTTCCACATGACCGTATGCTAGTTGAAGTTTCATGCGAGTTGGTCGTAGGGCTGGTTTTTCCGGTTTTTCCCAAATCTCTTTTGTGGCTATGCCTACACCAGCTCCAATGTCTAAGATGGCTTTAGTCATATATCCGTTAAAGGTGATGGGTAGACACGTGTTTCCTTCATCTCCCTCGCTAAATGCTCCAACTTTATCGATTGGTATTGGAATGGTTGATGGCACTTCAGCTTCTTTCTTCTCAATCGTGAGTTCTCCAAATTGTGGTTTAGCTCGTAGTAATTCTTCCATTGTCAATAAGCATTGTATCTTAGTTTTCTTGAGCTCTGATAAGTTGTGTGATGTCTTATCATGTGACCTTTCCTCCTTGCCCCAGATCGTAGGAGCGTGTAATACGATTGACTTTCTCTCATATTCTCCCATATAATTCGGTAGTGTGGAAATGTTGTTCGATTCTTCCCTGTTTTGGTCTAAAATGGAAGCTTCCTCATATATCTCTTCTAAGTTTGGGATAGGTTGATTTTCCCAAGTGTCTAACTCTTCAAAAGATGGTGGAGAGTTCTCATTCTTTTTCCATTGTTCCTCTTGAATCTTGGCCCACAAGTCTAGTGGCCAATTATCCTCTAGTTCAAGAATTATAGAAATCCGTTCTTCCTTGTTACTTTGCCGCTCTTTCACTACTCTCTTCCTGTTGTGTCTTTACTAGATTTCGATTGTTGGTTTCTACGCATTTGTTGAACTAGTTTTCGGGTATCCTCATCCTTGGAAGGATTGGGATAGTACGTCCCAAAGTGGTTTGAGCTATTTCTATGAGTTTCCTGCATATAGCCAATCTCTCCTTCTCTAATTCTCCTTGTGGGGAGCATTTCTCATGTTGCTCTATGCTTGGTCCGGTCGCGATTCTCGACTGATCAGCCTTCAACCACATATCCAAGTCTTCTAGCACTCGATCTGCTAGAATTGATCCGGGTTCGACTATTCTTGATGCTTGAATAGTCTGATGGCCATTTCCTTGCGCCTCTAGTTCTTGAGGTGTCTTACTTTCCTTTATTGATCTCTCATTCTCCTTACTTTTCTTCTTCAACCATTTATTCTTGAGTTTTTTCTGTTTTAGTCTTCCATCTTTGCGCCTTACTTGTTTTGCTAGTTTCTCCTAGGTCTTCTGAATCCTTAACTATCTGAATCTTAGGTCCTAAACTCTTATCTATCTCTGGCTCATAATCTATTTCTTTTATGGCTTGTCCCTTGGCTTGTGCTCGAGTGATAGCTTTTAGTGGTACTGTGTATTCTTTATCACTTCTAGATGATTCAATAACTTCTATTATGTTAATCTGGGTAGTGCTATGCATGATCATATGGTCCCTAAACTTAATGGTTGCCCCTTCTTGGGGTTACCCCATGCTCTTTTATTAGGCATCCTCTCGCTAGGTGACCACCCCTTGGGATGGCCCTACATTTGGGCGACCACCTCTTGGGGTCATTGCTTCTTGAAGTGGATGATGCTTGTCCCATGAAGCACAAAGGAAGGATATCTAAATTCATGCCAAGGGGAGATAGACAGATATTGGGAAAATGATCATCTCACACCTTAAGTATAGGTGTCAGAAGCCAACCGACGGAGAGTAAGTCCAAAGGTGGTTACTCTACCAGGTATGGTATCCCATCTCCCTATTCTAGTATCCACCTCTTGTCATGCCATTCGATGGTGTAAAGCCCATGTTAGGGGGCAGTTTCGACTTCCTTCAAGGACCACCTCTACTCATGCAGAGCCACCCATCTTGTATCTATAACAGCAGCTGCTTGGCACTCATTAGGGACGACTCCTGTTACTAGTGTTAGGATAGTTAAGGCTATTGAGATTAGTGTTGGGAGTACTAATGTTTTCCTATGTGTAGAAGGAGCTCTTCTTCTCTGTCGTAGGATTCCTTGTTGTATTCCAGTGGTTGGGCTGGTCACCTAGTACATTAGGCTAGTCCTTTGGATTCTTGGGCGAGAGTTTAGGCAAGCCTTACAATGTATTGAGGAGTCTTTTGCAAGCATTAAGTGTATGTTTTGTGATGTCTTGTGTTGTCCTCTATAGAACATTGGCCAAATTGGTAGTGTGCTGGATTGTTCCTTGTGTGTTTTATCATATGAAGCAATATTTTGCACCAAGTGTGTGCTAACAGTCAACATATTCTTGGAGTCTAAGAGAACAGTTAGTTGCAAACTACATGTGCTGCTGGTAGACAGGGAGCCCTGCTGGTGAGAGTGACTCAGCACATAACCTCACGTGTAGGCAAGTGGCAGTGGATTAACTGGTTCAAGGCCACTTACTCCTGATTATCAATCTCGAATTGTGCCCTTAGAGCCAGCTGAGATTGCCTAGGGCTAAAAGTTATCAACAACCAAAGTATATTTTCTATTTTTATTGTGTGATGCAATTCATGCTATTTTGAGTTGTGTTATTCTTTGTGAAGTCCCTTTTTTTGTACTATGAGTATAACATTCTTTTGCCTATGCCCTCTTAAGGAGTTTGGCATGTGGAAAGTCCCTCTCTACACAGGCATGTTACAGGGTATACTTCCTTACAGACAATCCCCCTTGAATAGTAGGTCTCCTGAGAGGTGCATCACCCTACCTTCCTCAAGAATGTAGTCTCAGGTCTCTCTTCTAAAACACTACTATGCTGCTTAAGACTCACCAAAGAGCTCTTCACCCTAGTTTATAAGGGTAAACTACAACACTCAAGACATGATCATGCCCCGAAACAAGTCATATGATGACAAGTGTAGAGATCTCTACAAACTCCTCACAATAAGGTAACTACAAGCAAAGACATGCTTCAATACAGACCTACAAGTAGATGACTACAAAAGATGAGCATACAAAAAGTTTGCATATTGAGATCTATACTATATGCCCATCAATAGACATTATGCCATCAAATGGATGAGGTTTCAAGAATGGAAACCCCAAGCATCCATTCTGGATGTTGATATATGGAACACTTGCGGAGAGATTATACAAAATGTCACATCAACCACCCATGCTTGAACCTAACTCAACATGCCCTACTATGTGGTCCTTTTCCATTGTCTAAACTTACAACGATCTCACATACCGTAAAGAAATCGCATCACGGAAGACAAGCTACAACATTGGGTTAAAAGCAAAGTGTTGGAAGTGAGTTGGGCCTTAATAATAATATTCACAGGTTTATAGGATCTTCCAACACATGAACCTTAGCATACACACCTTAAGACTCAAAATTAGATGAATGAGAAATAGAGAGAGAATACACAATTTTTCAGTGTGTCAAAGTAAACTGAATGTTTACTTAAACTATCTAATATGAATGTCGAATTACAATGTGTGTAATGATACAGAATTGAATGTGTGCTTATACAAAACTGAATCTAGGCTGAATTAGGGTTCTAGATACAAGAAATTGTGTATAAAGTGCTCGAGAGGTATGAAGAGTGTGTGTATGTGCAATGAAGTGAATAGAAACAATTTAGAACGGTTTTACAGGAAACCCTGATTCTGAAATTAGTGTTTCAAAAACCCTAAATCAAAAATTGACCTAAACAGCACGATAATCTCCTCCTTGTGTTGAAGTAGAAGGCAAAAGCCTTGGAACAGCAGCAGCAATAGAAGACGAACTGAAATTGGAACTTGCTACTTACAAAAATCAAAGGCTAATGGTTGGTTCTCAAAATCTCCTCCAAATTTGCACCAAAAGTTGGGAACACCTCCTCCAAGAGTAGAACACTCAAGCCTCCAAGAGTTGATCCTTGCTTGAGGTAAATGGATGCTCAATTGTGAACCCCATGTCCTCCTAATATAGGTTTGGAGCTTCTTTAATGAAAAAGCTGATGAAAAGCTCTAACAAGCAATTTCATTAATTTAAAAAGCGATCAGCTTTTCGAGGCTAAAATGACTATAATCTCATAATCTGGAAGCGGAGAAATTATAAAAAGTCGCTTTTCTTGATGCTCATGACCCAAGGATAAGGTATATGCCAAAAAACATTTTTTGCAAAATTTAGGGTTAGGGTTTTCTTGCATTTCTGGACTTCAGATGACATAATGATATATACCAAATGCAAGCTCTCCTCAAATACTATGTAATGAGCTAATTATAATTTTTAAGCTTCTGTGACCAAAATTTGCCTATGTACCAAAAATTGGGGTTGCTGGAAATTAGGGTTTCTGTGCTATTTTGACAATGTTTCCAACACAAAGCACTTCATTTGCATCTCAAAGATGCATGCATCAACCATCACTCACATCTTGAGTCTTTGCTAACAACGAGGACATTCTATGGATCTCAGCACATATAGGGCCACCACGACTGATCATATTTTCGTTACTTTTTATGAAATAGATATGGAGGCAAAGCTTAGTGGATATGTAGAGAAAGCTTGGATTAGGTTCCGAGATTAGGCTGGCCTCATACCCACTTTCATAAAAAATTACCACATCTTCACAGATGTCCAAGTTAAGAGGTCAGAGTATTAAAGCTTGGATAGGTTCCAAGATTAGGCTGGATTCATACCCACTTTCATAAATAATGACCACAACTTCACCTTGAGATGTCTAAGTTAAGAGCTCAGAGTATGGTGACGATAATTATATTTGCTATTATGTGGATTTCCACAAAGCATTTGATTAAGTTCACAAAAAGAGACCCTTTTGAAAGATTAGGGAGTTTAAAGGTCCTAATTATTTGATATGGGGTGTCTATGCCTTATATAAAAGTCTCAAGGTGAGCATGATGCCCTCGACACTTGTCAAAAATCTTCATGAGTACCATGAAGGTGAAGCAAGGTTGCCTTTTGTCTCCAATCCTACCTGGTATATGTATAGATGAGATGGATGAAAATATTGCCTAACAGGACACAGATGGTGCAGAGCTTGTGGAAGCTGAGATGTCTATTATGCTTGTGCAGATGATAAGCTGTGTAGGAAGTTTCAGAAGTCTAGTAAAGAGCTCAGCAACAGGTTCAAAGCTGAGTTGGACACCAAAGTAAATATTTGAAGCAAGTTGGGGATCCATGGTCTAGTGGTTTACACTTTGGAACCCTGGACTGTGACGTCCAGGGTTCAAAACACAGAGTGCAGCCTGAGGTTAAGTCCCTGGAAAGTGGGGGGTAAGGAGTGTGTGTGTGTGTGTGTGTGTGTGTGTGTGTGTGTGTGTGTGTGTGTGTGTGTGTGTGTGTGTGTGTGTGTGTGTGTGTGTGTGTGTGTGTGTGTGTGTGTGTGTGTGTGTGTGTGTGTGTGTGTGTGTGTGTGTGTTCATTTCAAATTTCAAGCTTAAATGGAAGAGTAGGTCAATGACCGAACTTTCAAAAAAAGAAAAAATATTTGAAGCCCGGGGAGACATAAATATATTCTAGCATGTAGTATCAGCATATTACAGATTATAATACCAGGATTGTGTAACTGAATGTGTGAAATCAAACACCGATTGTTCACAAACAAAGAAATAGTCACTAAATGCAAAGTAATATCATCAATAATCTTGAATAATGTGTTTCACTTCCACAGAACTTTGCAACCAACTAATCCACGGCATTTCCTTCTATCTTCACGATACATATGTATATGATATCAACGAGTTAAAGAATATATTGTTTGTGCACTACAATACTTGGAAACCATATGATCCATATCCCTTTCCAATATTATCAATCAACAAATTCAGAAGAAGAGTCTTTGATATATTAAGCAGAATAGTAATTTGAAATCAACTGAACCATGCCCTTTACATGTATATCTATGATACAATTTATATTAAGTAACTAGGGCTTGAACATATTTACAAGTTCGTAATATGTCATGGTAAAGCAGAGTAGAAATCATCAAGAATAACTATCTGGAACTTTTTTTCAATGTTCGAATAAATCACAATTGCCTGTACACTGATTCATGAGGTATGTACTTGACCTTGGCTAAATATTCTGTTCAAAATAGCTGCAAGTCTTACACCACCTTGTGCCAAGCGCATTTCCACAATGGGCATCCTTGTCAAGAAGTAATCATCTGCAATCAACCACTTCATGTGATCAAGAATGCACCTTCATATGTAGCAGCTATATAGATGCAATTGCAAACATGCAACTGAGACAAAAGCATGACGAGTTAAGAACTGCATGGATCATACTTAGAAAAAAAAAAAATACCTGCTAGAAATGTCCCAGGGGTTGCATTCTTGTAGGCCCATTTACATGCAGCCTTTATGCTCTCTGCTGCATAACTGAGAATAAATAGGAATTTAATTCCAGATACAAGACCTCCACATTCGTAAGAATTATAACGAGCATACACGTATCATCTAGCAAAGAGCATATTGAAGACTGAAATCTTTGCTTCCACAACAAGAAGACACTCAATTAATCATGCCAGATTATGTATGCTATCCACATGCACAAACAAAATGCAAAATCGTTACTTATGATTTCCTCAAGTGGATATGGACTTTTTCCCAATCCCATCCCAAATCATGTGCAAGTATGGGTGGCTGTTATATCAAACATCCAAGCCATCCAACACTTACAGCCCTTGCACTTGCACTATTAGCCACAAGCACATATTGTAAACCTGATCTTGGCATTCTCAAGCAATGCGAAAAGTACTTGCATGCTAGTCACAATTAACACACATTGTTGTCTTAATGACAATATTTTTGGCTCAAAATTACATGGAATCATAACCCGTAACATGTATTGTTTCCCTCTTGATCATAGTACAACAGGAGATTTAAAAACGAGATTTAAATCGTTTAAATTGTAGAGGTTTATAAAATCCAAAATAAATATCGAGGTTTTTATTCACTTTGAGAGATTTTTATTTTCTGAAACATAAAGCTATGTACCAATGCATAATTTTCACCCTTTTGATATACCTGACGTAAACATATAAAATCACCTAATAACCTATTTAGTATTCTGTATACACTATACACGGTACTATAAAAACTATTCCTGTTCCTGAGTCCTGACTCTTGAGTCTTAACATTCAATATCCATTCTAAGTTCTAACTTCTAACATGATACATCAATGAAAGATTCTAAAATTTAAGCCCACATTTAAAGGTTGAAGCAAGGGGCAAATAGGAAAGGTTAAAGCTAGGGGCAAATAGGGAAGGCTGAATTTCAAAGCAACTTGCAAGGAGCTGATCGTCTGCTCTATTGCTCTAATGCTCACCCTATGTTCCACCTAATGCAAGCTCTCAAGGGGAATGTGCAAGACAACACCAAAAACAACTATGTGCATGCGCTGAAATGAAGCAAAGTTGGGGGGGAAAAAAAGCTGCCTAGGTATTTATCTCAGATCGATTTTTTTAGGAAACAAAATTAAATAGAAATTGCAATAAGTCATCTAAATGTTTCCAACAATTTTTATCGATGATCTTAATCAACTATGCTCTTGACAAACATGCAAATGAAGCAATTGAATTTGCCCCTGAAAACATTTGGACCGCCTCTTGCAATCGAATTGATTTTATCATACTAAAAAAAAGAAAGGAAAAGGAAATTAAAGAAGGGGATGAAAGGTAGTGTGGATACAGAAGATGTTTGAGCATTTTATCTTAATTTATTTTCTTTGTGAGCAAACTATTGTCTCCCCCTCACCTTAATTCAATCAACACTTCACTCCCTCTCAAGTATCTCACTTCTCTTTCTTTCTCTTCACTTAGGAGCATTTCTTCTCTCAAATATGCACAGAAACTGATTCCCTCCTCCCCTCTCAAAAGCAAGCTAGTTTTCGTAGTTGTTAATGACAGATTATTCCGATAATCTTGACCGCATATATAAGTGAATAGATAAATAGAGTTCTACATTAATAATAATTGTATCCAATGATTAGAAAATTGATATGTCAAAAAGCACACATATAGTATATACATATGCACAAACCTATACAAAGATATGATATACAAATACATACAAACATAAAAGAAGAAAAACAGATGATCATCACAACTATAGATTAGCGATATTACACCAACACACAAACACACAAAACACACACACATGCATATATATATATATATATATATATATATATATATATATATATATATATATATATATATATATATATATATATATATATATATATATATATATATATATATATATATATATATATATATATATATAATATACACACACACGCACAAATATATATCTGTGTGTGTGTGTATGTATATAATAGAATGAATCCAGGCAAACCCCAAATTCATCCTCAAATGAAAGTGCAACTATAAGCTCATGATAGTAAACCACAAGACTATATAGCAAATCAGCTCCATTATGCAGAGTATCGACTCAATACTATGACATCCCCACTGACATTATCAGTGCCCAATAGTGGGTATAGAACTCCGAATCAATACATGCTCACACGCACCCCACAACTCACAAGAAGCTCTTCGAACTGAGTTTCTATCACTTCCAGAAGTGATGGGCAAGCTCTGCCATAATGAAGCATAGCACAAAATGCAAACAAAAGATAGGAAAAATTACAAAAAATGCATAGCTGATAGGGTATACACATCTATCAATTGGTCGTAACTCGGATGAAGAATCCACAACTGAAAACTGCATGTCCGCTAATACGACAATCATACATACCAGAATGGATCCAGACAAACCCCAAATTCACCCTCAAATGAAAGTGCAATTGTAAGCTCATGATAGTCAAC